>OX388150.1:13801301-14405724 GCA_947579745.1 Apocheima hispidaria | reverse complement strand
AGTGTACTAAATCAAATGTTTCATTTTTATTTTGCCGAATTAAAAGATATTTTTTAATAATTTACTGATAAAAAGGTTATTTTGTTCTGTCAATTTACAATATAAATCATATGAAACATTTCTTTAAAATATTTTTGATGTTATTTAGATACGACATAGGTACAGTTTTTGGAAGTTCATACGCTATCTAGAAAGGCTTTTTTGGAAGTCAGACATGACTCGTAGCGCAACTATAATACCCCTTAGCAGAATTTTTCAGTAAGGGTAGGCCGATATCCTAGCAGTGGGATGTTTAAAAGCTGATGCAGAAGAAAAGCCAGACCGAATCAAGTTTTTTTTTTTTTTTTTTGTCTTTGGTTGCAAACAAGCAGACGGGGCGCTTGATATAATAGAAGGATAGAATACTACCTTTCAGAAGCGTTACAACGCCTCGTGTCGAAGTACAATATGTTGTAAGATTGAAGCTGCATTTCGATTTGTATGCGAATAATATCGACACATAAAATACTCATATACTCATAAAATACATACATAGCTCTTGCCCGTGGCCTCGCTCGCGTTTGTGGCAATGCCTCCTGGACTGGAGCGTGAAAGAAAGATACTGTGCGCTGTTGACACGGAAAAGAGACACATGCAGCAACCCTTGTGAAAAGCAGTTAGCACTAAAGACTACGCCAGCCGCCTACAAAAAACGTCGTCATATAATAAACCTTTTTTAATTAGTGCATTTTTTTATCACGCCGTCAGTATAGTTAATAGAACATATTGAACCAATAAAAAATATTATAGACATTTATTTTTCTTTTATTAATTTATTGACCTATACAATAAATAACTACCTATTTCCCGCCGAAGCGAGCGAGAAGAAGCGATGTAGGTACATACCTACGCATATCGTAAGTGTTAGTAGTACAATCACGAATAGAGTGACCATGGCTCCAGCTCTTGCTGTACCTACTTTCATTTGAAGTTATTTCGATCAGTTTGTACCAAAAACAAAAAAAATACGCATCCTTTATTTTTCAACAATCTATAAGTACACAAAATTTGCGTACTACTTAAAAAGTTACCCTGTACATATATGACCCATTATCCCTTACCCTGTATATATGATCGTAAAAGGTGGCCTGTAAGTATATATATGACCCCTTATCCCTTAGCGCCCTTTTTTGTGAAAAATAAACGGAGTAAATGTAAAAAACAAACGAACTATTTCAACTTATACCAATTTCAAATTCTCGTCTCAAAATAAGAGATTTTATCCAACGTTCGTACATTCACGTCATAAACTCGGGTCTAGCTCTATCGGAGCTCTTTCATTAAATATGTAAAGGGGAAAAGTATGAATAGTACTGAGTAGTAGTTGCTTGGTCCATTTGCTCCGTAACTATGTTTTATGTTTGCTAGCGCGTGTTTTATTTTATGAACCAATAGGTACTTCGTGTCTGCGTTTGTGTGTTTTTTTAAATTCATTTTCTCTTATGCTGTATTTAATTTTCTTTCATTCATCGCGGTAGCTCGGTGGGAGCACGCTCACCTCATATTCGTGGTATCGTGGGTTCGAGTTTCTTTCGGGAGGAGTTCTTATATGACATAAAATATGTGACCTGATGATCGTTAAATATTTAATTTTACTTACGATTCGTACAAATAAAATTGACATAATATAAGATAGTTTGACATAATTTCAATGTAATTAACTTTGACTAATGTTTTAATATATTACATAAAGGTAACCTATGTTTTAAGGATTCGCTTGTACGCTGATAAAGCGGGATCTGGATATTTTAAGCTGTATACCATACTAACTTTGTAACCCAGGCTCAATAAATTTGAATTTGAATCTACAAACCCCTTGGTAAAGAGGAAAGTGGCCAGAATGGTGACACTATGGCATCTTTATATAATCAAAACACTTTACCCACTCTTAGTTCTACACTATGATCCCCTGTGTCGGGTTGCCATAGAGTATACAAAAAAACACGAAAAATAATAATCTTGAATATGCATGAGCAAAATCGGTCAAAAGGATGTCGAAATATAAGGTCGTGAGGTCTGAGCTTACGACATCGACCTAAGAACTCATAAAATGTGTAGAAATAGTACGATTTCTGTCCTTAAAGGAATCTGTCCATACAAGTTTCTGATCTTACAGGAACTAACGATGATAGAAGCTTTACGCAGCACTGAACTTCGAACCTATATATGGAACTCATTTACAAAATAATCTTATCAAAATATAAAAATAAGCACTTAATGTCTTTCTAAAATCGAAACATCCGAAAAGAAATTAACGATCAAAGTCAAATCAGTATCACAAATTGAGAGCTTTCGAATCCCCTTTAATTTTGTCAAATATTTCGTAAGAAGAACACTGTAATCTTTAATGGAGACAATGTCTTGTCCCGAATGGTTGCCGTAACTTCTAACAAACTTTGACTTTCTCCGAGGTACAGAAGTTGGAAAGCAATCGGTTCAGTGAGTTCGCGTATTACTTTTGGGTTGGTTTAATTTTCTTGTTCGGAGAGTGCGTTATCAAGCGTTCTATTGGCGATGTTTGAATGGGCTTGATGGTTTTCACTATATAAGAGTTAACTATGCGACCTTCTGTTCCATACCAACGTATTCTCCTGTTTCCTTCCTGAACAATAAAAATAAGTTTTTTTTGCCATAAAATTTATAACTAGCTTTTTTATGCTATGTTTTATTTTTTAATTAAAAAATAATAATAGTTAATGGTCTCTTATAAATCTAGGTTTTACAATATTTAATCATCATCATCATCTTCAGCCATAAGACGTCCACTGCTGAAGATAGGCCTCCCCCTAGAGCGCCACACCGACCGACAACGGGCCACTTTCATCCACCGGTTTCCCGCGACTTTCACAATGTCGCCGGTCCACCTAATGGGAGGCCTACCTACGCTACGTCTTCGGGTTCGTGCTCGCTACTCAAGAACCTTTCTTCCCAATCAATATTTAATAACAAAATGATTTAAATATAATGTCTTTGTCTAAGTAAAATTTATAACATCTTCGTTTAATAGAATTTATATCAAAGAAAAGAATTCATCAAAGAATACGCTAAAGAACATTATGAAATGGCCCGTGACGTGAAGCTATGTAAATTATCAAATCAATAACCTGAGCACAGTATTTCTGGTCGCCCGATTCAGAATTTTGATCATGCTGTTGCCAAAATAAAAATAAAAACCTTAATTACATTGAAACATAATTGTCCCTATTAACCATATCTTTATATTGAAACAAGACAGAACATTTAAACAGTTAAGGTGCAACGTTTCACTCATCGCTCGAAATTCAAATTTTATTGCGTTTTTTGTCAATTACAGCGTAATTACTCATCGTGGAATTATTGAAACCAACTTTGCGCCAATAAATAAGTTGTTCTAAGAAATTACGGGTAAAATGATCACCTAGACAACATTGGTTTAGCTACAAATCTCAATAAGCTGATTTTCATCTTGGATTTTGGTTTAGCGAAAAATTTACTTACACTAGCTTTAAAATTGAATTTTTGGTTGGTTGGTGTCTTGAAACAATCTATTTATTATCGCAAAATTAGTTTTCATGAACCTATGATGAGTAATTAAGCTGTAATTGACAAAAAACGCAACAAAATTTGAATTTCGCGCGCTGAGCGAAACGATGCACCTTAAAAAACACTTTCTTTCTGGTCCAAGTCAAGACAAAGCGTGTTTTATTAGTATTGGTTGAAACCCTGCGCCCACAAGGTGAGTTTTCCACCATGCGTTGATGATGGAATTTTAGTCGTGTTTATTAAAACACCAATAATCTAAAGAATAAGAGCAAATATCTACAAGCAAAAGAAAAAATACATTCCAGCTGTGGTTGTAATCAAGATTTTTAAATTTACGAATGCCAGTCAACATTTTCTCACAAGGAATATAAATTAAATAAATCACTATTTGAGAAATAAATTTTGTTCAAAGATACAGTATTTTTAAAACACGGTAAAAATATCACAGGTAAAGGTTTCCTAAGAAAATGTCTTAGGTAACAGTTTATTAATATTTCGCTTACGTTCATAAGACTCAAAAGATTGACGTGCGAGCATTGCTTGTTCACAACATGATTAATGGTCTCTTTCCAGCGTCAGCGCCGTATTGAGAAACATTTTCAAGGAAATCAATCTATTTCGGAGTAATGCAAAAATGGAAAGCATTGGTTCTAGTGATGGATGAGTGAGTATATTTTAAGCTTGTTAAATCTGATCTGAAAATGAAAGAGACTATTTGAAATGTGTAAAATGGTTTATTACATCCAAATTATATGAAAGATAAGAAATGTTTGAAGCTATTATACCGTACTGTGATAGATAGAAACTCTTTAACGTGTACAACAAAATAATAATAAAACAAGTACAAATCCATCTTATAAGGCTCTATATATATATATATCTCATTTCCAGGCTACCATCGGATGGAAATAAATTCACGTTATGTACAGGCGGAGGTATGATGAACACTTTTACTGTTAGTTTAAACTGTGGTATGTGACTAGATGCCACACCACAGGATTTAGGTTCAAACCAAGATCTGGTAACAGAATAAGTAATATTAGGAGTATATGACAAGCTCTGGCTATGAGCGGCGAAAAATATCATGTCAATTATAACTTTTTGTAGCGTTACGTTTTTTTGTGTTGAAATGAAATAGTTATTCGGTCTCGTATTGCGTCTTTTTGGGACAAAATACGAAGATCGAATATACAGATATACAGATTGTTCGATATACAGATTTTGGATATCTGTCCACCAGAGTAAAAATCGAAAGTAGTAGTAGTGATGACTTATATGTTTAATTTTTTTTTGTATTTAGAATTTTCTGTTCTTTCTTTTATGTTATGTTTAAACATAAACTAAAAGAAGCTTCTGAGTACTACACAATCTACTACATTCAGCAGCGTCCCAAGCATGCTGGCGGCATTACAACGCTGAATTTCAATAATTATATGTTGCGCCGGATAAACGCCAGCATTTTGGTTACGTATCACATAAACTAGACGCTCTGATAGATCTTTGAAAATGAGATGAGCCCTCACGTCCCACGGACTTTCTATCTATGTAAGTACCCTCATTAATTCACTATCCGTTAAAAAAATATCTACTACCCTTAGTCGTGTATCGTTTGTAGTCTGTTTAAAATTTATAATATTACAGACGTTTATACTGCGTGTTACGGAAACGCTCCCGAAGCCAGAACGCTACTATTATACTATCTAAACACAATCCAATACCAATAATCATTTGCCATATACGTAATGTAAAAAAATATACGTAAACATATACATATACATATAAAAATATACATATACGTAAAAAAATATGTAATGTAATGTAATGACAATAGACAACAGAAAAAAAAAATATATGGAAAAAAACAAATTGTACACAAGAACCAAAAACAAAAAGGTAGATAAAAAACAAAATAAAAGACCTAATACACATTGTTTTTAACCACAAACCGGTTCCAGCTTAGCATAATACTGGTTGCGAACAATCAGCGCTATAATGCGTACAAGGTCGTTCGTTTACGTCAAGTGTCAGCGTTGCATGACATCGTAAGCATGAAAAAAAATGTAAATCGTATTACATTACAAGCATGAAAAAAAATGTAAATCGTATTACATTACAAGCATGAAAAAATAATGTAATGCGTACAAGCGTGCGCGCGGTGCAGGTCGTTCGTTTACGTCAAGTTTTAGCTTTAAGCATGAAAAAAAATGTTAAGCGTACAAGCGTGCGCGTGGCATAGGTCGTTTTTTTACCTCGAGCGTCAGCTTTGCATTACATTGCGAACTAAAAAAAAAGTTAATACAACTTATCTATATGAAAACTGTGTTATTATATGTTATTACCTATTACCAAGTGTTGTGCTAACCCAGGGTCCGAATAAATGAATTGAATTTAATTGAATATAACGAACGTATCAACAATCACCAGCATATCACTAGTTTTAGTTTTCAGGTATAAACAAAAATTCTACACACTTAACCTAAACTACTTCGTAACATGAAACGGTTGGATTACCTAAATACTATTAAAAATTATCATGTTATGAGTAATTTACTTGTCTAAGCCAATCATAATTTAAACTCATGGTAAGCATAATTATCATGACATCTTCAACTAAATTCGGCGAAAACTTAGGTGTGAATTAATATTCTAGAAGGAGCCATGAGCTTTGTTGAGATGCAAGCTTAACCAGCGCCAACCGCTTGCGTTGAAACGGTATAATCCATCAAGGCGGATGTAACACTAATAGCTGTTCATTTACCACCGGCTCGAAGGCAAATTTACTGCACTGAAACTCAACTCATGCTCGTACTCAGCTCTACAGGGAATTAATGTCACCTATCGTGTTCAGTTTAGTTCGGTGCGGTTTACTTACCTATTAGAATACTTATATATTTTAATTACCAAAAACTTCTCACAGGTTTTCCCACGTCACATCGGATTCACTTTAATTCACTGATTCATCTTACTTTTTTTTTCAATTTAAAATCTTTTTTTTTTTTTTTTTATTAACGACAAACCATTTCGCGGTTTCCATTGAGAAGGAACGTAATGATAATTAACACCAAAAACTACAAAGATCATAATTTTGTATTCAGTCCAATATTTTATTATTTATTTTTTAAATATTTTCTGAACAGTCTTGGAACAGACGTTGAATAGTAAGTACGATACGAAGTACGATTTGATGAAGCTTCCTGGAAGAGGCTTTCGGGTTTTTTTTTTTTAATAATTTGTCTTTCCATCTAGTTTCTGATACGATTTTATTTTTACAAACTTTTGATTACTAAAACGTCTTTCAAATTCTAGCTACTTTATTACCTTCACGGATCTTTGAAGTATTTCTTACACAATTTCCAACATAAACACGCTTTTCACATCTGATTTCAACCAAGCAGCACTCAAGCAGCTGGATAATTACGTCATATCATGAATAGCTAAATAAATAGCTGGAACCAGTTACATGCTCACGTAAGTCTGCAACAGCACGAATACTCACGTTAAATTGAGACACGACACGTCATTTTTCAAATTAGAATAAACATTGTTGCACAAAAAAAAAATGGAAAGTCATGATTCCAAACTAATAATGTAGTAGTCCAATAAAAATCCGGAACGAGGAAATTCGTTGAAAAACCAAAGTCGCCGATAAAGCTTTCAGAGTTTGCCAGCTGAAGTGGCAATGGGCAGGCCATATCACTCGAGGCACCGATAACCGGTGGGGAAGAAAGGTTCTTGAGTAGCGATCACGTACCGGAAGACGCAGCGTAGGTAGGCCTCTCACTAAGTGGACCGACGACATTGTGAAAGTCGCGGGCAACCGGTGGATTCAAGTGGCCCGTTGTCAGTCGGTCGGCCTATGTTCAGCAGTGGACGTCTTATGGCTGATGATGAAGATGATGAATGTAGTAGTGATACTTATAAAAAGCGTAAAAAGCGTATTTATAAAAAGCGTTCTTCGAGTTAGGGAACTCTAAAAGGGTTCCCTAACTCAAAGAACTGTTATAGGAGAACTTCGATGTCAGTCTGTCTCTATATTTCCCCTTAGCAAGGCGTGGAGGTATTAATATAAAATACGTAGGTCTAGGTAACGGTCCCTTGGAGCTGAAAAAAATCTAGCTTCTAGGTCAACACAATGGAGGTGGTGCTCGAACCATCTACCTAAGCGAGCCCGGGAAGGACGACAGCGCCAAGTGGCTGATGCTGTTGTAGGCTGTTGTCTCACGACAGCTGCTAGCTGTCCCGGGAGGAGCTGAAGCGTGGTGCTGAATGCTCCAGTGCGTTCTCATAGAGACCCAGGAGCCATCGGTCAAGCACTAAGACAGGCCATCGGGGCGATTTAGTAGGTATAATCCCACATAACTCGGCTGCACCCCATAGCAGTCGGGTATTGTGAAGACTTCCCCCTCGTCTAAAAAAAAGGTCAACGCAATCAAAAGACACGGTCATTACGTCGCATATTTTGATATTCGTAAATAAATCAAAATCTGTACGGTTCCCGTTGAATTAGAATCATGACATTAAATTTTGGCAATAAGCAAGTTAAGGACAAGTTTAGGAAAAAATCTACCGAAGGGGAAGAATGGTTCTTCCAATCTCTAATCAACTGATTACTTCTCAGTTCCCAATATGTCCTCAAAAAGGTTAATTGGTAATTTTATTGAAATTCCGTGGAGAGCGCGTTTATCGTAGTAACTTATAATACCATATTTTGTTTCCGAATCTAATAAGACATTTTTTCTGATTTTAAGAGAATTTTATTTTCGCCCGAATCATAAAACTCGCCGGGCGTTCCAAAATATTTTCATTAATTTACACCAAATTGAAAATAGACAGTGTCTTTATTAACAAGGTGATATTTTAACTTACTTTACATTACATTAATTATATAACGCAATAGATAGTCGTAAAGTTCAATGGAAACCATTCAAATATGTAATTCAAATTTTGGGCTGGCAACCCATTGACGAAATCACGGTTCAGTTACCATCAGTCAGACCGCATGCTCGTTTGTTGCTATTCATGTTTAAAATAATAATAATTTTAAGAGCTTGTTACCCTTATTAGTCTATAGAGTTTGAAGTTTTAAAGAAAAAATTATCTATATGTATAAAAATGAACCCCTATTTTTCCTGGTCGTGCTATAAAGGCTGGACCGATCTTGATGATTTATTTTTCGTTGTGTTTGTAATTGTGAGGACAAGGTTCTTGTGAAGAGTTTAGCGAGGCCGAAGGCCCAGCTTCATGGGCAACAGCTAGTAAAAAATAAATAAAAACTTTAGAATAACATTGGCATTTTCTTAGATAAATCTCAGTGATGAAATTTGTTATTTTGGCAAAGAAAAACGCGAAGAAGTAAAGAATAGAAAATACATAAATAAAAAAAATAAAAAAAACTGCCATTATCTTTCCCAATAAAAATAACTGGTTGTTTTTAATAATTCCGATTTTTTACTTCAAACGTTGAAAAATAAATGATTTTCTTAAAAGAAAATCCCAGTATTTAAAAACTTTTATACTCAGAGTGTTATTTAATTGAAATACGCAATAAATAAGTAATTCAGGAGTCTCGTGTTAAAACACGATAAGTTAAAATGTATTTAATCCTCATTCTGAATGTAAAACTGGAAACAATTATCTACAAAAGTTAACGTAAGCTGAAGTAAATTTACGACCGTTCTTTCAAGAAACTTACTTGGAAATCTCATTCGGATTGGACTAAATTCGTAATGATAAGCTAATTACCTACAGATGCCAGTATTTTGTATGCATAATTAACAGTTATTTTAAAAGTTTTTAACTTTATATTATGTACTAATTTGTAAAAAATATCGGAAGATGTGTAAGGTTTTTAGTGGGCCTCAAACTAAGGTAGGATTGTATCTTTAGGAACCAAAAGGGTATAAGACTTTATTTTAATTTTGTTTCTAGTTTTAGTTTGTTCATTTAAGTTTAGATTATAATATATTATAGTTTGCAGTAAATAAACATTTGCATCCTAGTTGAAAAAAAAAAACACAATTACCTATTTCTACTTAGTTTTCCATTTTTTTTTTATGTTGCTGATTGACGAGACGAGCAAGTTGCTCACCTAATGTTAAGCGTCACGCTTGCCCATAACAGTTCCATGCCACCCAAAATTTTGAACTTCAAGTTCCAAATTCTGCGCAGCACCGCACTGCGCTCTTCACCCAGAGATAATAGATGTTATATCTTTGTATGCCCAGTAATGATGCTGGGAACTTTGCCATTCGGGAACACAGTAATGCTTCCACACTACTGCTTGGCAGTTGAATAACTGGCAAAGGTGTGGTACTTCCCCCAGGAGAACTCTGCAAAATAGTCCCACTACTACAATGCCTACCTTTATTACTTTGAGAAGTATCCTGATTTACTTCTCAAAGCTTTATTACGTCATAAGAATCATGTGCAAAAAGGAGCCTCCCTTATAAATATCTCTTGAGAAGCAACAACAGCGTTGTTAAAACTATGAAAATGAAACTTTATTTTTTTTGTTTTATTTTATTACTAGCTGCACCCCGTGATTTCACCCGCTATTCTACAGGAACGATTAAATTTTTCGGAATAAAAAGCCTAAGTGTTAATTCAGGGAATAACCTACCTCCATACCAAATTTTATACAAATCCATTCAGCTGATACCGAATTGAACGGGAACAAACACACTAACCCCCGAATATTGAAACGTTTGTTTACTTTGACGACAAATTAAGTCTATTGCTGTCTTTGTCATTTGCTTAGTGCCAGACAAAGGCAGTATTAGAATTAATCTGTTGTCAAAGTTAACAAACTTTTCAGTATTCGGGGGGTTACATACTTACCTTCTTGCATACTTACACACCTAAACACAAACTGTCGCATTTATAACATTAGTGTGATTTATTTTTTACTTGGGTATGTATGTACTCGGAGCGGGGCTCCAAGCTCGAGTACTTTACTCGCTACAGGGCCAACCTGTCAGCAATCCCGCGTTCTCTCGAGAAGTCTTCCAAGTTAGGGAATGTCGAGGACCGGACGAGGGTCCGAACGTCTACCATCACCTGCCAGGTAACGTCATCGCACTCCTTTAAGCAAAGACTTTCAATCAATCAAAGCAATCTTTCTAGAAATTTATAAATAAGACATTAAATTGTTATTTATATTACATAGTGTTGTGAATGATTTATTTGATTTTACCTTTGACATTATTCATTGAATTTCTTTAATTACAACTGTAATTATTATTTATAATTGGCGTGTAAAATAGCATTTAATGAATAAATATGAATATGACCTAAAACTGCGACCAGAACCACCGTACAATGGGCAGCAGTGTCCTTTTTACCCAACTACGAAAATGGAGAATTATGAATTTGGCAGTCTGTGTACGAAGTATGATCAATGTTCATAATGTTTTCTCTAATCTCCTAAGCCGCTTATCAGACTCCGGACGTAAAAAGGAATCCATCGACACCTCAACACATTTTGACGTAGTCAAGTCAGAATCGGTCTAACTGTTTACGTTACAAGAGGTAATATAAGAACACACAAACATACATACTTAAATCGCTAGCCTCATTGTGCAGTTGGATTAAAAGATAATTCTTTGTCGGACAATAAAATATTTTGCTTCGATTTGTTTTCTTTCTGATGATCTGACGCTCAGTTTGTTATAATCTCTTACGTCCTATTTTTGATCATGTAAATGGGATGCTTAATATTTCTCTGAATTGAATTGTGAATCAATTTTTGTTTTCGAAACCACCATAAGCCGTACATTAGGTGAAAAGTCGATAACTCCGAGGTAATTTAATTCAACTTATCGAATCGTAACCCACCTCTATAACTCCAAAGCACACGCCCATTCCATGTTAAGGCACCCTATAATGGACGTTACTTGACCCAATAAACCCACAAACTGATATCTGACTTTAAAAAAACCTGACTTTGAATTCGACCCTAATTTCAACATTATAAGAACGAAATTGAAGTCCGTCGAATAAAATTTGAATAAAATTTCAAAAGCCAACCGACTGTAAAATTATGCTCGTTTCTACTTTATTAAGGCCGGGTATAATAAAGCTTTATGAAATTTAAATTCATGTATCGTTCGATTAAATGGACAAATTTCATAAATAGCGACTTTCAGTGTTGAGTGCGTTTGGTTTAAATGATAATTGCGACGCGGTAATTGTTAACCGAGCTATTTTCAGATATGAGTGCACTACAATTTTTTGACTAGTAAATCTGTTTTATTAAATAAATAAATATGAATATTACTACTTGATCTATTTATTTTTTTAATTTAGTATTTTGTTTGATTTTCTTAATCATAATGCAGCCAGAAGACGTGCACTGCTGTACCTCGACCTCGACCTTAGAAATTCTTCAACTGTTATTTTTGTGTAATAGTCAGGCTAACCCCCGAATTCTGAAACGTTTGTTAACTTTGACAAAAGATTAAATCTAATACTGCCTTTGTCTGGCACTAAGCAAATGATAAAGGCAGCAATAGACTTAATCTGTCGTCAAAGCTAACAAACGTTTCAGTATTCGGGGGTAAGAAGTTTAAGTAGCACTGTGTATTTTATTTTGTTTACAGAGGCACAAAAAAAAAAAAAAACTTTATTTTAACTTGTGTATGTGGATATTGGCACAGCGGGCAGTGGAGAGAGCTATTCTCGGAGTTTCATTACGCGATAAAATCCGGAACGAGGATATTCGCCGAAGAACCAGAGTCACCGATAAAACTTTCAGAGTTTGCAAGTTAAAGTGGCAAAAGGCAGACCACATGAGGAAGAAAGGTTCTTGAGTGCGACCGCGGACTGGACGCAGGGTAGGCAGGCCTCCCATTTCGTGGATTGACCGCATTGTGAAAGTCTCAGGCAAGGCAACTAGTGCATGCAAGTGGCACGTTGTCGGTCGATGTGGCGCTCTAAGGGGGAAGCCTATGTTCAGCGGTGGACGTCTTCTGGCTGATGTTGATGATGTGTGGTCCTATCAGTTATCTGGTTCCCGTAGCTTGCTTAGTTTGGGGCTAGATGGCGCTGTGTGTGAAAAACGTCCACCAATATTTATTTGTTTATTTATCTGATATTTATTTATTTAATACTACTGTGATAAAGACGAAAATGTTACTTGGTAACAACATTACACACAAAACAATACATAAGACAAAGACGGTAAAACTTTTGGTTTGAAAAGTAATGCCGTCCTTGTGTAATACATTTTTAAAAAAACAGTCTCTTAATAGCACACTCTTCGAAGCTAAAACTTTGAAAATCGACATCCGGAATTTAGATTTTTATAAAAAAATATTAATATGATATAATAGACAGCATCAGTAAACTAGAAAAAATAATGCAAATTCAATAATAATTGTAAAACTTGAGCACCAATTCAATGATTTATTACAGACCATAAAAAATAGCACAAAATGCAAATGTTGTAATAAAACATTATTAATTTGAGTCGTTATAAGTTACTAACAACTAACAAGAGTGATTTTTTAACTTTTTGATTCGATTTTTATTATTCCTATCGTTAACTTTTGATCTTCAAGTAATTGAGGAGGAATATTTAGCGAACTTTTTGCTGAAAAAGTTGTAAAAGATTATCCAAGAAATTGTATTAAATGAATATGATTATTGTTATTTCGACATAATGTAGTGGGTTAAACCTAGAAGATACCTATTGACTGTGACCTTAAAAAGTCCTAGATTGTATTTCTGAGGAAACATGAAGGCCGGCAGTTTGTTCCTCCAGGAAACAAAATGGCCGGCAGTTTGTTGCACCGGGAAACAAAATGGCCGGCAATATGTTCCTCCAGGAAACAAGAAGGCCGGCAGTTTGTTCCTCCAGGAAACAAAATGGCCGGCAGTTTGTTTCAGCCACTGTTCTATTTTACTAGCGAACTATACAGGGTTATAAGGAAAGGGTATGCTAAGTCGAAAATGGCTTACAGTACTCATCATTATAAACAACTTTTAGTATGGGACGCAGTGTAGGTAGGCCTCCCACTAGGTGAACCGACGACATTTTGAAAGTCGCGAGCAACCGGTGGATGCAAGTGGCCCGTTGTCGGTCGGTGTGGCGCTCTAAGGGGGAGGCCTATGTTCAGCAGTGGACGTCTTATGGCTGATGATGATGATGATGAGCATGGGACCAACTCGAAATCATGAAAAAAATATCAGCTGTTCCATACATAATTTTAGCCTACATTCCATTCCAAGGACATTGCAGCTAAATAGTAAAACTCATTTTCGGTTGATTTAGCTGGGCAGGACAAGTGATAATAATCATCACGTGTTTTAATGAAAAGTAACATCGCTCATTACAACTTACCACTTAGCTACACGATGTGCCAAAATGAAAAAAACATTTCAAGGACATAAAACAATAAATATATGTATTACCATCAGCTGAAACAGCCGTGCCATAGCACTGAAAAAATGTATTTTTTTTTAAAAACCGTTTCTGGTATAGCAGCTAAGGCAGACACACAAAGTTTTCGTCGACTTATTAACGGGGATTTTTCTTTCGGCATAGATCTCGAAGCACCTGTTCAGTTCCCTTTCGGAATATAAAGAAAACACTTCGAACAGAACCGATAGCGCACTGAAGAAAATGTGGGATATCTTGAGAGCTTCCTATCGGAACATGGAAGCTTTTAGTCTGAGAGCCGTATGTCTTCTGGTTTTAAAAGCTTCTACTTTTCAGTTTCGACAAAATAACAACCAAGCAAAATTAAATGAAATAATCACACTTCTGATCAAACTATGCTTGTCATTTAAATCACACTAATATTAAAAATGCGAAAGGTTGTGTAAGTGTGTAAGTATGTAGGTAAGTAGGTACGTAGGTAAGTAGGTAAGTAGGTAAGTAGGTAAGTAGGTAAGTAGGTAAGTAGGTAAGTAGGTAAGTAGGTAAGTAGGTAAGTAGGTAAGTAGGTAAGTAGGTAAGTAGGTAAGTAGGTAAGTAGGTAAGTAGGTAAGTAGGTAAGTAGGTAAGTAGGTAAGTAGGTAAGTAGGTAAGTAGGTAAGTAGGTAAGTATGTAAGTAGGTAAGTATGTAAGTAGGTAAGTAGGTAAGTAGGTGAGTAGGTAAGTAGGTAAGTAGGTAAGTAGGTAAGTAGGTAAGTAGGTAAGTAGTTAAGTGGGTAAGTGGGTAAGTGGGTAAGCGGGTAAGCGGGTAAGCGGGTAAGCGGGTAAGCGGGTAAGCGGGTAAGCGGGTAAGCGGGTAAGCGGGTAAGCGGGTAAGTGGGTAAGTGGGTAAGTAGGTAAGTATGTGAGTGTGTTGTTTTGTTCCCGTTCAACCCTGTAACGGCTGAAAGGATTTGAATGACATTTTGTACGGAGGTAGATTATATACTGGATTAGCACATGGGCTGCTTTTTATCCCGATGAAATTAACGGTTCCTGTAAGACAGCGGGTGAAACCGCGGGGTGCAGCTAGTTGTTTTATAAAGAGACGAACTCAAGTGGTCACGCTATGAGTTTTTTTTTTTAGTATCTAGTTTAGTTTTTTCTCTTGTTTTTTTATTTTCACTTGTTTAGTTTATCTTTAATTGTATTTTCGGTGTCTAATAAAGTTATATTGTATTGTATTGTAGTGTAGTGTAGTATATGGGCTTTTGTTTAGCAGTGAACGTCTTGTAGTTGATAATGATGATGATAAAGAATCTGGTGGCAAAGTTTATCAAACATTTTCGGTCTTAGATGTAAATTTTGAATATCAAATAACTTTATAATTATCTAACAAATTCCACAGCAACGTGGTGGATCTGAGGCCTAATCACCCTTCGAGGGTAGCAGACTTAAAGAATCCCAGAGTGGGATGTATAAAGGCTGATGCAGAGAGACCTAGCAAATTTACTAAGCATCTTGGTTAAATATAACATTGTCTCTTTAGACCAGAGGTCTCAAGAATGCCTCCAATCTGCGTGAGTGCTGAGGCGAGGCCATATTGACTTCAAATGACTGGCTCTAAAGTTTTGAATTTCAATGCGCGAGAGAATTCGAGCCAATTTAGTAATGGCAATATTTGAAAACAAGAACTTTATGTTAGCTGTCAAAGATAGCGAGAAAGAGAACAATAAATTATACTCAAGGGAGTGCGTTTTTGCCGAAATTGGCTGAAGTTACCCGACAGCCCAATAAAGAGGGTAATGTTTTTGGGGTAAATATTATTATGTTTGTGCGTTCATCCTGTAGCCCAAACAGCTTGGCCGATTTTGATGAGTGAGGTATAGTGGGTTTCATTTTTACTCCCTATGTGACATACGATATTGCAGTCGGATATTTTTTTATTTTAATAATATTCATCATCATCATCATAATCATCAGCCGTAAGACTTCCACTGCTGAACATAGGCCTTCCCCTTAAAGCGCCACACTGAACGATGATTGACCATTTGCATCCACCGGTTGACCGCAACTTTTAACAGGTCGTCAGTCCACATAGTGGAAGTCCTGCCTACGCTGCATCTTCCAGTTCGTAGTTTCCATTCAAGAACCTTTCTTCCCCAACGGTTATCGATTTTTCGAGTGATTTAGTGGTGTTATAAATTAATAATATTACTTGATACTGAAGCACAGCCATTAAATAACCATCAGACTAATGACGAGAGGTATCGTTCTAGAAATGGACAAAATATATATTAGAAATAACGTACATATAAATATGCTCAAAAAGATCCTGTTAATCTTACGACTTCACATTTCGTTTTCTTGTTTTTTTACAGAACCAGCTATCTGTGTTTTTACTATAATACTTGCACTGAGCGCCAGCGCTCACCTTGCTTCAATCGCTCTCAGTCTGTAAAAGTGCGAGATATACGCTCGTTAATACATGCGATCCAAATATCCGCAAAAATTGCCTTGATATTATTATTATGATATTATATTCGCTATCTCTTTTTTGTGACAAATGTACTATACCTACTTTTAATTACGTATTGAAGGCTAAGTTCGATTGTTTTGATTTGTTATTTTAAAGGAAGTTGTGTGTTGAGGGCTCTAACAGTCATTTTACTTTGGTTGAAACTTCGAAAGGTATTCGCACTATTAGCAGCTTTGGTCATTTTTAGAATCCCCTGAAATCAACATCTTATTATTAAGATATTATTATTAATAAGTAATGATATATATATAGTAAGTATATCAAAATTGAGCAGGAATGTTTTAGAAAACATGATTAGGAACAATTCACTTGATAGACTATAAATATACAACCATACATTACGCTTAAAAAAAATAACGTCGACTGGTAACAGGTCAATCTCATCCGTCAAATTAGATGATTTCAAAACGAACATTTAAAAAAAACTGATACTATAATAAATTACCTAAAACAGGTATTGGAAATTCACAATCCGTCTAGAAACACTTGCATTGTGCGAGTGAAATAGCTGGAGCACGACTTTGTACCCCAGGGTGGGTTGCAACATAATAAAGTCCCAGCTAAAGGTACTATTATAGTTAAATTAACTATAACCTTAATCATGAAGTTTAGCCAGCATGTGATATCTGTCATTTTGACCATAATAAAAATGAACATATTTTGTGCTTAACGGAAGTTTTAACTGCAGTTATGACTGTAGTTTAAAGTTAACCTAGATGTTGCAACCCGGCCTTAGCATTTTACACGAACTTCACCCAGAACATTCTTTTAACTAAACCTTAAGCAGACGCGGGAAACGTAGACGCCCGAATAATATCGTACATATCACCATTTCCCTCACGACTCCATTACCGATTCAACCGAGGTGCCGACTTAAGCACCTCACAATAAGACTTCGCCACTTGATCCTCAGTTAAAGTTCACGGTGACATGGGACGCCGGTGGTTTTATTTGAAGTGTCTGCGTTTAGTGCAGGTATGGGTGGAATTACAAGTCTTGGATCAATAGACTAAAGAGAGAACTAGAAAGGAGAAAAAAAAAAGGATTTACCTAAGTGCGCTGGCTTCTTTTTTTAGGTTTCTATACTCAAAGGGTGTCAACGGGACCTTATTTTTTAGCCTTCGACGTCTGTCTGTTCTGCCCATGTAGGAGTGTATCTTTTTAACCGTAAGGTAGGTATGTTTTTAGCCGGTTCAAATTATAGCGAATAACGAAAAAAACTGCTCGTGATCAAAATGCTGGCCTGTGCTACGGACAGAAAGTAAGCTTCGCTATCCAAAACGGCAACGCGGCTAGCATTTTGGATAGCTTGTATTTTCGTCTGTCATTTATGATAGCAAAGTACAAGGTGGCGCAAAAGTATCACCCGATTGTCTTTTGATGTAATTCCAAAAATAATTTTAAATGTTTTACTTTTTTAACGGCACATGTTTATGTTTATTTGTTTATTTTAGACACAGATTGAAGCAATAAATTTAATTTTTTCATGTTTCAAAAATAATATCTGATAAGTGGCCGCCACCAGAGTTGATGGAAATTTCGACACTATATGACATTTTGCATCAGGTTCGTCAATGTTTCCGGCGTTAGATGGTCAATTTCGTAGCGAATGTGTTCTTGAGGGCCAGGGCCCGTACTGTGAGGTGCTTATTACGATGACTGTTAGGTTCAGCAGACAAAGCTGCGCGGCCACGTACCGTATCGCCGCGCGATAAGATGTATGGTCGGCGTCGTCGTCTGAGCCTAACAATAATCGCAATAAGCTCCTCACAGTACGGGGCATGGATGTGCTGCGGCTTGTATACGTAGACCAGATCCTTTAAGTATCTCCACAAAAAATAATCTGATGCCGTCAGATCAGCTGATCTCGCTGGCCAACCAAAATCCCCTAATCAAGAAATCAAACGGCATGGAAAATTGTTCCTCAAAATCTACATGATTTCGCGCGCTGTGTGGCACTGGCTGGAACTAAATATCCTCCAACTCAACCACTTTCGGTATTAGGAACTCTTTCATTCCGCGTTCTGATAGTGTATACCTCTCCATTTTGTAACACAATAAATTACATATGTAAAAAATGTAAAATGTATGTCAAATGTAAAAAAAAAAACTATTTTAGCCGCCAGATGGAAAAGTTTTAAAGTCTTCAAATATTTCAATTCAATTCATTTATTCTCAAATATGGATACACACAGTACACTTATGAATGTCAGTATAAGTTCAAAATGTATATTATTAATAATAAAATAACATAAAATTAAAAATAATCAAAAATGGCAGCATAATAAAACAATAAAAAAAAACAATTTCAATAACAATAATAATAATTTCAATTTTAATTTTAACTTAAAAAAATATTATCACTATCTGTCATTTTCACATATAGCATTCAATTTATGCTTATCACAAGTGAAGTTATTAATTTCATAATATGCTTTCTCCATTAGAAAGCCCTTAACTATTTCTTCAAACTGTGTGTCATGTTTATTTGTCAGTGTATCAGGCAGTAGATTATAGAAGAATATACTATTTTTAATAAAGGAATTGGCAGTTTTAGCAAGTCTAGTTTTAGGTAGAACAAGTTTAGACTTTTTGTGTCACCTTGTAGAAAAAGAAGTGCTAACTAAAATAAAATAAAAAATTCGAGCCGATAATCCTGATGTTTTATCAAACTTTTTCTCACTATTTTCTACGAGTTGTACTGAAAAAGGAACGACACTGAAAAAGGTCGTTCGGATCGAAGTTAACAAGTTGCCGTGATGGACAAATTTTTTAAGTGATTGATTGATTTTCTTTACAAGGGTTGGAATGTAAGGGTCCGGATATTGACAAAATTATTTGCGAGCTGTTTTTCTCTCATTTTTTCGAGACGTGTTTACTTTCTAAGACCATCGATCTTGTTATCTTGATTTGGGTTTTGTAGTACGTTTCTTTCGCAGTGAAATATTGTACGTTGGGGAAGCTAAGCGTTGTCTTTATTTTATATTTTTGTTGTATTTGATTGATTGTACGTAGAATCAAGAATTTTAAAAAGTTTTTGACTCATGCGTTATTCTGGGTGTTTGGTTACATGATGGAAATATTCTAGGATATCTCATTCATTCATTCGACGCGATTGTAGCTGATTCGCGTCGCGTCGATTGAAATTCTTCATATAATAGTGATCGAACTTCACATCCCTGGGTAAGTTCGTTTGATAACTAATTATTATACTAAACATTATGAACAACTCCAACAATGCTAACAACTATGAAATCTGCTGTTTCCATACATTCCTTTGAGTGTGAATGACATTTTTCTATAGAACAGATGATTTAAATTTTCACAATTTCAGGGTTGGTCCCAAAATTAAAGTCGTTCAGAAAAATCGATGTCCATTGATAAACCGGAAAATGTCTTTCCTTTTACCGTACACTGTACGCTTGTGTGTAATATACTGAGAGGTTTTTTGGTAGTCTAAATTTTACTGTAAACCAGCTTTCATACCGGCAGCAACACACAGTAAAAACCGTAACTAAACAAAATCGTCCACCGTAAAATTGTTTTATATCTCGCTTCCGAACGGTACGGGAGAGTTGGCCCGAATCTGCGCAATAAACAATATATCATACTGTTTTGACAAACTGCATTGTGTTTTTGTCTCGGCAACGCGGTTCGTTAACCCTCAATGTGGATTGCAGCGTGGGTGCGACCGCAACTGCACAATGAAAGCCAACATCTGTAAAGCTCAGTGGGAGAGACACTATCGTGTTTTTCGAACTATCTGTCACCTTCCCTAATAAAATGTAAGGTCTGTTCATTATGGCACCTCATCACCTCTTTATGTTAGTTTCATGAAATTATCTGTAGGATATTACCGAATATCTTGGCAATACTTCTATTGGTTGGGGCGTTGGTCGTCCAGCTGCGAGATGGGTCGACGATATATTCACCATCGCGGGTCGAACCTGGACTACATTGGCACAGGACTGAGGCAGATGGCATAGCAAGAGAGAGGCCTATATCCAGCAGTGAAATTAGGAAGGCTGTGGATGATGATGATGACTTCTATTTACTATTACTATCTAAAGAAGCGACACTCCAACCCATCCGCCAATATTGCCCTCGTCGTAGCAGTACGGCTAGCAGTACTTCTGTGCCAAAATTACTCGGTTGCCACCGCTCCGGCCGACCGCGCGTATGCACCTGCGCCCCGCGCACCTTTATCCAGGAACCCTCGCGTCACGAATTTGAAATGAATTTGTATGGAGTGTCTTTGTATGTTGTGCTCAAAACTTGCGTATTCAGTCTATGCATTTTAAATTCATTACAAAATGGTTTCAAGATTTTAACTATAATAAATTATTAATATTTAAACTAAATTTTTAAACTGTATTGTAAAAATGTTACAAATTTAGTCTAACTAATAACTAAAGCATGACGTGTTCATCATCTGTCAGAAGATGTGCACTGCAGAACAAAGGCCTCCTTCTTAAAAATGGGGTGGGTTGCCATAATCTTCACGCTTGGCTTGGGGATCGCCGAATGCTCACCGTTGTCTAAAAGAACACTGCTGCCCTTCTGGACAGTTTCTAAATAGTCAATGTAATGTGAAACCACAGCTTAGAATCCGTATTGTATTCATAAAAATAAAAACTGATTCATTTTCATTTATGCAATGCTGATAGCAATTAAAATCAAACTTAAAACAATGCACAATTTCGTCTTTAAAATAGTATTCGTATATACATTCGTAGGTAATATCTTATGACGAAGTAAGTTTCTGTAGGTAAAAGTTCATTTCAAACCGAAATAAACATGCTAGTTTAGTTTCACACCTAAAACCTCATTGAAACATCTTATAGAGCTACATTCTCTGCGGAATATACACCTCTGTAATATAACAATACATTACAAAAAGCACTTTAAGGTAAGGTAAGCACAGGTACCTTTTAGAACGAATACAACAAACAAATTCGTGAGAAAACTTTAAATTAATGGGATATTAAATTGAGCTTAGAACATACGTTAGTTTTATGTATAATTGTATGTCAATAACCTACAAACAAAAACGGACAAAATATTTTGTCCTTTTTTGGCAATAAATTAGACAAAGATAGTTATTAAATAGACAATATAGTGCTTGGATGAGTATAATTATCTTGGAAGAGTATACAGGGTTATAAGGAAAAACCCATCTGGGCAATTTATAAATTATAAATTTGGTATGTTTGTATTTTTAGTTCTATTCTATACTTTATTGTCATATTAATAAATTAATGTAAACGAATTATCTAGACTAGATATTTTCTAAAATACAAACTCAATATTTACACAAACTTGAAACTCAGCGTCGTAGACGACTATTTGGAAATTTCGTAGAGCAAACGAAATTTATTATGAATTTAACTGTTTCGCCGTAAACAAAATTCGTAATCGCCTTTTATAATATAAATAACGCCTTAGTTCCCCTCCTCCTGTGTAGGATTTCACTTCGCCTCCACAAAATAATTACATTATGTCTCCGGGCGAGCAAATAATTAATAGCGCGAATAAATCACAAACTTTTGTCGAGTTTGGTTCCTTGTGGAAGTTGCAGGCGGGCGACATTTGTGGCCACTGCAAGCCACGTCACATATATTTAAAGTTACTGATCACCTAAAACATGCATGAAGAAAAATTATTGGTGTCGGTGCTAGATGGCTTAGTAGTGGTAGGGCTCTCTTGCAGAGTCCGCCTGGGGAAGTACCACCTTTGCCAGTTATTCAACCGCCAAGCAGTAGTGTGCAAGCATTACTGTGTTCCGGATTGAAGGGAAATGTTTCCAGCGTAATTACTGGCATACAAAGATTTAACGTCTAACCTCTCAGCGTGACGAGCACAGTGCATTGCCGCGAATAGTTTTGAACTGTTGAAGTTCAAAATTCTGGGTGGCACTGAACTGTTATGGGCAAGCGTGACGCTTAACATCAGATGAGCGACTTGCTCGTCTCGTCACCGAGTAACAAAAAAAAATAATAATATGCTAATGCGCCAGTTTTAAAACATTGTTGGCACCCTCTTCCTATATTTGAAATAAAAAAAGAGCTAATTTTACGTCTCAAGTTATATTAATAATGGTGCATAACAATCGAAATAATTATGCCTTGATACAACACAAGCGTCTTGCATAAAGATAATAGTAATAATATAACTACACACGTTACGATCACTCAATTGACAAGCATTTAAAAAATAAATTATAACAAATCTAAAAAAAATGCGTTTTAATTATCAAGTAGTAAATTTAATTTTGTATCTAGTTTTAGTTTTAGTTTGTATTTTCAAGTTTAGATAACAATATAGCTATAGTTTTATATTATTATGATTTATCGATCAGATAGTAGTAAAAGAGTTAAATATAATAATTATTATTTGTTTTAGGTACATTACAAAATGGAATTGCTATGTGCCTACTATTCCAATCAATTGTTTTGCATGGTCAATTAATTGCTTAGAACTTGCCTAAAATTGCACGTCTGCCATACCTCTTAGAGTATTTACAGTTTTAAATAATCAACCAAGTTTTTATCTTCCGAGGAAAGATCTCACGTTGAAATTACACTTTGGAAGTTTCTTAATTAGAAATGTAATCAGACCCTGAATAAAATAGCAGTTTAAAAAATACTCAAAATTTTGAGCAGAGTGCTTCTTTTTCCTCATTCTCAGTAAAAAAAAATATAGGAATGAGTCCATGTATATTTAATGGCGTTCAATGTTATGATTTTTTAATGAAAAGAAATGAAATAAGAAATTTACTTAGCAATATATTAATAAAAATCAGTGTATTTTGATATACCTACTTAAAAATCTCTTAAAGTATTTGTATTTAGTTTATTTTTAGATGTTTCTTACATTAAACATTCTTCGAAATATGGACTTTTCAAAAAACTAACTACGCAGAGAAATCACAGAGTCACTCGTGGAACAAACGCTACGATTTCAAATATATTTTTACTTGTGCAAGTGCCTTTATTAACTTAACTTATACATACAAACTCTAAAAAAAACCGGAGAAGTGCGAGTCTGACTCCCGCACGGGGCCTGACATACAAACTTAACTTTGTAGGTGTTTTTTTTTAATTTAATTTAATAATTTAATGACTTTGAGATTCATTACTTTATTTGCGGTGTAAGACTTTGCTTCTTGCTGAATTCTAGGTCAACTGGAAGTACCCTCTAGGATTTGATTTACTTGCGAAAAAAACTTGCGCAAAAGCGAGAAAATATGCGGCATAAATGGCCGTATTTTTTTATTGCATTAAAGAAGTTATAGACCGTAGATATCAGTATTTGATATTCATTTCACCTTGATACTTCTACGCAGTCCTGAGAAAAAGACAGACGGACAGACAGATAAACATACATACGGACGGATAATGAAGTGATCCTTTAAGGAATCACTGTAAATACTTGTAAAGTCTAGTTTTTATATTCAGTTTTAGTCGATAAAAATGGTTAAATTTGTTATAAGGCACGGAACCCGGAGTCCGTGGAGCAAAAATTGAATTAAAAAATGATATATTAAAGCCCACAAACTAATTTATACTCCACCTGGTGTAATTTAGAAAATATATAAATATACGAAAAATTATCTAAGTGATGGAAAACCGCATCAAAATCCGTCGCGTGGTTTAGGAAGAGTTGGCGGAGATATACAGATAGACAGACGCGGAAAGATACTTTATTTTATACTATGTATGTAGATATAGAAGATGTATAAAAATGCCAAATTTAGCTTGCATCACTTACTAATAATCGAACGAATTGTTCGAACTAATCGAACAATGCTTTTACAGGTTTGACGAATTTTATAAAATTGAAATATAGAATTATGTAATTAACATTTATTGTAAATTAATATTTTTTATTATAATTTTATTTTTTTAATGTAATTTAAGTTTTTAAGTTGACATGTAAATAGTACTTACGCAATATATGAATATGAATATGAATAATAATACCGAAATACTTAAATAGTATAATTAATTTTGGTCTAACTTTGAATCAGACTTTTGCAGGGAGACCTGAAAAAACCCACCTATTGTTTCATCAAAAGGTTGACAGATTTGGAAGTGCAAAGTTGAAAAATACCGTTTAAAATACACATAAATTATAATAGGATCAGACATCCATACACACATACTTAAAAACATGAAACAATAGTTACCTTTCTTATTGGACAGTCGGGTAAAATAACGTTATCAGAAATTGAGAAATTTGCACGCCGTACTTTTTCCAATAACGACTTAAATTCTTGCCATTTGCTGGTTTGTTGTTTCAACAAAACGACGTCAAATTGAAAGCAATAAGAGGTTCACCACAGAGCAAAGATAAAAGGAAGATTTCAGAGAAAAGATTTTGCTTTTCGTAGGATGATTAAACAATATGATATAAATATGCATCATATGACAGCAAATGTTAATTTGCCAGTGAACCAGATCAGTGATGATGCTGACAGCAAATTTAGAACCAGATCAGTGATGATGCTGACAGCAAATTTTAAATTTGTTGTCAGCATCATCACTGATCTGGTTCACTGGCACTAAATCATTCACCATCGTGCGTTGTATGGTTAGACTGGACTGGCCGGAAGTTGTTATTTCCACATATATTACATCGCTTGAAAAGGATGCTTTGTTGCCAAAACTAGTTAGCAAAACTCACTTTTGCCCAAACGGTTTGAATTTAGAACGCTGCATAGCTACATGGCTGCATAGCTAGCCATCTGACGCAGTGGGTGGATTTCCGCCTTCTAAGCTGTAGGTTGTGGGTTTGATTCCCACTCAGGACAAATATTTGTGTGATGAGCATAGATTCTTGGTCTGGGTGTTTCTATGTATTCTAGGTAAGTAAAAAAAAAAGGACTTATGTATTCTATCAGTTATCTGGTTCCCATAGTACGAGCTTGCTCAGTAAGGGGCTAGATGACGCTTGTGTTTGAAAAACGTCCACAATTTGCATTATAATTCCTCATAAAACAAAGAGCAATGAGCTTCATAGCCATATTATTTTTTATCGAGAAAATGTCCCTCTATGCTTAAAATGACAGGAACAAAAAACCATACATTTGAAAATAAGATTTTTCATCTTCATAATTAACTAGCTGATGCCCGCGTAGCTCGGCCTTTGGCCACGCTAAATCCTTAATAACAACCTTTTCCTCACAATTAGGAACATAACAAAAAAAAACATCAAAATCGGCCCAGCCTTTCTCAAGTTATAGCGAGACCAGAAAAAAATAGGGGTTCATTTTTATATATATAGATGAGTTGCACTAAATAGAAAAAAAAATAATTACAAAGTAGGCTGTTAAGGGACTTTTTAGAATAGTTCAAAGAAAAAGTAAGTCGCTTGTGAATTACCCTCTCTATCTAAAATCCCTACTACTATTAAGAATGCGAAAGTCTGTGTCTTGGTTTGTTTGTTCCTCTTTCGCGCAGCGACAAAGCAACGGATCGAGCTGAACTTTTGCATTGATATAGTTGATACTTAGGACATGTGGCATAGGCTACTTTTTTCCATTTGAAGACACGGGTACAGCTGGTACATTTTACTTTTTCACTACACCTTATAGCAAAGATTAAACCTCAGTTTTTTTTCCAATTTCACCGATATGCAAATTTACTTGGCAATGTGGCGCAATGTGGCGTAATCTGGGCGTAATCGAAAAATAAATCCACATTTCAATAATAGCATCTACCATTAGCCTTTCACATGAACGCTCCGACCCACATTTTAGAGCGTCAGATAAATTTCAGTAAGTAGTTATTTCGTAGGATATTTATTATTGCTGTTATGAAATACTAGAGGTTCGCTAGGATTTGCGTGCGGACAATGTCGAAAAACTTTGTTGTTTTTGTCGCCACAAAATTAGAAGATAAAAACTTAGGTGTTCTAATAAATTATTATGACATGTGATCTTAACGAAACGACCCGGGTATGTCCTAAAACTGTGACCAAATCCACCGGAGGACGGGCAGCAGCATCTGCAGCATATCCCTAGTTACGGTAAACATTCTGTGATCTCCTAGCCGCCTGCCGAGCGTGGTGATTATGGCAAACACCCCTCCAATATGTAAGGGAAGCTTTGTCCAGTAGTGGACGTATAAGAGCAGATAACTTAGATAGTAATTTCATATCTCCAGTAATCTAAGTAAACCTCACTTAAACATGGAGCCCTAGTGCCTGTTTTTAATTAAAGTCCTTTTAACAAACTGACAAAAATAAATGCAAAATGCAACTGAGTGAGTTACTGTTTCATAAAATGTTCACGACAAATCACTACAAATCTCACCATTAAACCCTGATATGTACTCCTAAAACATGCTTTCACTTCCAGCATTAGTCAGGATATAACTCTGCTATTCAGCCACACGTGGAAATGTCCAGGGAACAGACGTCACCGTTCCAAGATTTACGAGGTCGGTCATCCATTTTATTAAAACGTACTCCGAGCAACATGCAAAAGCACTCGGCCGAAAAGCGGACCAAAACTCAAACTACTCTTAGCGACACAAAACTCGCTAAAACTGCTTTAAACTGGTTAAATAATTTTCATTTCACCACAGGTGTCAGCAAGTACGAGTAATTTTGAGTACATTTTGTTTCATTTTTCATTTTGCCTGGGAACGGGATTTGTGTTTTCAAGAAAATTATGTTTAATTACGTAGTAATTTCAAAGCTTATTCGTAAGTAGCTCAAATGCCAAGAATATTAAAATGTAAAAATATGCTATGCCATCATTGCTTGAACAGTAAAACTGCAAATATAGCATTGTTGAAGTCTTGGCATATTGAGCATTTAAATTTCTTTATTATTTCGCTTTAGCTGGACGTCCCAGCTTAGATGTACAATTTATATACAGAATGGTCCATCGGCAAGTGACCACCCGAAAAGGGCTTAATCATTTTGAACAACTTTTTCTGTAGGACCAACCCTGAAATCGAAAAAAAAATCTGCTGTTCCATACATTTTGTCGAGCGTCATTAACATCTAAGGAACAGCAGTTTTTTTTTCTCTATTTCAGGGTTAGTCCCATAGTAAAATTTGTTCATAATGATGAATACTATAAGCCCTTTTCGGGTGGTCACTTGCCAATAGTAATTACAAGATATACAATTCAACATCTGATTCTTTCTGTTGCACACTACAACATGCACATAGTAACATAGGATGGCGTGGCATGTGATTTGATATTTTCGGGCGCGTATGTGTGTCGTTTTATGCGCCCGAAAAAGCACTCGTAACCCACCACAAGCGCCATCATTTAAAACACGTGAATGAAGCCAAAAAGTCACATAGTATCATTGTCACCCACGTCGACTCAGAAGTTTGGGGTTACCACAAAATCCCTTAAATTCTAATAATTTTCCTGTTCCATACAAGAGGCTTTTAATCGTTGTTTTGTAGCGATTAAAACTCGTTGATTATTGCGTTCGGATCGCACGCTGCCGTGCGTTGGTTCAAAAGTGATTTTGAGCTACAGGTAAAGGAAAATAGCCCAGTCAAGTTACGATACTTAGTATGGTGGACCCGGACATATAACTCATAACATAAATATTAAGTTGTGATTGGTATAATTTGCTCACGAAGAATCAATATTAAATTAAATTAAGCAGCCTGGAGGTACGGAATATAGAAAAAGAATTATGTTTAATTATTGTATATTAATATGAGAGGTTGGTTCTGCAAATATATACTGAAAAAAAAAACTTGTTACTAAATTCTTTTGGGTCTAACGCTAAATTGACTGGGCTAAAATATCGGGACAAAACTATAGCATGGTGGTAGGTTACTTTTTTGTACTTGACTGGCTTGATACCACCTTCAAATTGAAAATCCGTCACTTTAGGCCCAGTTCCCATTCTAGGCTAGGTACGTTAACCATCTTCGATCACACCGTAACTTAACAACAGATGAGTCGCAGTCAAACGCCTCACCTGTAAAACCATTAAAAAACCGTCATCTTTGACTTGCTTGTCTTTATTCTGATGAAAAAATCTCTCAAACTTTCCCAAAGATTGCTACCTAAATCAAAGATTAAAATAGCGACATACACATGTACCTACATACTTATCAAGAATACGAGTACAGATGCACATTTCATAGCTCATACTGAAGGGTTTCAGCTCATGCAGGTTCGAAACCATTACATACTCGCTTTAATTACTGGGGTCCTTTTGCGAAATTTTCCCGACAGTCTTTTGAGGCGAGGTCCTTTGACGCCTAAGCGACAGACAAAACTGCGGCGCAGGTCCGCACTAAAAGCAGATTACCATCAGTAATTAGAGCTGCAATGATAATACTGGAGCTACACGGGGCTTTGGGAAACTAAGCTTTTTTGGCTCTTGAAAATACCCTTTGATATTGCGTTCGATGAACTGAACTGTTCTCGCCATGAGTCTCGTTAACATCGAAACTCACTAAGTCGCCATTTTAGAGGGAGTCTCGGAACATAGAGCCATTTTCTTACTTGCATTGTACTGCTCGAGTTCTCTCTCCAAAGTTCCTAAGTTGTTACCAAACAACCAGGTCCACCACATCGCGAGCATGAGTTAAAGTTTCAAAATAGATAAAAAAATTGAATTTTGTCACCATTTGTGTAAATTGCTAGAAGGAACGTCGGAACATAATGAATTGTAGTTGTTTCAAGACAGAGTGGGGGTGGAAAGAGATGTTCAATAAGCAACTAGGATTTCGTTATTCCCACATAAGCGGTTTTTGGGCTTTTGTGGGCATGTGCATAATTGAAAATGTGCATACCATTAGCGCTGTACAAAAGATACGCTTACTCAATTGCCCAGAAGCAAGCTATCCCATTCGGTTTTTCCTCTGAAATATAATCTAGACTGCTTCAAATAAAGGGTGAATAGAGTCCTCAAAGGTAGGCAACGCAATGACAATGCCCCAATTATAAATATAAATACTTATGTATATTATTCTTCTGTTTGATAAAACTGTTCTGTTTGTCTGTTTCTGTGTTTTATTATTATTATTGACACGTAAGACATAATTTAATTTAATTTTATGTTTATTTTGTAATACAATTGATATTTTTATGTGTAATATGGACCTTTGTAGTCTGAATTAAATGATTTGAATTTGAATCTGAAATTGGAGGTATCTTTAGGTGACCACTTACCATCACGAGGCCCGTCGCCACCAACTACACAAAAACAAACTTCAATACACAAACCAACATTATCAAGATGTAACTTAGCTAAGCAATTTTATTTGTAGCTCAGCTTTTCAGCCGTTGACTTCACAGAAAAATATCGCCAATAATAAAGGCAGTTAAAGCCGTAGTCATAGCTCGACATTAAACGTTAGACAAAACTGTTACTCCAGATTAGCATCAGTAATTAGCCGCAGCATAATAATAACGCCATGCTGCCCGTGGGTTCCCCTCACTCACGGACTTCATGGAAACTACGCCTTATGACACTATAATTGTGGATACAGTACCTAATATTGTAGTTGAAGACAAAATTAAATAAGTCATGGTGTAGTTACAAGTGAGTCATGGACAAAGAATAAGCTATACTAGCTAGTTTTATAGCATAAAGAATACAAAATCAACTAATCCAACGTAGATGAATCATCATCATCATCAGCCACAAGACGTCCACTGCTGAACAGGGCCTCCCTCCCGTTGTCGGTCACACCGACCGACAACGGGCCACTTGCATCCACCGTTTGCCCGCAACTTTCACGAATGAATAAGAGGGATTAATTATAACACTTTTCACCTTCACCTAGATTGTCACAGGGGGTGATGGAAACAGTTTTTTTTTTAATTTCTTCGAAAACAGCATGTTGAGCATTTGATGAACGTCTCTTGGTAGTGTAGTGGTAGAGTCCGCCTGAGGAAGTACCACACCTTTGCCAGTTATTTAACCGCCAAGCAGTAGTGTGCAAGCATTACTGTGTTCCGGATTGAATGGCAATGTTTCCAGCGTAATTACTGAGCATACAGAGATTTAAAATCTAACATCTCAGGGTGACGAGCGCAGTGCCTTGCCACGCATAGTTTTGAACTGTTGAAGTTCAAAATTTTGTTCAAACTGTTATGGGAAAGCATGACGCTTAACATCAGAAGAGCGACCTGCTCGTCTCGTCACCGAGTCATCATCATCATCATCCACAGCCTTCCTTATCCCACTGCTGGGTATAGGCCTCTCTCTTGCTGTGCCATCTGCCTCGGTCCTGTGCTAATCTAGTCCAGGTTCGACCCGCGATGGTGACGATATCGTCGACCCATCTCGCAGCTGGACGGCCAACGCTCCGCCTACCTTGCCTCGGCCACCACTCTGTTACAGCCTTACTCCACCTGTCATCTCTGAACCTAGCAACGTGTCCTGCCCAGCTCCACTTAAGATTCATTACCGCTATTCCGACATCTCGAACCTTCGTTCTCTGTCGGATTTCGGTATTACGAACTCGGTCTTGGAGTTTGATGCCGAGCATGGACCTCTCCATGGCTCTCTGTGCTATCCTAATTTTGTGCACAGCCTCATGGGTAAGCGTCCATGTCTCGGCACCATATGTCATTGTGGGTAGGACACACTGGTTAAAGAGGCGAGTTTTAAGGCACTGCGGGATACGGTGTGACTTAAGGATATCGTCTAACTTTTTAAATGCTGCCCATCCAAGTTGTATGCGTCTGGAGATCTCACTCTTTTGATGCTCTTGGCCAAAAGACAGAGTATGACCCAGATACACATAGTTATCAACCGTCTCTAGACTCTCATTCCCTATCGTGATTGGGTTTGAGGTTCCAGAAACGTTCGACATAACCTTGGTCTTGGTCATATTCATCTTCAAGCCTACCTTCAAAGAAGCATCTGCAAGCTCTTGGATCATGTGTTGGAGATCGTCCAGGTTTTCGGCAAAAATAACTAGATCGTCTGCAAATCTAAGATGAGACAGGAAAGTACCATTGATATTTATTCCACGGGAGTCCCATTCAAGCATTTTTAAGATGTCCTCTAAGACCGCCGTAAAAAGCTTGGGTGAAATAGTATCTCCCTGTCTCACGCCCCTTTTAATTGGTATAGGGTTAGTTAAGTCGTGCAACTTCTCCTGCATTCTTGCCGAAGCATACAGCTCCCGGAGCACATCCACATAACGAGCGTCGATGGAGCAACGATGGAGAGAGTTAAACACGGCCCAGTGCTCGACGCTGTCAAAGGCCTTCTCGTAATCGACAAAAGCCATACACAAGGGCCGGTTAAATTCTTGACTCTTTTCCATCAGCTGCTTCACCGTGTGAATATGGTCGATAGTGGAGAACCCACTCCTGAAGCCGGCTTGTTCGACAGGTTGGCATTCGTCCAACTGGCGTGTAAGTCTATTGCAGATGACTTTAGCGAAAATTTTGTAAATTTGAGAAAGGAGACTTATGGGCCTGTAATTACTTAATTTTGTAATATCTCCTTTCTTGTGTATTATAGTAACGACAGCGTCTTTCCAAGATTCCGGTGTATTGGCTGTTAGCAGGACTTTGTTAAAAAGTTGTACGAGGACCTTCAGAACTGGTTGTCCACCTGCACGGAGCATCTCGGCTGTAATGCCGTCTTGCCCAGGCGATTTCTCGCTTTTCATTTGCGCAAGTGCTTTTTGTACTTCGCCGGGTAGTATTGGCGGCATGTCTTCGGTGTTACGGTGCTCTACAGCTGAAGCTCTGGGATCGTCTTCTGCAATTGTAAGTTCGGCAGATCGCGTTGCGTATAGGTCCTTGTAAAACTCTTCAACTACTGTCAATATTTTTTGTCGGTCTGTCACTAGATTTCCATTATTGGTTTTAAGTTTAAGGATCTGTTTTACTCCAAATTTTAGTTTTCTCTGAAATACTTTAGGGCCTCTGAACCTTTCAATGGTGTTTACTATTATATCCGTACTGTACTTCCTCAAGTCTGATTTAATAGCTTTATTTATTTTCTTATTGACAGCTAGAATTGATATGTGATCCGAAATAGTGTTGTGTTTCATATTTTTCCTTTCTTCGATCATATCTTGTGTTTCTATTGAAAATTTCATTTTTTTCCTATTAACTCGGCCCAAATGTTTTTTAGTTGTATCTGCTATTATATCGCAAAGTTTCTGGTTAATCTGGCTTACATCTAAATTTATTTCCTCCAAACCCTTAAACCGGTTCTTCAGATCTAATTGAAACTGGTCTCCAAGTGTAGCCAGCTCTTGTGCTTCATATTTTCTCTGTCCGCTAACTATCATTTTGGTCCTTTCCTTACTTAAATCAAATTTTATTGTGGCCCTAACCATTCTATGATCGCTACCTGTTTTAAAGCGGCTAAGGACTGTCACGTCTTGCACTATATATTTATGAGAACTAACGATGAACTCGATTTCGTTTTTAGTTCTTCCGCCGGGACTGACCCACGTCCACTTCCTTCCTGGTCGCTTTTGAAAGAATGTATTCATAGCAAATAGGTGTTTCTTTTCTAGGAAGTTAACAAGGGCTTGTCCACGGCCATTGCGCACTCCTAGTCCAAATTTACCTATTGATTTTTCATTTGAGAGCGGTGGTCCGATTTTAGCATTGAAGTCGCCAATGACGGTGGTATAGTGGCATGGATTATCTTCAAAGGCTTTTTCTATATCGTCATAGAATTCATCTACTTCTGCATTGGGGTGGGATGATGTTGGCGCGTACACTTGAATGATTTTGAGTGAGTATCGTCTGTTCAATTTCAGTACCATGAAGCAAACTCGGGTGGAAATACTTTTTATGTTTTGTATATCTGGTGTGATCTCTTTTTTCACAAGAAATCCTACGCCTCCATAAGTGATGTCTTCAGGACCGTTATAGTAGAATAGATCACCAGAGTTAAGCCTGATCAGATCTTCGCCTCTTCGCTTCACCTCTGATAAACCTAATATGCCCCATTTGATGGTGTCCATTTCGTATAGCAGTGCTTGTAATCGGTCGTCCTGTCGCAACGTCCTGGCGTTGTAACACGCCAGGGTCAGGGTCGTGGTGTTAGTGTGGCAGCCGGATCTCTTCCAGAGATTCTTAGCACCCTCTGCCCCGCCGTTACCGAGACCGCTGCCGGAGTCTGGAATAGCGGGGCCGCTGGGGACTGAGGGCCGAGGTACTATTGGCATATCCATAAGAGAGGGGTTTAGCCTTAAAACGCCACGCTGGCCAGTGCGTCTTGGCGAGTGTGCTTCCTGTCACGTTGGCCTGTGGGAAGTAGTGCCACATTCAACTCTAAATGATTTGATTGTTGCACCACTCTCCACAGTTACCGGAGGGGACCACGAGGAGGTGTGAATCAGGAATTGGCATATCAAACGCATACGACGTGAAAAGTGCATGTAATATAATTATCATTCCCATTTCCAATCAGTATTCGTTTAAGATACCCGTCACCGAGTAACATAAAAAAAAACAATATTACCTACCTGTAGTAACTAAGAAAAGAGTTCAATTCTTTCCTCACGAGGACGACATTCGCGCAAAAAAAGTATGATATTGTTGCACCACGGTTGTACAGAATATTAATATATACACACAAAAACACACATGCATACACACGCCCATTCACGCACTCTTATAAATACCACACTCAACACACACACAGACGCACACAGTCCTAGACTAGTTCGGGAGGTTATGTATCAACACTAATTGTAAAAACTGAATTAATGTCAAAATAAATAATTTTGTTGTTGTCGTTTTGTTGTTGCATTTGGTTTTATACCGCTGTCAAATTTTGCAGATTAAATAATAAAAATGGGTGTAATCAAAGGTTTTTTCGGTGGAAGTTAATACTCCACTGGTAGCCATTATGTTTTTATCTGTTACAATCTCTTTTCGTTGCTCATTATTTAATTTTCTTTTAGTTGGTACAAACAAAAAATCTTCAAGTATACTGTTTGATACTAACCATAGGTTCTATTGTTTACGAGCCCGTAAACTTACTAGTTATGCAGTGTAGTAAACCTTGATTGCACTCCATTTTATGGCTGTAAAGGGTTTTCAATTTTACGCGTGTCATAAAAAGGGACATTTTTCAACTTGGCTGTTCAAATATTTTATGAAGTTTATGGTCAGTAAACTTATTTTCTATTTATTGCTACTTTAGTCAATTTAATGTAAGTAAATCTGTTTTTTTCGAGACTCAGAATACATTATTTATTATCGGAATACATTATACATTATTTATTATTTATTTATAAGTGCCTTTATTATCGGTACAAAATATACATAAAAACTACTTAGATTACTAACTACAAAAAAATTGTAGATCTAAAGGTAATCCAAATGGTCAAGCCCACTACCAGTTGGCAGCGTACCCAACGGCGGTATTACAACGCTGAGTGGCAACGCGATTGGTAGCTCTTCGCATCGACCATGTAAATTAGAATTTAAACTTATGATAGGAACATTTATAGACCCCCTCGGGCACAGATAAATACCTACTTACCTAGTAGGCCGAAGAAAAGGAGGACAGCAGTAAATTTATGCAACAAAACAAAATAGATGCTTTACCTGCTAGATCGATAATTGGTGTAATGACCACATAAAATATAATTGTATTTACGTACGTATTTTTAATGGTCAATTGCTTCGTAATAAAAATATTATTCTCAGCGAGTCAGTAGTTTCCTTCACCAAAAAAAACAAAAGCAGGTAACTAGTAGTAAAACAATTGACAGAAACCCGTCATATAAATAGTGTTACTGAAAAGATCTTTTAAAATTCAGTCGACATAAAAAAAAAAAAAAAAAAATGTGTATTGAAACATCTTTCTTAACCAAGCAGGTGTACTGTTTACGAATTAAAATCCACAAAAACTGATAATGGTCGCAATTCCACCGTGCACTCACTAAACGTAATTGAGCTATCGCTGTCTTTTACCAAATAGAAACACAACATAGAGATGACATGAAGTATAGTGCTGTCAAATTAGTCAGATCTTAGCTCTCCATACAAACTTAGACGAGACGGTAACGGGTGCCCATTTATAACAAGTTTCAATTGTCGCTAGTGTACGTTTTTTTTCGCGGCTTTAATCGGTAAACTGTTTGACAGAACTAAAATGCATGCTATCTTTTTCTTGTGTTTCTATTTGTAAAAGACATCAATAGCACTAAGTTTGGCTGAGCGGGAATCGACGCCATTATGTCTCTGCGTGGTACCGGATTTCTCATCGCTGTCAATTTTGTAGTCCACTAATATTATCTCCATCCCTGGTCATTTTAATAAGTCAGAGAACGATCGCAACAATTTAAGACCTGACAAATTTAGTTTCGTTCTGAAAATGGTACCTAATCATCGACGCAATTTATTCCAAATAGCATGCAAAAATTGATAAATTAAACCACTCGTTAAAACTATTTTGTTGTCCAATTGACATTGTGATCCACTTCAATCCCGCAATACAATTACTTTTTGTCAAGCCAATCTTCAAACATGTTCACCCAATCTCCTGAACGACCATTCAGTTTTAGCGCTTTATTTCGGCAAACTCGTTTGTTGTTATTCGGAGCTTTGACTATCAGACTTAGCACATGCTTGTGGAGGGTAAAATGCTTTTGTTTTTTAAAACCAATTTGCTGATTTGGTTTTTAGACTTTCATTATTATTATCAGCCATAAGACGAACACTGCTAACTTCCATCCACCGGTTGCCAGCAAGTATCACAATGTCGTCGGGCCACCTAGAGAGGCCTGCCTACGCTGCGTCTTCTGGTTTGTGGTCGCCAGTCAAGAACCTTTCTTCTCCACTGTCTATTGGTTCCTCGCGTGATGTGGCCTGCCCATTGTCACTTCAGCTTGCAAACTCTGAAAGCTATATATTGGTGACTTTGGTTGGAGTCCAAAGTGACCAAGAGCTTGAAAACGTCCTCAAATACGTTCGTACTTTAACTAATAATGCGTCATGTGTAATGTGACTTTAGTAGCAAGCGATCCTTTAGTTTTCGCCATGTCCGTCTACAAGTAATGGACGTTCCTTTTGTTGAGATTTTTTGGGTCTACAACGCTTAGTTGCGATGATAGCGCAGTAGCTAGCGTGATCGGATCCCAACGATAAACTTAAAGAACTGGTGAAAAAAACAATCGCGAGGAAACCATAACATGGTAGTGGGGTACTGTCTAGCACTGGGCTGGCTAGCTATCACCTTCAAGTTAACAATCTTTTGCAAACCTTCTAAAGGTATGTTCTGACAGACTCAATTAAAGCTGCTGGAACACACCGGCCGGACTTTAATATGGACCCCCAAATAACAAATTTTTTCAAGCTAAATCTATAAAAAAAAAAAAACTATAAAATAAATGTGTACTAAGCTTAAAAAATAAAGAAAGGCATGTTTAAGGATTTTTCAAAAATCAACGTCTAAACTGATGATATGGGTTCTTCAAATTACTGTACCTTATACGACCAAAGTCAGACAATAAATAAGTAATCGTCTTCATCCTTTCGTGCTATTTTTCGCTCATAGCTGGTTTTTAATCTCTTAGCATTTATTTTTACTGTCTAGACTGCTAACCCGATTTACTGGACAAGATGGATGGTGTAAAAGCAGCACCACACCGGGACCTCTGAATTATTGAATGGAATCCCGCGTCCGGTCATCTTAATGGAAATAAATTTCAATTCGTACTTTAAGATATATGAAGCAATATTTTAAAGCTACCAAATATAATTCACTTACGTTGTTACGAATCTAAGTAATTCAGTTATACTACAGGAATCGTATTTTTTTTTTTAGAATAAAGGAAAGGAAAATGTGTTGTAGTTTGGGGTGTACTATCTTAACTAGACATTCAGATCCACTAGGTATGCTATTATGGATCTTAATGATTATAGTTACTTTACAGGAATTATATCTTTTACCTGAACTAAAATAGCTTTCGTGTTATCCCAGGTAATAAGTTACTCGTTTACCAAATTTCATCTAAATAAATATGCAGCTGGAAAAATCTTTTTTGAAGAACTCCCTACATTACAACTTTACTGTCAGTCCATAAAAAAGTTAAAAATGCAAAAAAATGGATCAACGCCATCCAGCAAACTATAGGAGGTAACATGGTCTCTCTGTCTGGATGTTTGTCGTGATATCACGGCTAAGAGGCTGAACGGATCTTGATAAAAAGTTACTGTATATCACAAAGACGGACATAGGATACTTTTTTATATATAAGCAAACGAAGTCGTGGTTAACTAGTCGTTAACTAACGTTAAATTTGAAAATTTTATGTATAAAATACATATACTTATAACCGTACTTATCTTAGTCTCCAGTTAATTATTATTATTTATTAACATACCATTCCAATTTAATAGGAAGATGCGCAACAAATATGCAAAGCAATAGAGTATTATTCAATATTCTATGTCGGCACTTTGCACTCTCCTCCAGTAATATATTTAAAAAAACACGTTTTGATGTCAATTATAGAAGCAAGTCTTCATCGTAGGCATACCGAATATGTATATAGAAAAAACTAAGAACGTAAGTAAAATTTTATTAATTGACATACATACAATCACAGAATTCTCCTTATAAATAAGGTCCATACAATATTCACTAAAAAAACAGAGCGCAGTTCTATGAAAGATGGGCATCTTGAACCATCATCGTGAATGGTTTTCAGTTACTTAAAATGACTCTTGATACTTACATACACTCAAAATACACTACCAACCTTTTTGGACATTCGGGTAACAATTTGAATCGATTTGGCATCGGCAAATGAGCTTAAATCTAGGATAGATTTGAGTCGTATTTTAAGAAACTTTTTAACTTAAAAGATTTGCGAAGACAAAGCAAATCTTTAAAAAATGAAAATAGCTAAAAATGTGCTTTGATTTACGTCAGAGATGTCACCAATACACCTTTATTTTTCCCAACGGCAGTCGTCTAATGAGGTCGAGAGCCATCGTGTTGTGACACGTGAAAATTGCACCAGTCATTATGGAGGTGCTTTGAGTGATCATCAATAATTCAGTGAGGCGACTCTCAATCTGGGAGCGTAACGAGATCATGCCTCTACAGGTGACGGCCAGTAAGGAATCTTTAACACAAGCCCAAGCACATCACAAAATATCTCCTTAGTCAGACGTGTCGAAGGTTTGGTTTGGTTTGGTTTGGTAAGGTGTGGTTGTACATGATGTGTCTTCAACTTTGTCAGCCTTTTTGCCGGCGAACACTGATCTAGACGAAAAAACTGTTCTCTTAATGCAATGAACCAAGAGGACATAGTTGCCGTTTAATAAGATAAATGTCCAGCGTGTTGGAGATCTGCTTTGATTTCTCTTTCCTTACACATGACCTGGACTCTTTTCCATCAAAATCATCAATAGCCTATAGACGTCCACTGCTGAACAAAGGCCTCCCCCTCAGGCCGCCACTATTAATCGTATAATAATTTTATCTTCTAAACTGCCAAATCTTGCCTGCAACTTTACTGAACAATAGGCATACTATTTTTTAATCCTGCGAAGTAATTTCCCCTTACTGTTAATGTTGTAGAATAACGTGGATATGAAAGTAGATACAACTAGATAAAGGTAAAATAATTGTTTTAATAATAAAATAATAAAAATGATTTCAGTTTAAATTTCCCTTTTGCCTTTGATTTTTTATTTTAATCTGAACGATTAGGTTTTCTAATATTATGAAAATAAAATACTGTCGCCTTCCTAGCTATATTGGTAACTGTAGTATCCTAGCTATGTAGGTAGAAGTACAGCGAACAGTAGACGTCGCGAACACAAACTTTTTGGAAAGTCTCAATTTCTCCGCACGGCAATATCTTGTTAGCCTCTTGACTGATTTTGCTAATATTCAAAAGTCTTGTTTAAAATTGAGTAAAAAATGTTTATGACAAATATTAATAACATCGCCCGGTAAATGGCGCTGCAGAAAACTTTGCCCCTTTTTGGGGGAAATATATCAAAACCTCCAATAAAAAATCGCCGAAGACAAAAAAAAACTAAAAAAAAATTATACCTGCAGATATATTTATCAAGTTTCAGCAATATTAGTAAAAAAATACGACCGATAAGCGAGTACAAATGAAAGCAAATTTTGGTTTGTCTGTTGTTGCAGAGACTTCTTTCGGTTCGCTCACTCGGTTCACAAATATTTATCTATTAATGGCAGAGTTGTGGTTTTTCTATGGGCGGACTCTACAAGATTCCTACTTCAACAAGCAACAATTGATGATTTTCTTTGTTTTTTTTTAAATTTTCTTAATGAAATTGTTTCTTTTTAATATTTTAGTTTATTTATTTACGAGATAGCTCACAAAGATGATTATTTTCGTAATGGTATCAAACTTTTATTTTCTGTCGGTGGAATATAAATCACCTGACAGTATGGAAGCGTTCAAAATGTAAAGGTACTTAATTTATGGACACCGATTTGTTGAGCCCGAGCTATTGTGACGGCGGCGTTCATGCATTTGTCCAATTTTATTCATTTAATTCTATTCGGAATTTAAAATCTTTTTCACAACGAAATACCGATGTGATTCGCCGGCGCTTTGGTAAATGTATGGAGTATGTATTATAATTTTTATATATTTTATAACGCAATCACTTTAGCAAGTAATTGCTGTTATAACCATGTTGTGTGCTCACGGTTTGGATCGCGGATTCGAATAGAACCTTAATAAAAATGTTATATCATTTATCATCGGTGATCTGTTGTGTGTAGCTAATAAATGAATACAAAATATATAGTTTTATTTTTCGGGAATTTTGATTAGGTGTTGTTGTTGTTGCTTGTTGTAGTATTTAGCGTAGCAAAAAGCATTAAATTGTATTTAAAACAGGACAGTTTAAAGTTACATGTGATACGGGGATTATTATGATGAGAACTTTCCACCATGCGAGAGTTTTGCGTTAAGGGTAAGTTCCCTGATTCTCGTTATGTCGTTTGCACTTTTTCGACACATTTTTATATAAAAATTAAAGAGATGTAATTAAAATAAAATAACAATGCCAATTTTATAGATATGTATTAAGTAATTTTTTTTTTTTTTTGGCGAAATAAAAGGGAAAAACAATTTTTTCGAGGTTTTTTCTTCTCTGGAAAATTGCTAAAAAACATTGACAATGGAATTTAAAAGATTAGATTTTTTTTAATTTTCCTCTTTGTAATTTATATATATTTAAAAAAAAAATACAAAAAGGGCGAAAAAATACGCTCAAAATATTTCCAGAAATTTCTGCAACTCCGAAACATTCCATTGAAAAATTTAGTCTAAACCTGCAACCGGAAACTTGAATTCACTGGATACAATAAAAATCAAGAGAACAGATAGTCCGAATGAGTCAGGCAGGCGTCCAACTGAACTGACACGCAAAGGTTCAGCAAAGAGGTAGAATCGGGAACAGATGGGTCAAAGCGTTAGGTAGAAACTACTTGCGCGGGAAACTTTCCTTTTAAGAATGTTAACGCAACCGGAAATGCGAGTAAACTCACGCTTTTTCCTCGAACCGAAATGGGGCTATTCGTATAAAAATCTATAGTTATTAGATATTGACCGATACTTGATATTTTAAAGACCACTTTTTCCTTCTGATAAGCAAAACGATATTCGCTAAAAATGCTATAGTTTCGCGTGCATATGCAAAGAGAGCTTTTAGCGCGCGCTTAGCAAAAAGTCAGATAATTGCTAATTAGCACTAAATTCCGTGCTATGCTATTCTATAAATACATTTTACCTCCCTATTAGAGTAATAATCACTTGAATATACACTAGGAATAAGATCTAGCGAAAAAATATGTGTAAGCCGAGGTATACCCGCCTGCCCGCCTGCCTGAGGTGGTTGCCTGGAAGCCTTATCGCTTTTAGCGATAAGGCCACCACTTGTGGCACTAGCTTATAAGATAGTTCTGTACGTTTGTTATTATTATTTTGGTGTACACAATAAAGAGTTTCCATCTATCTATACCTATTTGTTTTTTTAATATTTTTATTTATTCTGGACAATGATTTTTCGCTATACTAGACGCCAGATTAGAACAAAAAAAAAACATTGTATCATTTCAACTGATCTATAACAAACGCCAGATTAGAACAAAAAAAAACATAGTATCATTTCAACTGATCTATACTCTCATAATAAATAACTATTATAATCTAAGGAGGTGCATGCCATGGTCTTTTTTTTCATGTTTGCTTTTTCATGTCGAAAATTGGTTCAACTCCGATTGTCTACGAGATTGTTCTGATAATTTACACTTATTGGCAAAACTTTTACTGTAAGGAGACCTTTAGCTTGCTGATAATATAACAAGGAATCGTATATATAAAAACCACAGAATTCTCATTATAAATATGTCTTTGATAAAAACAAATAAAAAATAACAAACACATAATGCTTGCATGTAAATTTATCTAACACTTGCAAACAATAGTTTTTTTCTAAGAACTTCACATGCTGAAAAGCAAACAATATATTAACTTCATACAATCTACATATATTGAACCTCTATTTTCCCTGTTCACGCTATAAAAAAAGAAAAGCTGGACCGATTTGGATGTATTTTTTGCTGTGTCCGTAATTGTGAAGACAAAGTTTTTATGAAGAGCTCTGTACCTTCGCATCAGCTAGTATTATAATAAAACTTAACATTGTGGCCGACCTCTTTAGTACATAAAAATTTTCTAATCAGTCTGCACGGTATTGTGTACAGATGTACATGACAATAGTACAGGTTTCGAAACAGGAATTGTATTGCCGAATTCTGATTGAATTGCCTGCTGTTGTTTTGTCACAGAAACACGGGCCGTTCAATCACAGGTCTATCTAAATCACTGATTTTAGTCGTCGTTGGCTCTATTTATACTGGGCTTTCGGTTAGACGACGGGCATACTTTTTGTTTTTACTTTGTGTTTCACTAAAATATTCTAACTAAGCCCAAATATGTTAAAAAAGTAGCAACACCAGCAAGTAGATTGATTGTCTAACGTAACTTTTACACACAATAAAAAAAAACTCTTCAGATCCACTAGCAGGCCATTGACCCAATCAGCTGATATAAGTTGCTCATCAGAGGTCAGTGATCGATCGCGTAGCATCGCCTCGACCATTTCCGGCGCATCTCCCCCGCGAAACCGTAGCAGCGAAGCCGATACTAGTTTAAATTTAACCTTATGTGGCGCATCGTTGAACATTAGTTCAAATGACGTATTTCGACAGTAAAACATTTGTTAAAATTGTGGTTACTCTGTGGATAATCTGTAGTACCTCACAAGATATAAGGTTCAAGTTTAAACAACTCATAGCAACGATTTCGCTACTCGCCTGGAATAGAGGAAGCGATAAGGCGCGATCGATCACTGACTTCTGACAAGTGACAGCTTATGTCAGCTAATTGGGTCAGCAAGTCTGTCAGGGTTTTTTTTTTATTAATTCATTTAAACGGCTTTGTCGCTTTGTGTTAGTCGCGTCAGGCACTCGCGAAGGTATGTATCCTAACCAATATTATAATTATGAGGAATATGGCGTAGTCGTATCAGGACCAATAAACCTTTGTGGTATAAAAATTAATTAGATCATCTGGAAGAAAAAACTTCGCTTGCGCCATTCAGAACTCCCTACGACACAGCTGTCAGTTCAGTACAAGACTGTATAAAATGCACAAAAATGGATCAACGCCATCTAGCGAACTACGGGCAGTAGCTTTGTTTCTCTGTCTGGAAGTTTGTCACGGCTAAAGGCTGAATAAAAATTCTGGACATAAGATGCTTTTTTTATGTCCACGCGAACGTAGTCCCTAGTAACAACTAGTGTTTTATATGCCACGGCCATAATTTTGGTGACGAATTATTATATATCGTACTTTTCAGTACACAATTTAACTTAATTTATCACATCCTCGAATTTATTTGTCTAAAGCAAAATGACGCGTTTTCCAAAAAAAAAAAGTAGTTCTAAAATACTTACTAGATGGCGTAACAGACCTATCGTTTTACCTGTCATTGTCTTTTCTGTCGAGATATTTTAAGTATATTTTTAAATCGTAAATTTTGGCTCCACACGTTGTGTATTTAGCCAGTCTCAACTATTGTAATATTTCAAATGAAGTCAAATACATAGTTACGTTACTTGAAATTGTCTAAATACACATGTCGAGCCAAAAAAACACGAGAAAAAAAAAGGCACACGTACATTTTTTTGTCTTTCATGTCTTGACAGTGACAGAAAAAACTCAAGGTACATCTAATGCCATTTATTGGGTACTTTTATAACCAGGATTTATTTTTTTTTGGAAAACGCCTCATTGTACGATTGAGTAAACAGAAAAATAACAACGTACAGAAATAAATTCAAACAATAATATTATCACATCAATTATAATTAAGACCTATAATGATCTCTGAATGGTCCAACTGTTATTTTTATGTAGTAGGCTAAGTAGTTTAGGTAGTTGTAGTTTGTGTGTATTTTGCTTAGTTAATAAAGGCACTAGCCCGATAAAAAATAAAATAAAAATATATATATTATAATATTTATTGTTTCCCCATATTGAATAAATGCCCTGGATTAACTTGCAGTGTTCAATTTTATCTTCAAAGTCTAGAGCAGACCTCTTGGATATCAGGTTCAGTAAAAAATACAACTTTGTCGATATCAAGTGTTCTTCCAGGCGCAGCTCGGTAAAGTATTTTTATAGTGCTTTTTTGAGGCCAGTGTCTGCTTTACTTAAGCTAAAAGTCGTTTTTCACAATGAAAAGGTAAGTGGAACTTTTTATTCTTATTCTCCAAACGTGAGCTTGTTTGAGTGGGATACTGGAGTAGAGGAGATTCCGGATCAAACAAGTAGGGTCCAAAAGAAAAAAAACTGAAACGGTGTAGAATAATTGATCACTTTCAACATCATTAATTTATGAAATCTTTACAGAGATTGATCTGTACAGATATTGATCTGTGCAGATATTGATCTTTCCAGATATTGTTACGCAAAATCTTATGCTGCGGACACATACTCGAAGATTGACGAGTGGTAATGGCACAATATAACAAAATTTGATGTGCTTACATTCCATGTTGTACTTGTGTACAACAAAAAAATACCCCTTCTAGCGGGTATAGTTATATGTATAGTCTCTAATTAAAAGGGCCGTGTCAACAAAGTGACGGACAGATGGATCCATGGACACGGCATATAGTTGTGCATGCAAGCTCAAAAGCGCTATGCTTCACAAAACCAATATCTAAAAACGTATGTAAAACCCACCAAAAGCAAACGCGTAAATTGGGAGTGCTGCGGATATACAAACCCAAATAAACACAAACAATTATAACCATTTGGCGGATAAGCCTGAGCGCCATTAAGAGCATGGGTAACTCAATTTGCTGGTTACTAAGCGGGTAGGTGTATTGATTTATCTCTCATCTAAAATGGGTTGTGGGTAATGAGAAATTAATGAGTTTTTTTATTTTTTTTTGTATCGCAATGCTGGGTAAAGGACTCTCCTCATTTCCTTCCATTTCTCACGCTCCATTGCTAGCTGGGATCGGTTATGATGGTTGTACCACCAATGCTTTTATGTCCTGCCTGTCTTCCTGGCTGGACGTCTGTGTCTATCTTCGGGCGCCCAATGCGTGAGAACTTTTCCTACTTTTCAGAGTGTTTTGACAGACATGACCCGCCCATTCCGACTTTAGTTTTGCAGACCGCAATGCCAGTTCTGCCACGTAGTTCCGTGTTTCGTACTTCAGTCTGCATTGCGTTTATATCATAAGAATTTATGGTATTTAAAAAAAAACTACATGTCAGACTATATCAGGAGCGTGGGGAGATTTTTCAATTTCCTTAACACAGGAAATTCGATGTTAGAGTTCCGGACCCAAAATTTAATAAGGAACTATAATGCTTAGACTTGGTTATCTATGTCTGTCTGTAAGTCACCATGACTATAAAAGCTAGCAATAAAATGTTTTGGTACGAATCTACATAATAATAGCCCAAACCTATTATCACCGAAAAAGGTATTTAAAAAAAGAAAAAAACAGTTATTGCTAAAAATATGATTTTTCTACCATTTAAAAGCAGAGCAATGTGGTTATGGACGGTGTCGTATACAATATATTAGGTATTTTAAAATAATTGATTTCTTGTTAGGCATAGTTATTTCAAACATTAACTTAGAAGGTTCCAGAAGAGTTAATACGCCGTTTTAGCAAACAAAAATGCAACGCTAAAATATCAATTATTTTCAACGAATAAAAGTACTCAAATGGCGGGCAAGTTAATTCTATTCGAATAACCTTGCGACAAGAATAAGTAACTACTTAGATGAAAAGTTGATAAAGTTCTTCTTAATTAAAGTTCTCGAGTTGATACGTTATCCGTATTCCTGAAAGAGGTTTCTCATAAAGACCTGTGCGATTGCTTCAACTGAAACTTTTATATTTTATTTTATACCATTTGCTAGCAATAATTTTCGAAAGGAGCTTTATCTGTAATAATGAATATGAGTAAGCACTCTCATGCGAGTGTTTTAGCGGTCTTGAACATAGCCACATAACATTCAAAGCTAAATGTTTTTTTAATATTTTTATTGGCTAGACATTTGACTCCAAACCCACCTAATATTAGGTGATGGTATTGTTAAAAAAAACGGTGTTGTTAATGCTGGAATGGGAACAAGTTCTCAAATAAGGCTATCGAAACACACCAATAGGTGCTTGGCGACAGTTTTTTTCAACTTGAGGGTAGTAGTCTAGTACCACTTGGCTATGGCTTCATCACAATTTTTCCCGTCACCGGTAGGTCAAGCTCCTTGGTGGGATTTGAACCCATGTTCTGCGGAATATACGCTTCGAATGCACTAACCAAAACTAACTAATATTATAATTCAGAGGAATATATCCGCAGTCGTATCAGGAGCGATAAAGCTTCGAGGTATGAAAATGAATACGTTCGTCTCGAGGAAAAAACCTTAACGTAACTTTCCTTACATTACAACTATCAGTCCATACAAATTGTCAATAAAAATGGATCAACGCCACCTTGAGAACTATAACTAAACGAACTGAACGGACGGAAGTAACTTTGTCTCTCTGTCTGGATGTTTTTCGCGTTACCACGGCTAAACGGCAGAACAGATCTTAATAAAATTTGATAACGAGTTACTGTATATCACAAAGGCGGACATAGGATGCGTCCACGCAAACGAAGTCGCGAGTAACAACTATTAATAAAGAAAGCACGATCAAACATAATTATGAAACTTAATTTAATCGCTACTGAAATAATTCACAATGCCTTATTTTGTGCTGCCGCGCTAATTGCGTTGGTTTGTCCGGAACACGTGTATGACCCGACCAACCGTATCTTGGGATCCAATCGGTAATTTTCTAAGGTATTTGGTAATATTACTGGTTCGGTCGCGGTAATAATGTCGTGCAAGATTCCTTTCATGAAACCCTTTTATATGAAATATCATTTTCGTTCTTCTAAATACTTACCTACCATTCTATATTAACTTTACATATAACTTGCGTCTACTTCATAACTTTGTAAGAAAATCTACTAATTCTTTTAACGGGTATTCCTTATACTCTGAACGAATCGTATCCATTTCATTATTTGCTAAATAAAATTCTGGTTAAAATAGAAAAAAGTGTAACATATAATTTAAAACACATATAATAAGAAAAATGCATTAACATATTAAATATATTAACATAGAACCTAGAGATAGAAGATGGCCATAGAGATGGTTTGCACCCAAAGGGCAAAAGGAAACCCTATTGAATTTGCTATCACTCTGCTGTCTTCCGTCTGGCTATTCGTAGGTTACGGGTGCCTATTCATTAACGGAATGAGTTACAAACCTGAAATTTGGGTGTTTTGTTATATTATATCGAATCAAACCATTTTTTTTCTTGCCGAAAATCATAGTTTTTCCCGGCACTTTTTATCTGAATTTTTTTTTACCACGTCAGATATCCTTATCCAGAGCTGACTGAATAGAGTACAAAGTATATTTTAATAGCTTTTTATCATCAAAAATAAAGAAATAGGGTCAAAGGTGAGTTTGGGACCATTCTTATCACGGAGTCAAAAATTTTTTAAACAACAGTTTTTAAATTTCTGTGTAACGTGAACTATATTACTGTTTTCAGACAACAAATACCGAAAAAAAAAAAATAGGAACAAACCAAACAAACATTTTATTTTTACAGATTGTTACGATGTCTATGTCTATTTTGGAAAATAAATAAGAAAGAAGAAAGAAAGACAATATTTTTATTTTGGAACAGTAGTAACATTAATAATATTGAAGGGCCAATATCATATAACTATAGCTAATAAATGTTGTGTCACAAAAATGGCCTCAACTCAGCATAATGCTGACAAAAAGCGGACTTTCCGTTGAAATGTTTCATAATATAATTTCTCGATGATAATATTAAAGTTATTTTTATAGATAAATAAATAACACAAATACATCCCTCCTAATATCCCATAATCCTGGTGATACGGAACCCTCTGTTTGCGAGCTCAATTCGCAACTGACGCTTAGCCCAATTTTAATTTTTAAAACTTCGATGACATACTGATTTTAGAACAATTATTTATTTACGCTTTTGAATTCACAACGTATTTTGCATCGCAAAAAGTCAATTATAACGAGCACGTTGCTAATTGAGAGTTTAATCAACAACAGTTAATTAAAACAATACATCAGACTTGCTGATCAAAATATTTTATTTAATCAGTCGGTTTGGATAACTTAATATGGAAATCATTTTGCTATTTTTATGTTACAGGTGCTAACTGTATCTGTGTGGTAGCGATTATTTCGGGGTCGCACTGTTTTTCACTGTTCCCAAAGATCCTAGTTGATGGGTCGCATGTAAATAAGAGCTGTCAGTTAATTATTTTATATACTTAATCATGTTCCAAAATAGTGATCCACACAAAGTACGCAGTACGGGGCCAGGCTATTGAGTTGGACCGGGAACAAGATGAAAGTACTAGGCTAATTTCGGTTATTACCAGAGCACAAGGAGTGTTATGTTTTTGGGGTGTATGTACGTAAGTGAATCAGTATGTAATAGTGTATGTTTGTGTGTTCATAAAATACCTCATGTAGTTTAAGCGGCTTTTATTTATGCCTGGGGTTACATAGGCTACATATTGCAGGTTTTTTTTTTCTTGTTGTGTTGTATAACTCAACTATACGAAACCAATTCTTACTATTACCTATAAACTAATCCACCCAGTCATGACACTATATAGTCGTTCAGGCTGACAATGTCTAGTGTCTCAGAATGTTTAGTATGCTGAAGAGTCTAGTATCCTATTTCGTACACATTCCCAGAATATCCAGTGTCTCTTAATGATTGGTGTCCAAATATTTCCCGTGGGTGACATCAGCTTCCTCATCAGCATACGTAAGCAAGAGCGGATTACGTAATTCAAACACGTCAGACAAAGTTCCGCCATTTTGTCGTATATCGTGCTATACGACAAAATGGCGGATATTGACGTAAGCTGTTGTTATGTCGTGTGCATTGTCTTAGGCGCATCACACACCAATACTACAAATGTTGTACACCATACGAAATATTTATTGTTGACCTTAAAATACGAGTGCGGTAACAGACAACACATTACAAGCTCATCTTTTGATAGCAAAAGCAGATTTTAGGGTTCCGTGCCCAAAGGGCAAACGGAAACCCTATTATTGTCACTCGCTGTCTGCCCGTCCGTATGTAACAGCTACCGGAAAGAGGAAGTATCCAGTAGTTGGTATAGCTGCCGGTTACCAAAGGCACACAATCATACACAGACCTCGCCGGCGTGGTCGAAGAGTCCCAGAATCTGTCCGAAGGTCGATTAGATTCTCTCAAAATAATCAAACAGATAATAACCAAACTGCTAGGGCCTCAGGGCATTTATCCCTTCTGGGATGCCAGAGCAAGTCTGATGTCCCTTTCCCGGGCGACGGGGCAAGCGGAGGTTCGTACCGTAGCGGTGTCCTTGCGCTAGTCACCCTCGCGCCGTATCAATAGTTTTAGGGCTCGAAGCTGTATGCGTTCGCCAAAGTCCGATAAAGCTGTATATAGAGGCTGGCATTAAGGACTTTGTCATTATATAAAAAATAGTAATTACGGTTGTCTAGTTCGTAAACGGAATGAGTTACAATAGTTTATATTTTGTGTAGAATGTCGACTAAAACCAAATATTTTGTTAGGAGACATTGAAAATAACCAAATATTCTGTAATGTCCGACCTTGTTTTTGGGGACATGACAAATCGAAACTACTTGAGTACTCCTAGCTTGCTCCGACGGGCTAATTCAAAAGCCGCTTACGCCTACACTTGTAATTGTTAGGGCATTTTGGAGGCCTTTGTGAGGAACTCAACTCAGCCGATAATAAAACAGGGAGAGAGATAACAATAGAAAAAGAGAGAATAAATAAAGCAAGAGATTATTAGCTCAAAAAACGGTAAGATATTTACAAGATAAAATAAACGTGGAACCTCTGACCACCAAGTTTAATATCGTGTTAATACATTATCTGTGCTGTTTTAGGACGCTATATTGGACGATAAATTGTACGAGACGACGGAAAGTTGTAAGTTTAGTTGAAATTATGACGTGTTTTGATTCAGTGCTGGAACATTTATAGCACTTAGTGGTTTGGTTGTGGATTTTAGGATCTAAACTCGAAGATTTTGGTTCTTAATTAAATTTCTAATAAGTAGGCAATATTTGGGCAACCAAGAGGCCCTTAGTCTACAATAGTCTCGCTTGCACAGTTTTACATTATTGGAAATTTAAACTTCTTCTTATCAGCTCTTAGACGTCCACTACTGGACGAAGCCTCCCCCCAAGTCCTCAAGTCGCGGTACGCGCTACTTCGCGGGATCGTCTCGAAAAATGACGAGACTGACGCTGAGGGAACTGCTAACTGCGACAAAATGTTATCATAAAGCGCATACACGTCAAAACCTCAAAACCCTCTGTGAGGCCACCTGTATAGGAAGCATAGGAAGCGAAACAAACTTCCCAGGGGTCATTGTCTCTGGCTTTAGCAAAGGGGAGAAATCCCCGAGACCAATCCTCTGCATGCTGAAGTAGGTAGTGGAAGGATCGTGATGATGATGGAAATCGCAAAATGTTCACCGTTTACTAAGAATATGCTGCTGCCTGTCCTCCGGTGGTTCTGGTCGCAGTATTAGGACATACACAGGGTATGATAAGATAATAAATAATATTAATAAATGTTTAAAATTATACCTATTACAGATAGGTAAATAATCAGAGCTTAGGTGACTACCCAGAAGATGCATAAAAGGAGAGAGATGCTAGCACTTTATCAATAATATCATAAGATGTCAAAAAAAAACTGGCTAAATTAAAAAAAAAAAAAGTCAGTTTAATTAGGTCGCGGCTCCGTGGGCGCGCAGCACCACGTCTCAGTATGCTCCCACAGCATACTGAGACGGCATAGCATAGCAGGCAGGTATATTGGACGAAATTTATTATATTTGACTTGTAAATGTATTAATATTACGAAGAATTGTGAATTTATAATAATTTTAATTTAGTATCACTAGAATTTTGAAGAATTTTTCTGGCTCATCATACGCCTTGGCGTTGCAGTAAGTGTGACAAGAATTAAATAATAAATGAACAAGCAACAAAACATGTGATATTGGGTATTCATCCGCAAAACTCTCATCAAACCCCAGTTAGCATATAAATCGAAACGTCGAATATACATCGGGCATTACCTATCTGCAGATCTGGAACATCACTTACGGTCTACTCACTGGGTACGATTTTTAAAAGAAACTATATTTTTTTTCATATTTGAGCTTATATTTAAACAAAACATAGAAATGGCATTGAAAGAAATTACTTTCCGATTTTAATGAAGATCGGATTATCCGTTCACAAGTTACCGTCGAAAAATAAACATAGGTACATACAAACGCCATTGTTTTCGTAGATCCTGAGACCGCTTCGCTTGGAAATTTTCATTTCGCATTACCATTTTTATTCCCCGACTATACTCTATAGAAACTGTCAGATATGGACCGGGGAATGCTAACTGTGACCAGAACGGCCGGAGGGTGTGCAGCAGCGTCCTCTGGTAAGCGGTGAACATCCTGCTATCTCCAAGCCAACTGCTTAGCTCGGGGATTATGGCAACCACCCTCCTAATAGGAGGAAGGCTTCGTCCAGTTAAAAAGTCTTTCGTGAAACCACCCGCCGGCTAAAATTAATATTGTGCAATAGTTTATTGACGAAAGATTTTTTTCGTAAAAGTAATATTCGACTAAAAGCGCAGTCTATGAAGTACTCCATCGGTGAAAGATGATTCGGGATAAGCATTCCATCGGCGAAAGTTATTTCGAAAGGTGTAAAATGTTACGTAGCTCGATACAAATATCTTTCGTATCTGTGTCTGTGCCTTCGTAGATCCCAAACGGATGAACCAATTTTTATTTAGTTTGTTTTTGTTTGAAAAAATTGTTTTTATCGAGAGTGTTCACTATGATTCAATTAAATATATTCAGCCATTTGAAGAAAAGCTTTTTTTCTTGTTGTGTTCTAATTCTTTAATTAATTTATTTAATATAATTTAATATTATATATTTTTTTTTATAGATGAGCACCATAATCACTTAAAATTCTTCCATTTTCTTTTGCGTTCAAAAATCGTACACAGCGGGTAGACCGTCCAGATCTACAGACAGGTTATGCTCGGTGCTATATTTGACGATTGGATATTGGTCTGCTTCGGCCAAACTGAGCTGGCTTATTCATCGCATCGTCTCCTGTAGGTGAACTCCTTAACAGCTATGCGCACTGCGCTTAATGCATTTCGGTAAGCCAGCGGTACTCCACGCTATGAGGAAGGATTTATACTCGTAATATTACTATCTCAGCGTTTTACTGCTCAGGCCAGATGTTGCGAGTCTGGTTATCGCTATAAGAGTTCCAGAGATGGAGGGATATGGGGGTCGTAATTATGAGACGAGCTGACTCATACACATGTCGGTTCCTAAATGGAAGGAATAGAAGGTATAGTATGGAATAGTATAGTTTCGTTATACTATCCATTAATTTTCGTGGGAATCACACGCATCCACATACATATTTTGGACTGCAGCAAATTGATTCAGATATTATATATAATATATATATAATATGTTTGCTATATATAATATAATATATATATATATAAAACTATGCCGTTTTTTATTTGTAGATATTTTAGATTTAATTTATTTAAGTACTTATTTAGTTTAGTATAGTTTATAGTTTTAGTTTGTACATTTAAGTTTAGATTATTTTAGTAAAAATGAAACGTAAAAACTTGTTAAAATAAAAACTATTAAAATCATTTAATTCTGGGGCAGTCCTCTATCATATATATATATTATAACATCTAAATATATATATATATATATATATATTCATATTATATTTGTTTGTTTAATATATTACAGTTTCATCGTGATTCTATGTTTGTCTCATACGGGATGCAAGCCTTGTATGTAGCGCGTTCCCGCAATAGGTAAAATATATTTTTTCCTAAAATGGTCAAGTTTCGTGTTCTGGAGTAGAGACTACGAATTGGCACACATAACGTAGGGGTGAAAATCGATGGAGTGACGATATAAGTAGGACAGCTGGCAGTGCTTAGAAGTGAAAAGTCGTAGATTGATCTGAGTGGCGTACCTTTGGAGAGATCCTTGTCCACCATTGGACTATGATAGGCTTATGATGATTATGATTAAAGTTAACAAACAAAAAAAAAAAAAATATTGAACATAACTAATTATACAAAAAAATGTTATGAACCCATTGGCTCCAAACTAGTAAATACTGTATTTCGAGAGCCAATGGCCTCTCCCTTAAATATCATAAGTTATAATTACAAAGCTAAAAACGCAGACAAAGGAAAATTTATGAAAATACAATAAAAGTATATAAGTATATACTATATTTAAAGCAAGCATAAATATAATAAATGTATAGACCGTCAAATACTCGTAACCAAATAAATACATACAACTAACAACAATAAAATAGTAAACACTGCAAGAACATTTAAACATGAGAATATTAAACCAAAATAATAATTCAATTATAATACAGTATTAATGTAATGTATCACCGCAATACATCCAGATACCGTTACAGTAAAGGACTGCAATGGCTCCAAAATAATCTAATTTGTACTAAACTTCCAATGTCCTCTTACCAAGGCTCTTGGCTTTAAATTCGTGTTTTCATACTGAGCGCAGACAAAAAGCTTACGGGACCAGATTACGCAGCAGTCACTATGTATTTTACGAGCATGGCCAGTCAGGCTTTTGCTCCAAATACACTTTACTACGTGCCCTTGTCAAACACATTTTAGTACTAAATATAAGAACGTCGACGCCGTTCTCAGTGTAAAATTGTTTAGTGTTGTTCAGTGTAAATTTGGCTAGAATTTGATGTTTGACTATAATTTCCGACGAAAGCATATTTTGTTTTTTTTTTTTTTTTACAAGGGAACGTAAACTTATACAAAGAAGTGATCCTATAAGGGTTCCTTTTTTCTTTTGAGGAACAGAACCCTAAAAAAAATAGGGAATTAAAAAAAAGATAGATGGAAAATAACGGGCTTCTGTCAACGTGCCATGCGTCCCAAACATTTTGCAGGGAGCAAAAAGTTTAATCAATTTGCTAGATTAAAAAAAACTGTTTGATATAGTTAACTGCGGCACTCACCGAAATGTCAGCATACTAATCAATATAATTTATTTCTATGTAACTTCACACTGAAGCGGATGATAGAGAAGCAGATAGTAAAACCTGATACTAAGTATAGGTATTATTAGAATTTCATATCAGAATCATCATCATCAGCCATAAAACGTCCAACATCCTTCTGAACATAGCACCCTCCATTTGCATCCAACGGTTGCCCGCGACGTTTACAATATCGTCAGTACACCAAGTGGGAGGTCTTCCTACGCTGCGTCTTCCGATTCGTGGTTGCCACTCAAGAATCTTTCTTCCCCATCGGGAATCGGTTCTTCGAGGGATGTGGCCTGCCGGTTCATCGGTGAATGACCTCGTTCCGGATTTTATTGCGCAATAAAACACCAAGGACAGCTCTCTCCATTGCCCGCTGAGTGACTCTGAGTTTCTCCAAAAGGCCAGTAGCCAAAGACCATGCTTCAGGTCCATATGTCATCACTGGCAACACACATTGGTTGAAGATCCTCGTCTTCAGGCACTATTACTGCTATTTAATGTTATTAAATTATTTTAATCAACTAGGGAGCGGCTGTGAAGATGTTTTATACAAGGTACCGAACAAATATTGATCCAAAACTTTTCATAATTCATGAAAAAAATATTGCTGTTCCATATTATTTTATTATATTCCATATTATATTATTGCAAGATCCACGAACATTATGTATGGGAAAGCAGTTTATTTTTTTGAGAATTTTCAAAGTTATCGAACAAAGGCTGTTCGTTATCTTATATACAGCACACCCTCAGAACCGCTCCCAGCCAATTCATGTATTTAGCTCAGTGTGTGTTAAAAACTTTTTCGGAGTTGTATTTCTGTACTTACTTCATTCAATTAAAAGTAACTAGATGTGACGGTTCTCGTAACGTACGAATCAATCAATAATTAATTTAGTTAAAAGGGTTGGTGTGAAGAAAAAGTTGTGTGTTTGGGGAATTCTGGTTTCGAAACTTTGCAATGCTTTCCAATTCTAATTATGTAGTAGGGAGAAAATTAGTTATTTATGTGATCGCATAATTATTGTATAGCTATCACACTAATATTATATATGCGAAAGTTTGTGTGTAATTGTGTTTATTCCCGTTCAACTCTGTAATGGCTGAAGGGATTTGAATATAATTTGGTACGGATGTAGCTTACACCCTGGATTAACAGGCTATTCAGTTTCAGTAGAATAGCGGGTGAAACAGCTAGAACGCAGCTAGAAGTTAAATTTAAAGTTTAGCTTTTGGGCTCTTTCTATGTTCTACTTTCTACGTCTCCCGGTGTTGTGGATGCCATGGAATATACACACAAAGTCATGGAAACTAACACTTAGATTCAGTACAGGGCCCGTACCGTGAGGTGCACATTGCGATGATTGTTAGGTTCAGCTGACGACACTGCGCGAAAACAAAACGTATTGCCGCGCGATAAGGTGTATGTTCGCGCAGCGTTCTTGACTAAGCCTAACAATTATCGCAATAAGCACCTCACGGTACGGGCCCAAGATGAATTAAAAATATATTTTCTCTGTGTCTAAGTTTTAATTGTCCGTATTTTTGTTCCACGGCATCCTCAAGACAGTAAAAATAGTGAGCTATGAATATGGAGCGTTATTTTGTCTAGACTCTGTGCTCAGCGTAACATTTGACACTGTCACAGTGCACACAAAACCAGAAACAGCGAGTAAAGCCAGTGCTAGAACTCACTCCAGGAGTTACTCAGCTAAGTCATTTAATTACAGCTGTGGCGTACCGGCGACTCGAATATGATGAGTACTGGAATAGGCAACATTAAAAACCTTTTTTGTGCGCATCATGGTAGCCTTGAAATGGCAAGCTTACGCCCGGAAGACGGATAAAGTGATTAGATGGCGTGACTACACCAAACATTTTGCGACAACAACTTTTTTTTACATGGAACTTGGTGACGAGACGAGCAAGTCGCTCACTTGAAGTTAAGCTTCGCGTTTGCCCATAACGGTTCAGTGCCACCCAGAGTTTTGAACTTTTTTTTTAGTTTTGAACTGAAACCATGCGTGGCAATGCACTGCGCTGATCACCCTGAGATATTAGATGTTAAATCTCTTTTTGCCCAGTAATTACGCTGGAAACATTGCCCTAATCCGGAACACAGTAATGTTTCCACAATACTGCTTGGTTGAATAACTGGCAAAAGTGTGGTACTTCACCAAGCCGACTCTGCAGAAGAGCAATACCACTACTCAAAACCTTAAAACCTGGACGAGGTTGGCACATTACAGGGTAGATTAACGAAAGAGGGCTTATGCTCTACAATGGGTTGAATAAGTTGCCGATGATGGTGATAAGATGACCAAGTCGTTTGGAAGATGGAGTCTAACGGGCGGTTTTTAAACTTAATTAGATCGTAGCCATAGTTTATGCTTGTACATACCTACATGTTTTTATTACATTTTTAAAACACAATTGAAAATACTGCTGCAAAGCAAAGCTTATTATTCAGTAAAAAAAAATTACTGATGACAAATTATACGTAGGTAATTAACGGTGTACCTAATTAAGTTTTTTATTAACCTGAGTTGTAAAATATTTTATCAATAAAATCTGAATCTGAATATGATACTAAGTATTATTCCAGAGGCCTCCTGGGCGTCCAATTTCACTATGTTCGAGGTGTTTTTACGGCAATGTTTCCAGCAATATTACAGAAAGTGATTTAACATCTTACATCTCCGAGGAACGACTGTAGTGGTTCGCCGCGCATGGCTGTGAACTGTTCTAACTCGAAATTGTGGGTGTCTAACGTTTTGGGCAAGCGTGATGCTTACCGACAGACGAGAGAATTACTCGTTTTGTCCTTAGTAGCATAAAAACAATCATTCCAGTTGAACCTAGATCTAGAGAAGCAACAGTTACGCGCAGCTTCGTTGTGGACACGTCAGCGTTAACTTTTGACCCCATTTTACACTATTGTCGCCTCTAGGCACCTGTAACGTAATATCGCTTAATGAAATTTTGCTCTAATGAGGCCGTCGCTTAGAGCCTGGGCTTTTCACTAATATTTCACTTAAAGTTAATTTTAGTTAATAAATTAAATAATCGTTATGCCATGTTGAAGTTACTGTGGCCTTAAAACTTACATGCTAAGGGCCTGGTTACTTAACCTATACGAGCTTACTTAGCTGTAGTTTTTATTCTATAACATGGCCGTTTTGTGTAATGGGCTCATAAATCTTTCAGACAACGCCGTCCATTCCATAACACGAAATTGTATGACTAAGGATTTCATCATTTCCAAGTAAAGTCCCAAGCAATCACTAGTTTTTAATAATATATAATGTCTGAAAGCGATACCTGTCACTAAACAAAATTTAAAAACACTTGACTTTTACTCGATGTTTTGCTAACCGGAAAAGAGCTGCTAATCAGTGCTATATTTTGAGACGATGAAAGAAAGAAAAGAAAGAAAAAAGAAAGAAAGAGGCTCTCAATATCAAAATTTTAATATAGGTACTGCGTGGCCACAGCACCACAAATCAACAATATCCCTTTATCAAATATCGCCGTATGATAAAATCAATAATATGGTAAGGATACGCGTCCAACTTTAGCAATATCGGCTCTTAGGGGATTAACTCCACCCCGATACCTACCGTAACTTGCAGATTGTATGAAAGTTACATCTGTCTCGACATTAATGGGTCAGTTAGTTGACTGTGACTTATATTTTGTTCCTCCATATTAAGTGTTAGCTTGTTTGTGATGAGGTAATAAAATAAATACCCAAGCCCAAGAAGGAGGGTAATCATTTTTGTGGTGTATTAAGTATGGAAACAGTTATGAGAGTATATATGTTTGTGCGTTCCTGTATTACCTTCTGTAGCTTAAATGGTACGACCGATTTTGTCGAATGAGAATGAAAAATACATGTTTTGGCTCTGTACGTTTGCAATTTGTTTGATTACGTGTCTCATTAATCTTGCAGAACTGATGTTAACAGGCAAGACAGCCAAAGTGCTTACTTACAACATCTTCTCTACCATTACCTAAATTAATACCAAAAACTCAGTCATCCAAGAAAATAGCTACCGAGAGCCCGTGTTATTCGCAGTAGCACACCGCGTCTGTGTGCTCAGCGTATTAGCATTCCCCGCATCAGGCGGCAATGTAATCAAAATCGTCGCCAGCGTCGCAATGTTGCATTATGGTAATTAGACCCGGGAGCTAAATAGAGCTGTGAACGAGACGTGATCAGTGGGCCTAGTTTGCGCCAGTTTCGGATGTTTAATTTACAATCAACGACAATGAGAAACGACACGACCATTTCCCTAATTCGTGAATCCGATATGCGTTAATTCTAAATTTCACGAGGGCGGTCTGTGCCGCTCAAGAGGTCCGTGTATCTGTTGGTCATTTTGCTGTCAATAATTTTACTGTCGATGGCTAGCTAAATTCTGCCCGGCGAGCGTAGAGTTCAAATTTGTAATATGTTTTTTATACACTAGTTGCTAAGAACTAAATTGATATTTTTAATACTTTAGCCAATTTGACTAATAACAACATTTTCTATATTCCTGTTTAGATAAGCATTACTTAAAAATATTTTAATTGCATAACGGTACATATCATTAAAATTGTAATCATATAATAGCCCTCAAACTAGATGTGAAACACTTGTATTTTGGAGGGTGGCCTTTCCATCGTGATCCATTATATTCTGTATTTTTATTGAAAAATTATTTTACCCTAAATAAATTAATTACATTGATGTTATCATAAGACTTCAAATATTTAGTTTTTTTTTAAAATTTTATTATTTCAATATTTTTTTTCTTGATTAAATCTATTTTATTTATTTTTGATCGATAAATCATAATAATATAAAACTATAGCTATATTATTATCTAAACTTAAAAATACAAACTAAAACTAGATACAAAATTAAAATAAATACTTAAATAAATTAAATTAAATCTAAAATTTGTATTAAATTAAAAATTAAAAATCTATTTCATTTGTACACTACAATTTTTAAGTGCCTTTAATAATTAAGCAAAATACATACAAATTATAACTACCTAAACTACTTAGCCTACTACATAAAAATATTGGTTTGATTATCCAGAGACCATTAAAGATCTATAAATAATCCAAATATTCAAGCCCACTGCCAGCTTGCAGCGTACCCAGCTTGCTGGCGGCTTTACCACGCTGAATGGCAATGCTTATGCGGTGAGCCAAATAAACACCAGCTTTTTGATCCCGCGTCACGTCAAGCAGGCGCTCTGATAAGTTTTTGAAAATAAGATGAGGTCCCGGTCCCCAAGGGCCCAACGTCTCTTGTTTTGTTGATTGTCGAATCGTTGATTATGAATGAAACTGCGGGATTGAGCGGCCTACTTCCCACTTGTGGGTAATTAGGCAATTGTTACGTGTGATAGTTACACTGTTAGTAGGTACTAATTTGGAGAAGGTACTGATTATTGGCAATCCAAGATAATTTTGACAAGTTGTTTTTTTACACGACTACGAAAAAGGAGGGTTATGAGTTTGGCAGTCTACGCATGTTTGTTCATAAATTTAATGTACCCTCTAATCTCCTAAAACTGCTTATCAGATTTTGGCAAAATAGATGTCTATCGATGTGTAATCACTCCGCGTGTCATAGGCTATACGGAATTATACTAATTATACTAAATGCCACATTGTGGCAGACCCTACACAAAATTTCTTACCTAAAAAAAATTGACTTAGAAATATGTAGTTTGATATCAAGATGTGCAGGAAAAAAATGTATCAATGTATATAATTATGAGCAGCTTAAGTATGTTTGAAGTTGCCCATTTTCACGTTTCTTTTTTCCCACGTATCTCCAAACCAACTAATCAGATTATAGCAAATTAGGTGGTTATCGAAGCGTCTTAATACAGTGGGTGTTATAGGATACATGATATCACACTAAATCTAATATGGCGGACTTTATAATCTGACTTCACTACAGAAAAATTGTATGATCGAACGAACTTACCTGAAGTGATGTTCGATCTCAATTATCGCTGAAAAGATTTCCTAAACATTTTAATATGACGTGTGGAACTAGGACTACATAGTAAAATTTAAAAAACTCCGAGATGAAAACAAGGTTAATTATAAAATTGGGACATATATTTCGTGTTTGGTATCTGAAGGAAGGACTTTATAAGAAGTGCATTGCAAATATTTATAGTTTGTCTATAAATAAACAAAGAACACAATTTTACAAATGGTTTTGCACCAAACTGAATATAACACTAAAACTACTTAACACTAAAAATGTGTAAATAAAAAAATATAGAGTTAAAAACTAAAACCCGTCTACGCAAAAGTATGAAATGAGAAAATATTATTAGAAATTCAAAATGTCGTCTGATGCCAATTTTGTAAAAAAAAATATACTACGTATCTCAGGGGGACATTAAGACTAAATAAAGTCGCGGGCAACCGGTGGATGCAAGTGGCACGTTGTCGGTCGGTGTGGCGCTCTAAGGGGGAGGCCTATGTTCAGCAGTGGACGTCTTCTGGCTGATGATGATGATATAGATATCAGTATTGGTGTACTGAGTCCCCTTTTATCAATACGAGCAGTAGTTATTCGGCTCCTTAAATATTTGGCTATACCCAATCATATTCCGAGAATATTAATAGCCCCCAAATCGATTCCCAAAACACCGATTCACCTTGATAATGACTTTGAATTATGAAATCCAATTTGTACCCGACTTTGTTCTGATTCGACCATTACCAAGAAGGTTTCAGAGGGTGGCCACAAAGGTTTGCGGTAGGCAGGACACTTCGCGAACAATTCGCGGGCTTACCGGCTTCCCTTTGTGAATTGATTCAATGGATTAATGGTATTTAATAGGCTATTTACACGAGAAGTTTAATATGAAAATGCATTGACAATTATTGAGCTAAGCTCAATAATTATTGAGCTAAGTTCAATAATTGTCATTACAACTATTGATCATCGTTATCATTACAATTATATTATATTATTTTTCATTAAACTTATTGACCTAAGCTTAAGCAAAAAATTGATGATTATAATTGATTGTTGACAATGTTGTCATTGTTGTTTCCAAAACTCCATAGAAGGCTCTTGTAAAGTTTTCACCACTTTACTGGGGCATGACTTGGACTTGACCGTGACTTGCTTTGCTCGCCTTTGACTGTGACTATGACTTATTTGACAATATTCAACAAAACTTGAAAATATATGAGTATACTTGACACTGGCAAATGCATAAGACGTACGACACCATAATCCACTTAAGAGGAAAGAAAAAAAAGTATAAAAAAATGTATAAAATATTACTGATGTGAAAAATGATACACAAATCAACACGTACACTCTACATAAGCTCGATAATGTACGAGTAAGAAGTCTGTGGCACGTCGAATACCTCTTTACAATGTTAGCCTTGTATTCGGATATAAGGATCTATATTGGTAATTATTTTATCCTGCTAGCCAACAAAAACAACTCCATACAAAACAAAACATCAGAGTGCCCTTAAAACAAAATTCAACAAAAAAGCAAAACAACGTCGAAGCATTCTCCGGTGGCGCAGTGAATACGGAGCACTAATGCAGTGTTATGCTAATGATGCCTAAATAAACCGCATCCGGAATATGAGCCGGGTAGCCGGCTCCGGACAAATTACGCCAGCACCGGACTAATAAAGATGGTATACGGAGCTGACAAATTGTTGTCCATTGCAATCTCACGTATGCGTGTAAAGACTGGGAATCGGATCGAATGAACTGATTGAGGAACTGTATGTACCTAATTAGGCAGCGTAGAGTGTAAGAGAACCATAGATTACCCCTTCAATATACCGCATTACGAGATCGTTGTCCGACAATAATACACAAAAGTTGGAGGAGAACAGTAGTTGCGGAAACTGAGACCAATCGTTCTATCTTATGAACATGCCTACTCGCGTCTAGGAATACACCAATGAGAGTAAATTTTTGTTTTAATAAAACGGGAATACTCACGTTAAATTGAGTCGGTTATTCCGGTTATATAGTTTCGATCACATTCGGTGACCTTTATCAAGGAATGCTAAGCGAGGCACGTGCTATCTATAGTCGGAATAACCGACTCAATTTAACGTAAGTATTCCCGTTTTATTAAAACAAAATGTATCAAAACCACGTCAATTTTAAACCTTTACGGAGAGTAAATTTGCATAATGTGATTTTTGACCGATTCATATACCACTGGCTTTTCAGTGAAGACAAACTTCGTGACGAAACTCGAATGTGATGAATCCACCAACCTGCAATGGGAAAGCGTGGTGGATATGGCCCAGTCACCCTTCAAGGGGACGCCGATATCCCAGCAGTGGGATGTGGGTTGGTTTAGTTCCATACACTACATACATCAACTGTTCCATACCTATGTAACTAGTCCCTACGTACATTGTACAATGTACATTTCACGTGGAAGTTCACCCATGTGATGGACCGATCAATTCAATCTCAGCATGTACGGCTGAGATACCGTACACCGTACACCGTTGATGTCATAGACAGCAGAGTATCGTGAGGCATCAAGTCAACGTATAGTGATTGTAACATATCTTTATTACTAGCTGTTATCCGCGACTTCCTTCGCGTGGACCTACAAAAAAAAGTAGCCTACCCTTAAGCTATATCTATGCAAAAAGCTCGACCCTTCCAGCCGTTTAGCCGTGATAACGCGACAAACATCCAGACAGAGGGACAGTGTTTTTATACTATTAGTTGGGAGTTAGGATAATATGATTATAATTACTTGGTCCCTGCTCAAAATGTCTTGAATTCAAAAAAAAAAAAAAAACATTTTTTTTAACTTTATTTTCTCGTCGCACGTCTTCTGAATTCAAATATATTTAACTTGGTCGCTTCAAGCTAATAAATCTTAACTACTCTAACGCCATAGTGACAACAGAGAAGCCGTAATTGCATTTTCAAAGTGAATAACTATAGGCACAGCGTTCGCAGTATAGCCTGTGGTATGATATAACTATTCAGAACAGCCCAATCAATCTACCGAAGATCGTTCCCAACCGCTATTTATCCACTGACCACAGCATCGAACAGTTGCGCAAGTAGAGGCAAACAAGATAGAACGCCGACATCACTACACCCAAAGACCATAAAATCACTTGATGGCTCATCAAAATTCTGTTTGCTGGATATTGTTTTTTTAGGATACCTACAGTACGGATACGTACGGTTCAAATCAATGTTTGTAATCTGTACAGCGTGGAATAAACTGCCGGCTTCCTTGTTTCCTGAGAGATATAAAGTAAGGTTTTTAAGGCTAGCGTGAATAGGTATCTAAGTTTGCGTGCTTTCATCTTTGACCACATCATCACTTACTAACAGGCGAGCCAGTGATCAAAAGTAGACATTATCTGCGATATGAAATAATACAAGTAATCGCGCTGGGGACTAAGTAATTAATAGCATAAAAAGGCGTTTTATCATTAGGCACCTTAAAATTAAGCAAAGTTAAAGCAGCGACTTTCATACGCTTCGCTCGCTCGTAGTGACTAAAGCCTAACTAGCAGTGGTAGAACTATTTAGCAAAGTACGCCTGGGTAAGTACCACACCTTTTAAACCATAAACCATAAACCAGTTATTCAACCATAAATCGGTGTGCAAAATACGCCGATCTAAATTTTATTCTAATGTTTGGCTGGCTAGCAACCATACTAATGTTGAAAACTGTCGCCAAAAGCCACGAAAACCGTTCCAGTTCCAGTTCCTATTCCAGGCTAGGTTAGGCAGTTTACCATCCTCGTCAATACCGTCACTTGACATCACCTGAGTTTGTGGTCAAATGACAAGCCTGCCAAATATAAAATCCTGTACAAGTGCGAGTCTGAGTCGTGCACCAAAGGTTCCGTGCAACTTTTATATTTTTTTACATAAAAATACTTTTTTATGTAGGAAAGTACCAAACATTGTTGTAACGAAAATAGATTGGATTCGAATTGGAGAATCGGATTGAATGACAAACTTAACTTTATAATAGAAATACAAAACTAGAAAACTCTCAAAGTCCATATACATCGCGGTCCGTTCTCCAACCGCAAATATTAGTTAGTTTAGTTCTTTTATTATTTGCAGTTTGATTAATTACGGTTTCATGGTATCATAAGCCTAAGTATTTGCGCGTTACTGAAAAAGCTGCTCTTGACAAACAATCTGCGGGACAACAAAGTGATCGTATTGATGTGATTTTGAGGTATGGAACCCTAAAAAAGAGTAAAAATAGGTCCAAGGTACGTTGCCTATTTTATTTCCAATCCATGCTTTCAAACAGGAAGCTACACGGTAAATATATTGAAAAAAGCTCATCAACGATCAAAAGGTCGTTGAATTTTTTTACATAGCACCACACATCAAAACTGCCAGAGTAATATCGGATCCGAACATCCAAAAGTAATTACTCTAAAGCATCTTGAAAATGCTGTTCCTTTTTACGACTTTGGTACTCATAAATATAACATTCGATGGAGTGTCTACAATATTATGTTTCCAATTTAAAATGATGAGCTCGGAACAGGATCGTTTCATACATCCCGCAACACAGAGTGTTATTATTATAACACAAATAAATTGAATAATCTTAAGCCCTTGGTTTTGCTTATAATGAGGTATACCTTTTATTGTTAGTAAGGAAATTGCTTATTTACTTGTAAACATCACTAGCTAATATGGCTCAAAGATACTTGGTGTTCAACATATTATTGGGCTTACTCCCAACGTCTCCACTAACGTCCGCATCGGTTGAATCAGTCCCCAAAGTCCCCCAAAAACGTTAGGAATTTAAATTCCCACTGTCCCCACCGTTGAAGTTAGTCGGGAAGATGGATCCCAAGATCGCCACTACACCGGATTGAGCGACCATAAGTACGATAAAAAAGCGAATTTATTTGAATTAATCAAATACTGTTCTCGTCGTTTACAACTTTTTTGATATACACCCAATACTGAAATCGGAACCACAAATAAGCTGTTCCATAGAAAAATGTCAGGTGCCCTCGACGAAATATTTGGAACAGTTGTGTTCTTTCATGATTTTAGTTTCGGTTTCATAGTAAATTTGTTCATAATGACGTGTACATTAATATCCTAGGATATTTATATGTCCTCCATCTAATCGAATACCCAATATCTGCTAAGCAAATTTTCCTTTTTTAGTCCAAGGACTTATTACTACTATCTTTTGAATTAATCATGAGCAAATTTAAAAGATTGTATCATCGTGAAAGCTGATTTCATTTTCTATAGATGGGCATTAAGAGCGTTTTATCCTTTAACGTCATTGAGGTATTAATGGATCAAATCTCGTAGGAAGTCAGGAGAGATTACAACTTTTTCTAACTTACTCAAGATGAAATTTCTTTCGTCGGCTCCCCATATTCTTGGGAAAGAACTTTCCGGACCAGATTTGAATAAAAATATCAAATTGGGCTGTCAAGGACGACTGTTATAAGTTGATATGTTTGGAATTGTTAAATTCTGAGATGGGAGAAAAATAAATAGTTAAATAAATAATAATAATAATAATAATTTATTTCATAACTGAGTTTCGGTAACATATAAAGTAGGCAGGAGTCCTCTTGTAGACATATAATACCTGTGCCAGAAGACCCCGCTCTTCCATTTCTGACGAACATTTAGATAGGTACTTAACTTTAACTTTAATATTAAACTAATAGTGCCTACAAGTTACTAAATACGAAGTTTTTCTCATATTTCTCGAAAAGTAAACATCGGGCCGGTGACCATGTTGCTCTAAGAACCAAATCAAATTCTATTTATTACTCAAGCTAAAGCTTTCAGTATAATATTTTTCTGGAGAATTGATCTTGTTTCGAGTGAATTGAATATAGTGTCATTTTTTAAATTTGAGGGACATTTCGTTTAGTTTACACCAGTCAACAAGTCAATTTAAGTCCTCTTGATGGGAACACTAGGGTATGGGCTTGGCCGTATTTTTAAGTCGTCAGCAAAGAAGTACAATTCAGAACTTAAGAAGTTACTTGTTATGTTGTTAATAAATGCGTTAGAGAGGATTGGACCCAGATGTGAACCTTGAGGAACTCCAGAATCAGCCATTCGTCTGATTGTTACCCGTTTAACACAACTCTGGACAATCTGATTTTTAGGTATCAAAAGTCTAAAAGCACACCAGAGATAATATAATAAAATAATTATAATGATAATAAAATAAAACTGCGAATAAAACATTTTAATATGACAAAATGATACAGCTTTACCTTATGTAAATTTCGACCCTGAAAAGGTCGAGTATTCAGCAAAAATTACGCGATCTCATTGTAAGAATTTGACTCCGCGAAAATTATGAGGCAGGACCTTACCCTTTGATACATATAAAACAGCAGCTATTGTTTACCCAAATCCTGACCTCCCCAAATATTCCAAGTTTCTTTTTGCGATGTCCATTCAAGTGGAAATGGGACAAAAGACCTTCGGTTCAATTCAAAGGATAATCAAATAGTTCACGGTTGAGGAACATTCACGTTGCGTACTTTCAGATCGCAGGTTTATTTACGCTCACAATAGCTTTGGGGTTTTTTCTCTTTGACAGGTCATTTGTGGCAAATGAAATCGAGTATGAGACTTTACGATGTGCCTGACGGGCTTTTTTCATGATGGACTTAGCAAAAGGCCTATATGCGAAAGGGTCTTAATGGAATTAAGCCTGTAAGGCTGTAAGCAAATTCCTCTTGATAGATTGGAAAGGCCTGATTTTTGATACAATTACATATTAAATAAGATAGGTTTTTGCTATATTTGTTGAGAAAAGTAGGTATGTTTTGTTTATCTATAAAAATATACCTGACCTGATGGTCAGCACGTTGTGGTTATCGATGGTAGGGAACATAGTCTGGATGGGAATCGGCTCGTAGGTGTGCCTACTGAAAGGAGCTATTATGCGATTCACGAGTTAAAAAAAAACAACTAAATATTTCGAGTATTATTATTTAGTCCACGCGAACAAAGTCACGGGTAACAGCTAGTAAAATGTCAACAAAACTTTATTTAAGCAGACACAACATGATTTTGTAATAGGAGGACTCTTTTGAAAAGTCCCCCTGGGGGAGCACCACACCATTGCCAGCTATCCAATCGCCAAGCATTAGTGTGCAAACATTACTATTTTCCGGTTTGAAGGGCATATTTTCGCCGCGCTTGAATGTGGACAGTGCTTAACTGCTATAGTTTAAATTTTGAGAGGCATTGAACTGTTATGAGCAAGCATGACGCTTACCATTACGCAAGCGACATGCTCTTATCATAGTTTAGTTACAAAAATATGTAAATTCACATTTATTATTTATCTTCAATAATGCGCGTGCGAGACAACTGTGGACGTGACTATTAGTGCCATAATGAAATAAGTGGAATTAAATGTCATAATGAAATAAAATCCTCCTTGTGACCAATGTGGCTAAATAGTGGAGGTCTACCATATTTTAAAGGAGTGTGCCTGTAGCGTGGGATTGCGTCGTCAGCTATTTAATTGTGAGCACGTTCTCTGGGAAGTGGGAGGTTGTAGCAGCGTGCTGGCCGAACCTAATTCACAGGATGCCAGAGGGTTGTACAACATATTATTGCAGCTCTCAAAGAGAGAAACCAATTAATCTAAATGTATATCATTGATAATATAAGGGCATTATTTAATTAAATCCCCATATAAATAATAAAAGAATTGAATAAATCTTAATGTATAAAATAATGTCGGTTTGTTAGAATACTTATAACTTAAGAACGGCTGGACCGATTTTTACGGTTTTTGATTTTGTTGTATTTGGCTCCGTCCCAGAATAACTATTAAAACAAGAGTTCAGAAAGGCCGAAGGCCAAGCTTGCATCACGTATGAAGTCGCGGGCATCAGCTAGTAAATAATAAATATTGGTGGACACTTTTCACACACAGCGCCATCTAGCCCCTAACTAAGCAAGCTCGTACTATGGGAACCAGATAAATGATAGAATACATGCATTATTTTTGTTTGTAAATACATATGTTTGTATTTCTATGGTGCTTCTATGTATGCTATGTACCATACATAGAAACACCCAGACAAAGAACAAACTTCCATGTTCATCACACAAATGTTTGTCCTGGGTGGATATTGAACCCACAACCTATAGCTCAGAAGGCGGAAATCCACCCACTGAGCTCTGTGGCGTGTCAATGAAAAAAACAAAAAAAAAAACATGTACAAGGTCAATTATGTAAAGCTCTATATCTCTTGTTACGCTATCCAACCCCGTACGAATCTCATCTAAAGCGCCATAGGGTCTATAAAGAAAGCGTCAATCCGTCGTAACCCAAGCAAAATTAATTCGCAAAACTACTTTGCTCCTGATTATCCGAACAAGGTACACGTACTCTGTAGATAGAGCTGGGTAGTAAAGCACAGCGAGTTGGTTGTCGATATATTACTTGTAAATTATCGATACTCGTAACTATACTCCATTTCGCATAGCATTGTGCGGTCGACACGTGTCTATTTATTGAATTACGACCACCCCACAGTACAATGAGTTGTAATATATACACAGTACAATATTTTATAGCAATTTGAAGAAGTACAAACTATTCACACACTTAATTTTGTTGTGGGGTGGCCGCCTATTCCATTCTCCGATCTTAAAACTAAACTCACTTGCTGCGTGAAAAAAGAACAAACTCGCTTTCGCATTTATAACAATTACTGCGGTTGTTACTCGCGACTTCGTTCGCGTGGACGATAAAAAAGTATTCTGTCTTTATAATATACAGCAACTCCTTATCCAACTTTATCAAGATCCATTTAGCCGTGTTAACGCGACAAAATCCAGACAGAGAGACAAAGCTACTTCTCTAGATCGCTTTTTTCGCTAAATGCATTGATCCATTTATATGCCTATTTTGACGTTTTGTATGGAGTAAAGTGGAGGACTTTTGAATCGCTTAAGCGAAGTTTTTTCTTCAAGACAAACGTATTCATTTTCATACCTAGAAACTTTATTGGTCCTGATACGACTGCGGATATATTTCTCTGAATAATAATAATATATTAGTTAGGATTAGGAGTAGGGATAAGGATCGTTACTTTTTTTTTTAAGCTTTTAAGTTAGTTCTATTAATTTATCGATATAAATTCTGACCATAATGGCACACTATAATTACCAACCAATCCTATATATCCTACATATGGTGTTTATAATATAGGGCACCATGTTCATACTATAGAATCCAGTAATATACAGGAAATAGCTCAGACACGTGAAATTGACGCTGAATGACGAGGGTAGAGGCGCCGAGGTATGTTAATTGAACAGTTTCAGGTAATGAATAAGTAATGGAACGGTAAAATTATGTGAACCGCCGTAATCCCAGCGCTGGGAGAGGGCATCTCATTGGGTGTAACCCAGGCGGCCCTAGGGTGTTGTTCATGGCCTTTAATTATGATAACGAACTTCCGGTACATTGCCCATAATTACGAAAATAATTCTGTTTGATTTTCGCCTTACTGTTTAAAATAGGTTCATCATCAACATCATTATCAGTCAGAAGACGTCCACTGCTGAACATAGGCCACCCACTTAGAGCACCACACCGACCGACAACATGCTACTTACATCCACCGGTTGCCCGCGACTTTCACAATGTGATCGGTCTACCTAGTGGGAGGTCTGCCTATGCTGTGTCTTCTGGTGCGTGGTCGCCTCTCAAAAACCTTTCATAGTTCATAGTATTCAATGTCAAAAAGTAAATAGTTTAAAAATAAAAATAAAAATAGCATTCAATTGTTCATCTTACCCACCTGTCGGTTCTTCGAGTGATGTGGCCTGCCCATTGCACAGAAGAGGATTTTTTTTATTTACTCCTCTCTTCTGTGGCCCATTGCCACTTCAGCTTGCAAACTCTGAAAGCTATATCGGTGACTTTAGTTCTTCGACGAATATCCTCGTTCCGAATTTTATCGCGCAAAGAAACTCCGAGCATAGCTCTTTTCATTGCCCGCTGTGCGACTCTGAGTTTCTCTAAAAGGCCAGTGGTCAAGGACCACGTTTCAGCCTACTTACTTGCACGTTAAGATACGTTGGCTACTAACAGTGATCACGTTATCTTAGGGTAGAACCTGTTGTGGTTAGAAGATTTTTGATAATAGCATTTATATATTTTGTTACTCGCCCTATGGTGAGCGCCACGCTTGTCTATAACAGTTCAGTTTCATCATCAAAAATTTTAAACTTTAGTTCAACACCATGCCATATGGCGATGTACAGTATTCTGCAATTTGTAAAGTGATCGCGCAAGTAAGATGAAACGCTAAATGAACCTACATTTTGCTGATTACCATAGAAATATATCCAGATATCTAGCGATAACAAGAGGATAGTCCTGCCGCGAGGTTTTGGCGTATTCAATATTTGATAATTGTGATAGATAGTAAAGATAATTGTGTAGCTGTCGTTCTGTTTTTGTGCGTACGACAGAGAGAGTTACTGAATTTTCCTAACGTTTTCATGAAATTTCGTTTCGGGGGTAGTGTATTATCACCCCTTAAATCTTAGCAAAAACTTTTGTTTTTGGTTTCAAAGGCTTGGATTTACTATTAACCTATGCCACTATGTTTTGTTTTTTTCAAAAAAAATCTATGGTATTCTAATAACAACTACGTTTCTTCGTCGTATTTTCGACGCACAAATTTGTATCTATAAGTTCTTATAACATCTAAGATATGCCGAAATAAAAAAAACAAAAATACTAGCATAGTTTTTCACGGTGTAGATAACATATAAAAAAAATATGTTATTTAATGTTATTTAAGTTATGTCAAATTAAATGGTACCTCATTTTATAATAATTGAAGCAACCGTTTATTCTAATATTAAGTTGCATGTTTTTATTAAATGTATAATTCTTCTTCAATTATATTGGATATCCAGTTGTCTCGCATATCGATTGTTTAAGAGTTTGTTTGTTTACAATAAAGACAAAAGTATTTTCAAAAAAATATCGAAATCGGATAACATTTAGTGGGTATCAGACTACGCTGTTTGTATGGACAAGACGGCGGTATACTCTATTCTTAAGGGTTAAATCTCGTTATCACAGTACTGGCAAAGGTGTGGTATTTACATAGGCAGCTGTAAAAGAGTCAGCAGTTCACAATCCACATAACATAAGAGCTATTCCTTAGCTTTAAATAATCGGTAGTCTACTAAGTAAAGCTATTTCGTAATATTTTTTTTTTTTTTTATTTTTTTTTTTCTTATTCATTACACATTTACATTTTACTACAGTAAGTTTGTTGCGGTATCCACATTCGCAACTAGCATACTTCTAATCGCTGTACGATTATGTAGTCAGAAGTAAGTAAAGAAATTTAAAATACCAATTACTTGTGACCTGTTTCATGTGTCGCTTTTGTTATTCTTGCCTTTAATGGCTAAATTCTTGAGTATGTACCATAATCTTGCTAGCCGACATAATACTCAAAATACACAAGATTACCGAACAATTTATATTTATATTCATCCATTTAGATAAACCTTTGTGTATTGTATTAGATCTGAACAAAGGAACCCTTTTCATCAGGTGGCCATCTGCCGTCCCTTTCTTGTTAGCTAAAACAAAAAAATAAAATCAGTTTCAGGCACAATCGTTTACATTTATTTTCTGTATTTTCCTTTTTTCACACAAGAACAGACTTTTAAATGTGTATTATTTTTTTACTTTAGACGCCGTTTACCCGACTACCCCAGAAGGAGGGTAATGTTTTTGGGTTATATTTGTGTTCCTATTATTATCTCTCTCTATAGCCTAAATGGCTTGACCGATTTTGACGAGTGAGATGTTGTTGTATTCCTCATTACGTTCAGAGTATCATAAGCTACATCTTGCAGTCGAATTTTTGTAGGTACATAGCTGCCTAATAATATTCGACTGCAAAGTGTATTTAATACAAAAGGGAAGAGTGTGAAAAAATTTATCATAATATCAAATTCGATTCATTTATTTCGGGCTTTATGTATAAGTAAATATACTCGCGGGTCGAACCTGGACAAGATTGGTACAGGACCGGGATGAGTGGCGTACAAAAAGAGAGGCCTTTGCTCAGCAGTGGGCGATTACGGGCTGAAAATGATGATGATGATGAAATATACTCATATCGAATTCATAAACAGCTTAACACAAATTATAAAAAATAACATTAAATGTAAGTACAAATTCATAGTAATTCATATTCATCCGTTAATAGTCAGGTTAGTAAGTAGATTTTTAGGATTCCATAGTACTACAAGGAACTCTTATAAGTTCATCAATTTCGTCTGTCTGTCTGTCTGTCTGAATAATTTATTTTTTTGGCTCTAGGGTTCTACGTGATGTTAGTCAAAGTCTATGTCTACGCACAGACCAAACCGCTTATGATATAGAGACGTGAAATTTAAACCACCTACTCCTCAAATGGTCTAGGTGAACACTAAGAACGGGTTATACGAAATTCCACTTCAAAAGAGGTAAAATAGACCTCTAAAGTTTGTATGGAAATAAAAACTTTTTTTCATGCTAAGCCAATAAAGCTCGGTCCGTGTCATAAGCTTAAAAAAATTAAAAAACGCACTGGATTTTTTGAAAATAAGCCTCTAACGAGGCGAATTTGTGTGTTCCACTTCATTTTAGGGCTCCTGAGTCTGTTTGAGGCACCCAGGTCTGTATACAAGATAAGGAACAACTTTTGTTACATTCTTTCGAAACTCACGCAAAAAAATATATATACAAAAAGTTCGTGGATCTTGCAAAAATGTATGGAACAGCTGACTTTTCCTTCGTAAATTCGTAGAACAAAAGTTGTTACTTTGTTATATTGTGTACAGCATTCTCACAACCACTCCCTAGCTGACTTAAAACCGCCATGTTTAAAACAGTAATTGCTTAATATCCCTGCCTTAATAATCGATTTAATCAAGCGCAAGGTCGAACAAAAGAAAAAGTGCTAAAAGAAAGTCGAGTTCCTAATACAGCCACAAAAAGTATTACCCACAAAAGTCGTCTAATACTAGCTCACATAACCAGCAGGGTAGTGACACAGTAAAAGCTAATTGAAGACGTTGAAGCTCGCTCCTGTGTCACGCCCAGCCCAGATTACATGCAGTAATCGGCTTAGTGGGCAAATACCCGGTTTTACGACCTTAGTCGACCTCGACCACAGAAAATGCTGGTAGAAAATCTAGACTGTATTATTTTTGATTGAAAACTTTTTATTTTAAAGCTTTTTTTCCATATCGAAATGTTTAAAGTCAAATGGGTATTTATTGAAAGTCGAAGATGTAGTAATAATAAAATATGGAGAATTCTGTGAGTATTAATTATTATGGATCAAGAGATCTTGCATATATCCAAGATAATTTTGTTTTGTTTTATTAGGTTCATTATTTATTTTTTATTTATTTTTGACGAGGTGGAAAGATTATGTGAAATTATATCCACTAGCAGCCTGCCTAGGTGCTTAACCGAGGGCTCCGTGATCTCCATGGGAAAGTTCGGAGCTTTCAGAAACCATGCTTCAGCTACTCCCGGGACAGCTACGAGCTGTCCTGAGATGACTCCGCCTACAGCAGCGTCAGCCACTCGACGCTGATATCCTCCCCGGGTTCGTTTAGGTAGATGGTAAGAGCCCACCTCTAGCCACTCCCGAAACTAGAGGTCCCCTTTTAGTAGGCTCTTACTACAAGAAAGAGATTCCGATGCCGTATTCTAGAAATTTGTAGAATAATTTGAAAAAAACTTAAGTTTTTCTTGTGGCATGAATGGAAGAAGAAAATATAATAATATTTTTTTTTATTAAAAAGACAACAATAAAAAACATACAGCAACAAAAATATATCAAAAGTTACATACTAACACTTATTTCAGTGATTTCATCACTAGGACCTTAATGGTGCCATCAAAGAGATCTTGCATTCTTCCAAGATCTAAAAGCAAGGTAATTTTGTGTAGTTAATAGGTAAATATATTTACAATGGTGGTGATAAGGTTGATTTCATATTAGAGCTCCTTAGTGGTCATTATATCCAAAACTACATCGGCATTCATTAAAGATTTTAAATTTTTTTTTTTCCTAGGCCTAGAAGCTAGCCTTAGATATTGCTAGACTAGACTATTATCGATCCTACCGCCTCCTACCAGAAGTTTGATTACGCTGTGGCTCTTCAATGCCTAAGGCAGCACAGTTTAGCCGCTTGCGGTTTAGCGATCATTAATTGGAGTGCGGGATTTATGTGTGGACCATTGAAACGAAGTGTCTATCCTGTGTTTATTGGCTATTGATTGGCTTCTACTCTCAGATAAACTAGGTCGTAAAAATAGTCTATTGTCTATGGAATGTACCTACCTGTGTTTTCATGGCTATGTTTTGTATTGAAGTCTTTGCGAAGAGGATTTCATTTAAATAGATCACAGAATTATCCTTATACTCGTATTGATCTATGTACATTATTTAAAAAAAAACTTCTTCATTACAAACCACAAATACCACACATAGTATAGAAAAACAGAAACAGTACAGTTTATTTTTGTTGCACATTTTCAAGAGAATTGGAATAATATTCAACGAAAATCAAAGGCTTGGATAATAAGCATCATTTCGAGAAGAAATTCCCGCAAAATATCGGTATTGACGATCAAGCCTAAAAAGCGGCTTATTTTGCATATCAAAGACTCAATTAGTGATCCCTATTGCTCATATTCGAACCTAAGTTGTATCTGTCCGTAAAGTTTATCGATGATCGAACCGCAAGCTAACAATCGTCGAATAATTATAAAAACACCACATATACCTCTACAATTATAGGTACATGTGTTAATTTGTTGCAGTAGGGTCTGGGCCGCTTTGCTTCGCTTGATCATCGGGTCTACATCATCCATTAGCCAGGAGACGTCCACTGGTAAACAATCAAGGCCCCATGGCACCGATTGCCGGTGACTCATAATCGTTCGGTTCATCTAGTGGGAAGCTAACATAAAGCTCAAAGACCCTTCCAAAACTGTGAATAGAACCACCGAAGCACGGACAAAACCTTCGGACGGTCTTCTTAGAAATTACGGTGAGCACTCTGCGATGCGCGAGCCGCCTGCCAAGATTGGGAATTAATAATACGACATTAAAAAAAATACAGTCTACGCAAATATTCAGAAATCACAACCAGCATAAAACAAATAAAAGTTCATTAACGAACAGCTGTTACAAAAATATGCCACGCAAATGCACAGAGGCTACATAAAGCGGGCTCAAACAAATGTTTAAAAAGGTCTCAGTGTGGCAAACAAGCTGGGCTTATTTTGCGGGCAACAAGATCTTATTGCTAATGCCAACCCTTAAGACTGAATAACCGCAATATTAAAAAAATATTATGTCTTTTCGAATCTTCTTCTTGGAGAACTTTAATTAACGTCGATTGTGTATCCTGTATCATTTATTTTACGTAATTTAATGTTACATTTATGGGAATTCTCAACTTCAAGGGGTTCTTAAACGCTGTTTGATGGTTAACGTAGCCATTGTTTATATATGTAAGTACTGTTTTGTTTATAAATTACCAGCTGTTACCGTCTTCGTTTACAGAAGTCGTGGTAGCTCAAAGCATGCTCGCCTTACATTCGTGGGGTCGCGGGTTTGAATCCGGGCGCGCCCGTACCATACCAATGATTTCTTTGGAGCTTATGTACTGATATGCCACAGGCTTTTCGGTGAAAGAAAACATCGTGAGGAAACCTGCATATTTCTGGAGAAGAAACTCGTTGGCGTATGTGATTCCACCAAATCGCAATGGCCAGCGTGGTGGATATGGCCACCACGCAATCTCTCATTCGCATTCCAAAATTAAATTAAATCTAATCTGTTTTTGTTCTAAGCCTCTGGAGAACGAGCCTGCCAGTAATTTGATAAGGTAAAATCGTAGCATGGCTAGAGACTCTACGGTGGCGATTCACGGTTTACTTGGAGTGTTCTACGGTGGCATAGCAACGAGTAGTTTTTATAAACAAACTACTAAGTGCGCGCTACGGCTCTGTCTACTTATTGTTTAGCATTTAAGCTGAAGGAACCACTTCGATCGCTGATTGAATAAAAAAATAAAATAAAACTAGCATGAAAATTTTAATTGCTTCATTAGTTGTGGTCGGGCGACCTGTATTTTGGAAAATAAGTAAATTAAATATTGAAGAAATAAAAAACAATTACGATGATAAAGGCAGATATAAACACTAAAACGCAAAACCCAGTCACAAAACATATACGGGAATAATTGTTTTATTTTTTTTATATTTCTATCTCTCTGCCAAAAGCGGTTATTCTTCAATTGCCAGTTATTTTCGGAATTTGGGCCTTAAGCCAGATCCAAGCTCGGCTAAGTTCCATTGCGATTAGTCCCTGATAAAAGGGTGGAAGGATCTCATTTCCGTTGGACTCGTGTCGGACCTCTGTAGGAAATGACGTTACGTACCCACTCTCCTTTATATTCATAAACCAGTTGCAAAATTCAATAAATGTAGATGAAACATTTCAGCTGCACTTTTAAAAATATCTTATTTTCGTAAGTCTGCTGTTAATATAGTTTCTGAGTAACAGTAAGGCCCTTAGTGTCATACACAGTTTTTGTTTTTTATTTTTTTTTCTCTTAAATTTTGGCTTCACATGTTGTGTATTTAGACAGTGTCAAGTTTTGTAATATTTGCAGTGAAGTAAAGTATTTCACAATTAAAACAAGTCATAGTCTAAGTCAAGTAAAGTAAGTCTCGGCCAAGTCCAAGTCACACCCCAGTAAAGTAGTGGAGATTTTACTAAGGGTTTCTATGGAGTTTTGGAAACAACATGAAAAGTCACGTTTCACGACATTATACTATTCAGCAACACTGATGCACGGTCACGAACACTTAATGAATAAAAATCCACAATTTTTACACATTAACACTCGAAATGACACAAGTTTTGGAAAATAATATAATGACGCGACATGACTTCTTCACGTTCCCGGCAAAACTCCTTCATACACAGTTGTCTCGATCGAATATTAAATTACTTAGTGTGAAATTCATTGGAAAACTTAAATTACGATTGAAAAAAATAGTACAAAATTGGCAAAAAACGTATGAGAAATAAATCCTATCCTAACTGATTCTAACTAATATTATAATTTAGAGGAATATAGCCGCAGTCGTATCAGGACCAGTAAAGCATAGAGGTATAAAAATGAATACGTTCGTCTTCAGGAAAAAACTTCGCATGCGCGATTCAGAACTCTTTAACACCTTAGATTACAACTGTCAGTCCATACAAAACGTCAAAAAATGCACGAAAATGGGTCAACACCATTTTGAGAACTATTTAAATAGGAAGAACAATCTCTCTGTCTTGATGTTTGTCGCGTTATCACGGCGAAACGGCTCAACGGATCTTGATAAAATTTTAAAGAGTTACTGTTTACCACCAACACGGACATAGGATACTGTTTTATGCCCACGCCAACGAAGTCGCGGGTAACAACTAGTCAATAATACAATTTATAATTTACGCTTACCATCAGAAGAGCTCAGTGCTCATCTCGCCACTCTGAAACATACAAGTAATATGATGAAAAGGAAAACTAAATACTCGATTGCAAATTGTAGCCTATGTCACTCCTGTCAAGAGAAATCCAACGACACCTCACTCATCAAAATCGATGAAACCGTTTATTCTACACAAAAACATTACGCTCCATCTTGGGCAGTCGAGTAAAAAAATAAACCATTGTAAGATTACTAATTACACCCCATTAAAAAAAATAACAAAATAAAAACCGATAAATACATTTTCCAAACACGATACCTTTTGATCTTCACAAAGGATAATACTTCCAAAATGACGTTAGAGGCGTGAACCAGGCTCCAGGTGCGTTCGTCATTTATATTCTTTCCGAAGACGAAATTGGGTATTATAATGTCTCATTTCGCTTCACGACACTGAATTTGCTGTTCATAAGCCTTAAAATTGGTCATTAGACCCCCTCATCGCCGAATGAGAATGGCAATAAAGTGTGAAATATTTATCATAATGCTGGTTCTCGCTTGTCTTGGGAATTGTGACGTGAATTTTATAAGATGAAGCGGGTTGTGTCAGCTTAGTGGAACAAAATGCTTCAATGTTTCGTGTGGATGTTATTTCGTTTTGGAATAAAAGCATACTTAAACTAGTAGTTCGCGCTGAACCGAGACCTCGCGACCTATATCTTCACAACCCCTGGACCGATTCAGCTCATATTCGAACTTAAAAATTGTATTGAAGTACTTGCCTACAAAATTTCATGTAAATCGGATCAACGGTTTGCAAGTTATCATCGGACAAATATACACACAAACATACATACAAATGCCGATTTTTCCCAGTAAACTCTGAGACTTTAACTCACTTAGGCTGTGTTACACCATAATCCAAGTTAAAGTTACTTCTAGAGTTCAATTAACTGCATTCCTATCTTAGAATGATGAATTGAAAAATCTGACCTGGTTCTAAGGCCGTGTTGCACCATCTAGGTTAACTTTAAACTACAGTCATAACTGCAGTTAAAACTCCCGTTAAGCAGAAAAATGTGTTGAACCATTTTAACTATGGTCAAAATGACGGATAACACATGCTGGCTAACCTTCATGGTTAAGGTTAAAGTTATAGTTTATTTAACTATAACTTTAACTGGGATTATGGTGCAACCCAGCCTAAGATAAGCAAAACAAAACGATTTCAGAGACGAACACAGCGCTCCTAAATGACAATACTTAAATTATTTCATAGACGAGTCAATAACATTCGTCTCCGGTATGAATATCGGAAAATTTTCCCGCTCGAAATTAAGCGATAAAATTAATTTGTGAACCGTTTCATTCAGCATACGTATACGTACTTATTTATAAATTGACAATTTTCTTTTGATAATATCAGATTTTCCCATAGGTAGGATTATATATTATATTTTTCTATAATTAATTTAATTTTAATTTTTGCGTACGTTTTACGGTTGTTTTTGATATATTTTAAATTAGGCAGTAGAGTAAGTAGTTTTTTTTTTTTACCAGGAACGGGTTTTTTTTTTTTTTTTTTATGAACTAAGCAAAATACATACAAATTACAACTACCTAAACTAAAAATTGTATTGAAATGAACTACTATAGTAGTTCATTTCAATCAATGTTTTTTTTTTTGCCATTTTTATAGATAATGCTAAGTACGGAATAATGGATTGTACGCGAGTCCGACTCGAACTTGGTCAGTTTTTTATTAGTTAACATTTTTCTCGTGCTAATTACGCTGAGTTGTAAACTGTACGTCTTTATTACGTCAATAAAGAAGTATAAAAAGTAATCCAAAAACAGTCAATACCGTATGTTTTGAATTAAGAGTTTTTTCTTCGTTTCAGATAATATGTTTCTTCAAGTGAGAATACAACACTATTAGATAGAAAACTGTAAAATTATTGGAGTTAATTGAGTAATTCTCTATAATTGAGATTATATTTCTTTGTTGAACAAAAAATAGAATTTGTTGTAAGTGACATATATCTTAACCAATGAAAACTATTACAAACATTGATCAATACAAAATGTTTTGAACAAACAGTTTTTCTGATTTGTTCAAGACGAAATCTTATTACTAAAGAGAATCCATCACTCTTGGATTGAAAACTCTAAAATTGTCTATGTAAAATTAGTCACTTTCTACAATTGAAATACATCTTCTTCGTCGAATAATTGCAATCGTTTTAATGTAAGGCTAAATTCTCTTGACAAAACAAAAACGATATCCATTATCTAATCAGTACCTAATGTTTTGATCTGAGAGTTTGTAACTTTGTGCCAGATAATATTATTCTTCAAGTGAGAATACAACACTTTTAGGTATAAAACCTTAAAATTATTGAATTAAACTTAGTCATTATCTATAACTGAGATTTTATTTTCTTAGTTGAATAAATAATAAATTTTATTGTGAGTTAAATAAAGAAAACTGTTACAAACACCGATCAACACAACATGTTTTGAACTAACAGTTTTTCTGGTTTGTTCAAGACGAAAACTTATTACAAAAGAGAATCTATCACTCTTGGATTGAAAACTCTAAAATTGTCTATGTAAAATTAGTCACTTTCTTCAATTGAAATACATCTTCGTCGTCGAATGATTGCAATCCTTTTAATGCAAGGCTAAATTCTCTTGACAAAAAGAAAAACGATACCCAAAATCTAATCAGTACCTAATGTTTTGATCTGAGAGTTTGTAACTTCATGCCAGATAATTTTATTCATCGAGTGAGAATACAACACTTTTAGGTGGAAAACCTTAAAATTATTAAATTAAATTGAGTCATTATCTATAACTGAGATTTTATTTTCTTAGTTGAATAAATAATAAAATTTATTGTGAGTCAAATATATCTTATCCAAAGAAAACTGTTGCAAACACCAATCAACACAAAATGTTTTGAACTAACAGTTTTTTTGGTTTGTTCAAGACGAAATTTTAATACTAAAGAGAATACATCACTCTTGGATTGAAAACTCTAAAATTGTCTATGTAAAATTAGTCACTTTCTACAATTGAAATACATCTTCTTCGTCGAATGATTGCAATCGTTTTAATGTAAGGCTAAATTCTCTTGACAAAATAAAAACGATATCCAATATCTAATCAGTACCTAATGTTTTGATCTGAGAGTTTGTAATTTCATGCCAGATAATATTATTCTTCAAGTGAGAATACAACACTTTTAGGTATAAAACCTTAAAATTATTGAATTGAACTTAGTCGTTATCTATAACTGAGATTTTATTTTCTTAGTTGAATAAATAATAAATTTTATTGTGAGTTAAATATATCTTAAACAAAGAAAACTGTTACAAACACCGATCAACACAACATGTTTTGAACTAACAGTTATTCTGGTTTGTTCCAGACCAAAACTTATTACAAAAGAGAATCTATCACTCTTGGATTGAAAACTCTAAAATTGTCTATGTAAAATTAGTCACTTTCTTCAATTGAAATACATTTTCTTCGTCGAATGATTGCAATCGTTTTAATGTAAGGCTAAATTCTCTAGACAAAAGAAAAACGATATTCAATATCCAATCAGTACCTAATGTTTTGATCTGAGAGTTTGTAACTTCATGACAAATAATTTTATTCATCGAGTGAGAATACAACACTTTTAGGTGGAAAACCTTAAAATTATTAAATTAAATTGAGTCAGTATCTATAACTGAGATTTTATTTTCTTAGTTGAATAAATAATAAAATTTATTGTGAGTCAAATATATCTTATCCAAAGAAAACTGTTGCAAACACCAATCAACACAAAATGTTTTGAACTAACAGTTTTTTTGGTTTGTTCAAGACGAAATCTTATTACTAAAGAGAATACATCACTCTTGGATTGAAAACTCTAAAATTGTCTATGTAAAATTAGTCACTTTCTACAATTGAAATACATCCTCTTCGTCGAATGATTGCAATCGTTTTAATGTAAGGCTAAATTCTCTTGACAAAAGAAAAACGATATCCAATATCTAATCAGTACCTAATGTTTTGATCTGAGAGTTTGTAACTTAGTGCCAGACAATATTATTCATCAAGTGAGAATACAACACTTTTAGGTGGAAAACCTTAAAATTATTAAATTAAATTGAGTCATTATCTATAACTGAGATTTTATTTTCTTAGTTGAATAAATAATAAAATTTATTATGAGTCAAATATATCTTAAGCAAAGAATACTGTAAGAAAATAGATCAAAACAAAGTTCTTTAAATAAAGAGTTTGTTTGTTTTGTCCAAGATAATATTTTTTTATATAGAGAATCCTTCGCTATTACTTTGATTACTTTAAAGTTGTTCAAGTAAGATTAGGCACTCTCTAGCCTTGAGATATATTTTGTTGATTAGACAAAGAATATATATTTGCTGTTAATATAATATCTCTCAATAAAAGAATATTTTATCAAGATTATTGGTCAGGAATAAATATATTGAATTGAGAATGTGTTATTTCGTTGTAGATATATTTTTCATTGACTAATAATCTGTCTTCTTTTTGACTTAATCATTTTATTATTCTCCTATCAAGAATTAAGAGGAATTTGATTGAGAATTGGATAAAATCTGGAGATTAAATTTAATGTTTCTTAACTTGAGAATACAGTTCAAGATATATTATCAAGTAAACCTTTTCTAAAATAAAAAAATAGGAATACTTGAAAAGACACTCTTTTTCTTGTTGTAACATTAATGACTGTATTAAGCTATTCTTAAACGAAAACTCTTTTTTTTTTTTATTGGAGTATGTACAGTTCTTGTGTTTAAATTATTTTTGTTAAATTAATAGCAATATTATCTTGTGCCAAGACAAGTTTATTATTCTTGCCTTAAATCTAAGTATTTCTTATGTTAAATCCTCATTTAGTCAAAATAAGAATTCATAAAGACTTCGCTCAAAATGGTAATCTTTTCTACAATCAAGAGTAAAATTGCCTAAAAACAAAAAAAAATGTTTTGATGTAAAACAGTAAATGAAGATATATTTTTTTTATCTTGGAGAAAGCCGTGTTACTTCGATCGAGACATTATTTTTATTTCAAGTAATTATTTACTTGATATTAAACAATATACTCGAGAATAAACTCATTCTTGGAAGAAAACTTTGTCAGAGCCCATTTTTTTCCGTGTAGCTTACAAAATTTCATGAAGATCGGATCAACGGTTCGACAGGTAATCATCGGACAAATATACATACAAACATACATACATATGCCGATTTGTCCCAGTAAACTCTGAGACCTTCGCTTCGCTCGGTCAAAAATAACAGTTATCCAAAGACCATTAAAGGTCTATAGATAATCCAAATGTTCAAGCCCTCTACCAGTTGGCAGCTTACACAGCACGCTAGCAGCTTTATCATGCTGAATGGCAATTCTTATGCGTTGCACCAAATAAACGCGTCAACCAGGCGCTCTGGTAAGTTTTTGAAAATAAGATGAGCTCCCGGTCCCCAAGGGCCCAACCAACAGTTTAATTAGGTACTATAAAAAAATGTGACCAAAGTGCCAGACAAGTGCGAGTCAGTCACGTACCTACGACCGGTACTACGAGAGCTCTGAACATTGCTTTGTCAAATTTCATGATTCAAGGTCAAAGCGAATAGGTTTTTATTTTGCTGCGAGAGTTATGGTATGGGGCATAAATATGCGTAATTTTTGATTGCTTCGAGATAGAAGCTGTCTTGACAGCAACCCGATAAATGAGTTGGCATTTCCGTTGACAATTGTATTCATTATTATTAGTAAGTTTTCATTGTAGTAGTGTGAATTTCCGAAAGGTGAAAGTTTCGGTTACGGCTGCTCATAGCATTACAAATACATACAATCGATTTAATTACTTTTAATTTTAGGAAGGATAGTAACAATTGATTTTATCGTAGTGCGGGATTTTGAACCAAAAAATATCACGCCATTTCCCGAACGCTGCCCATCCTCGTTAGATTCTCGGGCGACCTCTTTGTGAAGTTGGACTTATCTAACCTATCTTGACAGTCTGTTCAAGGTAATTAATGGTCAATAACTTCGAGCGTATCGTTCCCAACGACTACCGCTTTGACATGATTTTTGTCTTGTCCATGTGTTCGAAAACATTACTCAACCGAGGTCGTTGAGAATTTAAACATATCAAAACTAAAATGTATTTATTTGAAATGCTGTTATACGATAACGTGGTTAATCCGATTTTTTTGTAATTTACACTCTGTGATTTCACATCTTCAACAAGGTAAAATGTGCTACATAACGAGACAGGTGTGGCAGTAGACATAATTATAACTATATCATTCGGAAAACCTTTAACTTTCAAACGTCATTTATTACTTATCAATTAGTCTGAAACTATATTTTCAATAAAGTTCTTTTTTTTTTGTGTTACTCCGTGACGAGACGAGAAAGTCGCTCACTTGATGTTAAGCGTCACGCTTGCCCATAACAGTTCAGTGCCACCCAGAATTTTGAACTTCAACAGTTCAAAACTATGCGCGGCAATGCACTGCGCTCGTCACCCTGAGATGTTAGATGTTAATGCCCAGCAATTACGCTGGAAACATTGCCCTTCAATCCGAAACACAGTAATGCTTGCACACTACTGCTTGGCGGTTGAATAACTGGCAGAGTTCAATTTAGGTTGGCTCAAATAACCAATTTTAAACAGTGTCTCTCAAAATACGGATGCGAAATACAAGAATCAACCCGTTCGGAATCAATCAAAGGTGGGTACAGTAAAATGAAATTGAATCAGTTAACGAGAACGCGGTATATCAGCTGTGTAAACGATGTACTCATTTTCATGGGATCAAATAAACAGTGTTGACATACGGAATCGACGCGCCTGGCGCTGGAGAAATCAAAAATGTACGGTGGAAGCTTCCGATGTTAGTATGTGGATGAAGTAGTATTTTTGTGTATCAGTTCTGCGATTTTATTTTCTTGTAAATTGATTTTTCATCTGTCGTTTTCGTTCAATCGATTGGATGGAAAAAAAGAGACAAAAGCAATTTTTTTGTTGATTTATGGAATTGTACGTTTTTAGGTATTTTGATTAAATATCATATTGTTGGCCTCCTTGTGTCCTGAGAGATACAATGTAGGGCTTTTCAAGCTCAGGGTGAATAGGTCTTAAATAGGTATCTTCTATCAATATCGCTTACCATCAGGCGATTTGGTGGTCAAACACGGAAATATAGGCGATGAAATATTATTTAAAAACACCAAGTGGAATTATAATTGACCGAGCGAAGCGAAGGTCTCAGAGTTTACTGGGACAAATCAGCATTTGTATGTATGTTTGTGTGTATATTTTTCCGATGATAACTTGCGAACCGTTGATCCGATCTTCATGAAATTTTGTAGGCAAGTATTTCATTTCAAAAAAAATAAAAAATTCGAATATGAGCTCAATCGGTCCAGGGGTTGTGAACATATAGGGGTCGCGAGGTCTCAGTTCGGCGTGAACTACTAGCTATTTTTAAATAAAGTTAAGAAGCTAATTCGAAAAGCAATATCTCTTATATAATTATATGTATAAGATTATTCTCTACTCAAACGCAGATGTTTACAAACTTTTGATAGAAAATCTAGACGCAATCAAATTACATGAAAGTTGCGATTGTAGTACTTAGTGGGACACTCTTGCAGATACCACACATTTGCCAGATTTTCAACGGCCAAGAAGTAATCCATAGGCGACGGTGATCGCTTACCATCAGGCGGCCCGTCTGCTTGTTTGCCACATATGGCATAAAAAAAAAAAAGTAATTACTGTATTCTGGACTATAAAGCAATGTTTCCAGAATAACTACTAGGCATAAAGTGATCTTACATTTTCTATCTCAGTGTGACGAGTGCAATCTTTAATATTCTGAAGATTAAGACAGTAGAAGTTTAAAATTCTGAGTTGCACGGCACAGTCTGAGCAAATGTGCCGCTTAGCAACAGGCGAGCCACAAGCTCGACTTCTTCTAAACCACCGCGCTTAGCAAAACGTTCATCGTTCATTAAAAAGATGTAGCTGTCCGTCCTTCGGTGGCAGTGTCGCTGTTTTTGTACACGGGTTCTTCGTAACTAAATCAAATAAAACAAAAAAAAAGTTAATTCAAACTGCATCGGATATATTAAATTTGTTGAAAAACAAACTGTATAACGTTTACAGTGTCGTTTCTCCAATTTTAAATACAAACGCCGGCCGTGATCAATCCACCCACAACCCGCGCTTGTTACGCAGCTAAATGAATTTACTCTGGACGGCGCCACCCTTCATGGATTTCGTTCAAATCGAGCTTGCCGCTGAATACGGATGATAGTTTGAACAGGAACGTAGCGATAAATATCTTGCCCCCGAATTGATAAACGTGGAATGCCCTTGGAATAGTTATCAAGTGCTTAGTCCTTTTCGTTCTTTTGAAATTAGAACTCGATTGGAAAAGACAGAAGACTTAGCAACTGCTCCAAGGTTTATCCGCGCTTATTACTAAGGGGCAGGAGCTTATGTGCTTGTTCGGTGCAATTCGAGCTGTTTTAGGTGTCCAATATGAAATACTCGTAGTTATAGAATTAATTTTGGTACCCCCTTAAATGTATATAAACTAAAATAAAAAATAAAAAATTGCTTATTACAATCTTAGTTGAAAATTAGTTTTTTATCCGACACAGTATTTATTGCTATTAAAAAGAAAACAAAAAAATCTGACTGCAAAATTAAGACGCTCAGGATATCAAGGGAAATTCAACCACACCTTCACTTCTCAAAACCGGTCAAGCCATTTATTAATAAGTGTAATTTAGGAACACATACTCACTCTGTTCTTGTTGGGCAGCCGCGGGTAAAAATATGATAATAAATATCATCTATACGTCGGATTTTTAATCAGACGGAGAATAATGACATTACGAGTGCTGCCACTTTTTCATGAAATAAAAAAGCGATGTGGTAAAAATATTTAGTTCATTCTCTCATATCAGTTCAGTGAACTATTTCGTTAATTCATATTCCTTTTCCTCTAAAGTCTTCTTAAAGTCATAATTCCTGCCCTAATTGTAAAAGAAACTCGTGGTCTCTTTTTCTTCGGCGATAAAAAAACGATTCCTCTTGATTGCGCATCCATGTCAAGTCTTGTGTATATAACACAATCAAAGCACAACTAAGAACAACTGAAGAACAAGAAAATGTAACAACAAAAACAAAGTAATATTCCTTAATATATACATTAATCAAACAATTAATTCGCAATTTATAACTATTAATTAATTTAATGTTCATTTAATGTATAGTTCCCTTCTTTTAAACGATACAACCTGAACCAGATCATATTACGATTTGAAAGTTGGCAGCATTATTTTGACAAGTGACATTTCGATCTGTCAGCTTACTCCATCTGAATCAAAATCCGAATAAAGAGAGAAATATAAAATTACATAAAACCTTAAAATAGACATGACGCATATTAAAAATACACCTTTTTCACAGAATCAACAGAGCACTGAAACAACCCGCATCTGTGTAAAAAAGAGTATCAAAAGCAAGCTCTGAAAAGCCAATCAAAAAGCACACTTTGTTACTCAATCCCGGTGCTTTCAGAAAAAAAAGTCTGAAGATCTCGAAAGACTCTTTCAAGGGGAAGGAACGTTCATATCAAGTCGAAATGGGGTGTACATTGCGTCTGAGGCAAACATCGCGAGACGCACTCATTCAACTTGTACACTCCACTTAGCAGGCGCTTGGGCGGATTTAGGGACAAATTTTGGGGCAAATAATTATGAATTGCGAAAAAAACATGCATGACATGCCTTTTAAATTTACGAAACTCATTGCGCAATACGTCACGATACTTTGAGAGGAATTAACTATTAAGTCTATTAAAAAAAAGATAACACGAGAATTATAATATGAAATTAGTTACATGTATCGTTTTAATTAAACTTTAATCGGACGCCTTAAAAGTTACGTGAAGTAAAAGATATGATATTAGTTACTACTTACTTAGAAAGCACACTGCGTTACAAATATTATTACGTGATCAGTCTTTGATAAATAGGTTATTTGTTAAAGACTATTTTTTTGTTGGCCTACGTCCCTTTGATTACGCCCTGTCCTCTTATCCTTTATGGTATTTTGCTCCTGTGAGTTTTATCTTTAGTACGTCCACACCTCTCCCTTTTTTGCATGGCTCTTATAATCGGGAGCAATCTTACTTTTGCTTTTATGCAGCAAATGCGAATTGTAGATTTGCGGATCATTCAGAGCCAGAGCTGAGCGCAGATTGTTGCTTCGGGATTTTCATTCAACACATTTTACGTAATAGTAATAAGCTGTAGACAACTGTTTTTCAGTGTCTCGACACAAAAAAAAATGCAAGTAGTGACTTTGTAATTTGACTTTATTTTTTTAAGATTTGTAATTTTGTAGATTTACAATACTTTAGAAAATAAATTTATTAGACGCCGACTATTTCATTATTTAACTTAAATTTAGCATTAAAAATAGATAACAAAAATAAAAACAAAACGTAATTAAAGTAATTATAATAAGTAGTTAAGTTACTAATTTTTTTTAATTTTTTTTTTTCAGTGTGTATAATAATATTAATTATAAGGCTTTCAATTTAGGATCATTATGAACCTTGAAAGGTTGAATTGGGAAACTGTAATGCCCATTCAAGGTAGTTATTACATAAATTAATGTGGTTGAGCGAATGAATCAGGCTCTCAAAGTTGTTTCAAAATGGGTGTGACTAGAACTTCGATCAATTCAAATTCAGCACAAGCCAAGCCTGCCTTTTCTTTTTTTCTTCTTTAAAAAGTGTTCATATGACCTCCTTCATTCCGAAATGTTACTGTACCTTTGGCAGACCATCTTGAACTTCTAGGTTTAACCCTTACTCCTACGCTCAACTACGGAACCTACCTGGACTCAAAGGCAAAATAAGCTGGGCCTCTTAAATTAGGTTATGCGATATTTCTCTCCGAGGCAGTTGCTTCCTTTCCTTTATCAAGCTCAAGTCCGGTCGTGAGTGGAATACTGCTCTGGAATACTGTGAGCCACCTTTAGTACGGCTTGGCCAAATACCAGCTAGAAGCTCTTGAATCGGTAGATCAACTCATTGGCTATGAAAAGTTGGTTGCCAAAAATCTTCTTAGCCTGGAACACCGCCATAAGTTAGCGAGTCTGTCAATCTTTAACATTCATTCACAAGGACTCATTTCGGAGAGTGTACAATATCAACCATGACCTTATCCCAGCATCCCCCTTTTACTACAGGACAAGTAGAAAGACGCCCCAATACCATCCTTACACTGTTGATTTCCCTCGGATACTTACAAAATGTTTTAAAACAACGTTTTTAATCCGTACCGCCAAGGAGTAGAATAAACTGCCGGCTTCCTTGTTTCTTGAGAGGTATAATCTAGGGCTTTTCAAGATCAGAGTGAATAGGTTCCTATAAGTGTGCGTGTTTCATCTTTGATAACATCAACGCTTACCAATAGGCGAGTTGGTGGTCATACGCAGGATTATACGGAAAAAAATATTACTACAAGTTTAATTTTTTAGTTTTCATCAGTATAAAATATGCAATTATATCAGAATTTTAAGGAAAGAAAAATTGTTGCCCTATAAATATTTTTTAGAGAAACGACTTTATCATCTACTCATCATGTCTCTTAGCTTTAAGCTGGCTTTATTCATAAGATAGCGATAACAAATTAATGAATCACTGACAATCATGATAATCTGATAACATTTTGTCATCAAAATTCCTATCCAATAATCAAGGCAAGTTTACAATCAAAAGAAAAAAATGAAAGCTCCAATCACTACTCCTCAAAGTCAAAGAGCTCTCAACCCATAGCAAAGCTTTTTTTAATAGCGCACCTCACTACAAACGAGACGAATGCTCTTTTCAAAATGAAAAGAAAACACTGCAATGTTCGTAGCACGAATTCTTGGCACTCGACAAAATTGAAAAGTCCACTTAGTTGGAGCTAAGGTAGACGCGATCTCAAATTGTGTACGCTCTTACGCTTCTTAAGACAAGAATAGCGACTTTTGCCTTTAAGAAAATGTGTACCTATCTGAAAGCTTTGTATCTTAATCCACCCATTGTTGAGAATAATGCGCCGGTGGCAAAGTCGACATTTTCATATTAAACTAGCACCTCCTCGAGCTTTATCCGCTATCCTACAGAAGCCGTATTTTATTTGGGGATGAAAAAATAGCCCCTGAGTAAGATTAGTTTGGTAATCAGACGGACTCTGACACGTGTTTCTCACCTGCGTGAGGTAACATCAGGACGTGTTGACCCTCCGTGCGCACGGCCGAGAATGAGACACTCATTCATCACCATTAATTATCACGCACGGAGGGTCATCAAGTCCCGATGATGCCTCGCGTAGTGGTGAAACACTAACACAACTAGAGAATGAACTACACTCTAACGAAACACTAGAGGTGTCAATACAGTACTCTGAGAATAGCGGTGATATTTTTTGTTTTATTAGAATAAACCGTAAAGCTGAAAATCTGTTTCCGTACATCAAAAGGCAAACCTGTCAGTGAGACGTTAGAATCCAATCTTTTTCCCTTACTCTCAATAAAATCAGTATCTCTTGTTGTTCCCTTAACATAACCAAATCGATTCCCAAACTTTGTGCCGACACTATGCTATTGTTTTGTATCATGAATTGTTTTGACGTTGTTTTGTTCCTAATTGCAGACCAATGTCATTATCATCATTCACAGTTTTGCTATCCCATTGCTAAGTATAGCTCTTCCGCTATCGTACTGTGTGATAGATGAAAAGATAACAGACGAAAAGCCGTTGTTCGATGTTTTTCGATTCTGAAAAACGAATTAATGACGTACATATATAATTTTGAAAAAATATCAATTCACCTAAAATTGAGTTGATTGACGACGATTCTGATGTGTCCTAATACCCTTTAAGTATCGTTTTAGTCTAGTAAGTTTGCTGTGTCGTCATAGGGCTTGATGTAGCAAGCGCCCTGGGCACGCGTCCGGCGCTGTGACACAATAATGGTGCTCTATGGAACGAAATACAACAAGCGTCCACCGCTCTTCCATACAGCGCCATATTTTTGTGTCACAGCGCACCAGTCCGCACGCCCGTGGCGCTTGGTATATCAATTCCCTTACAAGCGTCATGAATGAATAAAACATACTAGTAGTTTTGCGAACAGTAGACCTCGCAAGCACAAACTTTTTTTTACAACCTCAATTCTATATATTCACTTTTTTTTTTCCGAAATGTGGGGAAGTTTGCTGCGGCGCCATTTACCGGTCGAATGTAATAACATGTGGTAGGATTATATAAGAATTTCGAAAATATAAGCAATTCCTCTGAATTATAATATTTTGTTTTAATAAAACGGGAATACTCACGTTAAATTGAGTCGGTTATTGCCTTGCAAGGCAAGACGAGGTCGCGCGCGTGTCTCGCTGAGCATTCCTTGATAAAGGTCACCGAATGTGATCGAAACTATAGTCGGAATAACCGACTCAATTTAACGTGAGTATTCCCGTTTTATTAAAACAAAATGTATCAAAACCACGTCAGTTTTCATAGTAAAATTATAACATTAGTCAGGATATCGGTCAATAGGTTGATTTGTTCGCTTCGCTCACTCGATTAAATAAATTAATAGTAGACACCAAAAAATTTAGCGCTAAGCGTCCGTAAAAACCAAAAACAGTCAAATTCAATCAACGTGTTTTCAGTCTCAATATCCAACGCGGAAACAAAAAACGAGCGCCGTCGAAAAGCTAACTAAACTGCTAAAGTTACGGGCAAGCCTTTACCATCATTTATCATGCAAATTCTGGAACTTATGGAATGATCGATGGAATTTCACTCGCTCCGGGAGTTTTTCTCATGAATCTTCACCTACTTAAATCTGGATATTCAATCTGGTGAATTCGGATTTGCAGGATTCTGGTCTTTTGTTGGATGAAATACTCGGGGTTTTTATAGACGTATACTACTTAGGTATAATTTTAGAAGTTAGGCTCTTTGCATAATTAAATCTCGAGTATCTTACTTCGGTTCTATATCTAGATCTACTGGATTAGGTAAAAACCTAATCTAATTAGCCCGACACACAGACAAATAATTGCAAAAAAAAAAAATAACTTCATCAGAACTTTTTATTTAAATTTACTTCGTCACAGTCGCTTCAACCAATGTGTTGCCAGTGATGACATATGGTACTGAAACGTGATCCTTGGCCACTGGCCTTTTGAAGAAACTCATCACACGGCAGGCAATGGAGAGAGCTATGCTCGGAGTGTCTTTGCGTGATAAAATCTGGAACGAGGATATTCGTCGAAAATCCAAAGTCACCGATATATGACGCTTACTTAATGTGGCCTATGTAGGTTACCTAAGCCTAAGACACTCCGGATATGAATAAAGAGAAATACAAAGACAACTCGTCCAAATCGATCAAGCCGCTTAGGGTACCGGAGGTAATATTGGAACACAAATATACATACCTAAAACTTACATACACCTCAATAAGATTACTTTCTTTCTCAGGCAGTCGGGTAGAAACAAAATACAAGACCTTATATAAGCGCATGTTATACCTGCCTTAAAGCCTTGATTTAAGAGTCAATCAACAATCATAATCTCTTCTTTATATATAAAATTGAACCCATATTTTTCCTGGTCACGCTATATAAGTTGAGAAAGGCTGGACCGATTTTGATGATTTCTTTTTTGTTGTGCTCGTAATTCTAAGGACAAAGTTGTTATGATGAGTTTAGCGAGGCCAAATCCCGAGCGTCGCGGGCATCAGCTAGTTATTAATATTTTAACATGGGTAGGTATTTCCCTATTCTGAGCATTGTTGCTAAAACTTGCTTCCACCAAACGTTAACTAACTTCAACGAGAAATCATAACAACCGGGTCAGTGGATATCACAACAAACAGACGGACAGAGCTATTTATTATCTCTGTGAAATCCCTGAACCGTTTTGCATATAACAACAAGCCTGGGGATCGTGTTTGTACTTGGAAGTTGATCAGATAAACATTGTAATTAGCGCACATAAATATCCTAACTAATATTATAAATACCAAAGTAACTATGTCTCTCTGTCTATCTGTCTCTCTGTCTGGGTGTTTGTTTGTCGCGTTTTCATGGCTAAGCGGCTGAACGAATCAACCTGATATTTTGCATGATTATATTATATAGCTTAAGGGTCGGAGACGGACATAGGTTACTATTTTTGTAGGCTGACGTGGACGAAGACGCGAGTAACAGCTAGTTGCAAATATATTTTGGTAATGGTTATAGTTTTTCTAGTTTTTCTATGACTGAGCAACGAGGCGACACCTTCCTATGGTAAACATTACACTTGTCTTTAGCCTCCTGACTTAGATTGATGTCAGCCTTATGAGTACTACATGGTCTAGAATTCTGCCCGGCCGGGCAGATGTTTGAATAACGAATTTCAATATCAGCTCTGGGTCTGGGTAGCTATCCGAGACCCAAGTCTTTGTGTATGTTCCATGGAATTCCAGTCACGAAGAATGCTATAAGCCACTCAAAATTTAACTCGAGTTCCAAACTTTGCACAAATAACTACATAAATACACGTTTACAAGTGGTATATCATTTTCTTTGATATAAACTATATATACTACTACTACCCGAGACTTTATTCGCGTGGATATAAAAACGAATCCTATGTCCGTCCTTGCGATATACATTATACAGGAACTACTCATCAAATTTTATGGAGATCCGTTCAGCCGCTTTGCTGTGATAACGCGACAAAAAACATTGCGCAAATTATGTGAAGAAAATACCTACTGAATAATTATTATTATTACTTACCTAATTTTCCTCGCATACTCGTGGCCTAGTTTTATATAATTCACCGAAATTGCGCCTTTTCAATTAAAATTATGAGTTTAATCTCACTACAGTTTTGTGCGAAAGCAAAATTAATTCGGTACAAAGGTAGAATTAAAATCGGCAAGCTTCGGTTTCGAAAGCTTATCGAAATCGCTCAATGCGCTGCCAGTCCGACATCTCTATAGAGCTTCTTTTTTAAAAGAAAGAAACACAATTGTATTCTGCAACAACAGTAGCATAAGAACTAACTGAAACCAGCCAAACCACTGAGCAAATAGAGTATACCGCCGTCTCGTTCATACAAAAAGCGTAGTCAGATATCTATCCCTAAATAGTATCCGATTTCGATGTTTTTTTAAACGTTATCTACACCGTGAAAAACTATGCTTGTACGTTTGTTATTTTTCTTAAATTTCGGAATATCTTCGTTGTTATAGGCACTTATAAATGACATTTTTTTTCGTCGAAAATACGACGAGGAAAGGTTTAGTTGTTAGAATACTATAAACATTTAAAAAAAAAACTGTGTGTGGTACTTCCCCAGGTGGACTCTGCAAAAGAGTTGTGCAGGACAAGCACTTGGCAGATAAGGCTTGTCGTTCACAAGTGTTTTTGTTTTAATTGACAACAGCATTCGAGCCATTCAGCCTGCGTTCACAAAAGCGCGTCAAGTTTGAAACGTCTTGTCGCGAACAAGAGTCTTACCACTATTTAAACACAATCTTAGCACTTCACTCGTCGCCTGTACCAGTATACAGTTTGCATTTATTATGACGCTCTTTGACCTAACAACTTGCTTTGGGATTAAATATCTAGGTTAAGAACTAGAACTTTGTTAATTAAACAGCACAAATATGTACTGTTCGTAAATTATTTGTGTTACGTTATTAATTAGTATAGACGTGTGTTTGTTAATTATGGAATTTATATTAAGTAATGCATAGCGGCGGTAGCTTTATCTATTGTTTACTTAAATAGATAATTTGCCATTTGCCATTAAATTATTAATTACTCAATTTAAGTGTACATAGCATATTTTTTTTTATACTTTTTCAACTCGAGAACGGCTGGCCCGATTTTCATGGTTTTTGATTTGTTATATTAACGTCCCGAATACCGAATAGCAGAATAGCTACTAAAACAAGAGTTATCGAACTTGCATCGATTAAGAAGTCGCGGGCATCAACTAGTTTAATATAAAAACCACCTTTTTAATTATTTTACTATGAAAACTGACGTGGCTTTACCGCATTTTGTTTTAATAAAACGGAAATACGTTAAATTGAGTTGGTTATTCCAATTATAGTTTCGATCACATTTGGTGACCTTTATCAAGGAATGCAATAAGTGTATCCTTTCTGCTTCCTTTTTAATTATTATTGTCTCTATACTCAAGGGTCTTAAACCCAAATGGACTGCGTTCATAAAAAGATCACAAATTGATCTGTGATGAATCTGCTATTGCAAATGGCATTGCGTTTATAATCAAAAAAAATAGTTTAGTAATAACAATGGAGTGACTCAGAAATAACAGTGACGCTAAGTACGTTGTCAAGCAACATTCTCGGTGGCAACGAATTATATGGATCAAATTAATGGTATAAGGAAATCCAAATTCATAATCCTAATTTCCTAACTTAACATTATGATTAGCCGTAGTCGTATCAGGACCAAAAAAGGTTCGAGGTATGAAAATTAATACGTTCGTCTCGAGGAAAAAGCTTCGCTTGCGCGATTCAGAACTCCCTAAATTACAACTGACAGTCCATACAAAACATTAAAAATACACAATAATGGATCAACATCCATTTTTATCACATATATGTTTGTCCTGGGTGCATGGGAATCGAACCCACAACCTATAGATTAAAAGGCGGAAATCGACCCACTAAGCCATAAGGCTAGTCTAATAATAGAACAGAACTAAATTATTGACCTTATAACATTGGACAAGTCACATTTACAAAATTAATATTACCTCCTGTAGTCTCAACTGCTGGAATTAGATTGTCGACTGAGGTGTTATTGGATTCCTATTTACGACCGGAGCAGTGACATGGCCAACATTTTTCACTCGGGTATTTCGTTTTAATTTCAATAATATTACTTGTATATATGTGTATTTTTTTTTTTTTTTTTTTTTTTAATCTTTATTTATTAGAAGCTTGAGTCGCTTTGCGACTATGTCAGCTCCATGGTGTACACTCAGAATCTTCTACTTAAAAATATTAAACATCAATTTAAATAGTGTCCGTGCCGCCTCACTCAGTGGGGCGGAGAGGACACTTTGAATAACGCCAACTTCGAGAAAATTATAACCGTATTGAGTGAGCATGACAGATCTGACAGACTGAGTCCGCGAACATTCCACCAGGATGTGATAAACATCCTCGAGGCGTCCACATATGTCACAAGTGTCAGATTCTACTAGCCTCATTAGGAAATTAAACTTATTAAGAGGCATGTGCCCGGAACGGAGTCTGTGAGCCATAACTATCCACTGTCTTTTCATTTTACAGCACCCCCACCATGGTGTTTTATAAGGTTTTTGCAGCAAAGTACTATACCAAATTCCTTTATCCTGTGAAATTGTAGTAAAGAGAAGTTTCCATTTTTCAAAAACTTTGTGACGGTAATTGCAAAGTATTTCTGCAATTTCCGGCATCATGTAGATCTCTGAGCCAGTAGAGACAGCCTCTTTTGCGTGTTTATCTGCTTCCTCATTGCCTTGGATGCCAACATGTGATGGGACCCATTGCAATCTCAAATCAACTTCCTTCCCTATGAGTAATAATATTTTCCGTAGGATGTCATACGCTATCGAGGCACCTTTAGAGTTAGAGGCACACCGAGCAATATGTTGCAATGCACTTCGGCTGTCAGAAAATATTACGACTTTCTTATAATTCATGTTACTTACATAAGATAGTGCTTCAGAGATTGCGAGTAGTTCTACAGACATAATTGAATTATAATTGGACACAATTTTGTAACCTGAACTAAAATTTTGTCTAGGATCAAAGTATGCGGCACCAAGACCATCGCTTGTCTTCGACCCATCCGTATAAAGTTTATACCATCCTGCATATGTAATGTTCATCATACATAGAGTATTAGCCTTAAGTACTCTAGCATCATATCTACTTTTAGCATCTGTAATGCCTTCCACTTCAGTAAAAATAAAATCCATTTTTATATTTGATGCCCATGTATTAAGCCGAAACATACTGAGAGGATTCTGAACTTTAAGTTTCTCTAATTTAGTTTCAGAAAATACTACTGCTAAGAGAGGTTTTTTTTTTCTGACCCAATATTCTGTTTCAATATAATCTGAGAGTTCATTTAGTATATTAACCGTGGTGTGGGAGGAGCCTTGCGCTTTCAAGCAGTATTTTGTTGCAAGGTACTGTCTACGCAAGTGTAATGGATGGATACATAGTTCACACTCCATAACGTGTATGGGCGTTGATCGAATGAATCCACCAATCACACGCATTGCTGTATTCTGCACTCTTTTTAATTTGTATAGATTAGTTTTAGCCGCTGAATCATACAAAAAACTCCCGAAATCAATTTTACTGCGCACTAAAGCAATATATAGTCGTCTTAAGTGCTTAGGGTGAAGTCCCCATGTAGGCCCCGCTAAGACTTTCAATAGATTAACCGTGTTTTCTACTTTTTGTACAGTTTCCTTAATATGCTTCTTCCACGTCAGAGACCTATCTATCCACATGCCCAAATATTTGACATAGTTAACTGCCTCTATATATTGGCCCTCAATTGCAAGTTCAACTCGACCACCCCCTCTTCCTCTCTTGAATTGGCAAATTTGTGTTTTCGAAGAAGATATTTGTAGTCCTAATTGATCCAAAAAAACTGTTATTTTATTTAAAGCGTTCTGTATATTCATTTCGCTTATGTTTTTATCTTTATTTTGCGTATATACAACGAAGTCGTCAGCGTATTGAAGAATATTTACATCGCCCAAATCCAAACCTATATTATGTGTTATTACATTAAACAAAAGAGGAGAAAATGGATCTCCTTGCGCCAAACCTTTACTAGTCCACCTCATTCTAACTTCATCCGCATCATATTCCTCTTTTATTTTTAAGATTCTTCTGCTCAAAAAGTTCCATAAGTATTGACACATACGATACCCTACTCCTAATGTATCCAGTATTATAACAAGTTGATCAATGCGGACATTATTATAAGCATTTTCAATATCTAAAAATACTGCTAAAGTAGGTGTGCGACTGGTGAATCCTATCTGTATCTGTGATACAAGGCGCGATAAGCAGTCTAAGCATGACTGATTTTTTCTAAAACCAGAAGTGAACTGTGGTATAATCTTATTACTTTCTACGTACCATTCCAAACGTTTGCACATCATTGAGTGAAATATTTTACAAACACATGAAATCAAAGATATAGGTCTAAATTTGGGTGCTGCGTTGGAGGTAGGACTTATTTTAGGTACTGGGACAATTTTAATATCCCGCCATTGATCTGGTACTACCCCTAATTTATAAATTCCGTTGTAAATTTTAAGCAAATATAGTTTTGCTTCTAAAGGTAGATTGTAAATCATAGAATAGGTAATTTTATCATCTCCTGGAGCTGTATCTTTCTTTTTTAAACAATGAACCAGTTCAGCTAATGAGAAGTCGTCATTAAGAAAAGTATTACTAGCATTGAGTAATGGCTGCGGTGGAGCCACAGAATCTGGTGCCAAAGATCGTAACAGTTCTTCCTTTTTATCGTTTGGAATCTGACAGTTTTGTCTCTTACAACCTTTGACCCAACGCATTCTGTGCCACATATCTGAAGCAGTTACATTTTCATCAACTCCGGTAAATAATTGTTTCCAATGTGCTGTCTTATACTGTCTATGCACAAGCTGAGCAGCAGCAATTTTTTTATTTAGTTCATCAAGGTTTGATGTGGTAGGATTGCGTCTAAATATTTTTAAGGCTAATCTACGTTCTGCCACAGCTAATGATATCTCCGGATTCCAATACGGTTTCGGTCTAAATGTTTGTGTCGGGTCTGTACAATTTTTAACCATTGGTATACTTTTTCTGGCAGCACAATTAATTTCGTCAATTAATAAATCGTAACTGTGTTGAATATTATTTTCAATTACTACTGAATCCGAGTTAATTCGCTCTTTTAGAATTTCTCGGTACTTATTCCAATTTGCTAATTTGAAATTACGTCCTACAACAAAATGACGTGCATCCCGATACTGTAGAGATATTTTAATTACTAAATGGTCACTATTCAAATTTTCGCGCGTAACATTCCATTTCATGTATGTCGCTAGATCGGATGATACAAAAGTAATATCCGGAGATGATTGCTGTAACCTACCACTAACTAACTTGACCCTTGTAAACTCCCCATTATTAAGTGACACAAAACCATTGTCCATAGAAGCATCTAACAGTTGTTTACCTCTACTTTCATTTCTATATGACCAGTTTGTATGGTGACCGTTAAAGTCTCCTGCTATTATTGTTTTATTGCCAAATTGTGAAAATATTGAATCCCAGTCAGCCTGTGTAGTACTTGGGGTTTGTGGACAGTAAATAGCTACCACATTTTCTAAATAATTACAGTTTAAAATTTTTACACATAATATATCTGTGTTATTACTTAGGCATTGTATTGAAACTGAGTGTGATTTTATAGATTTATGTACGTATATGGCCACACCTCCGTACCCGTCAGCCCTGTCAGTCCTATAGATTTTATAATTACTAACTCGCAATATACTGTCCTGGCTAAGCCATGTTTCACTCAATACGGCTATTCCAATTTTCTCTTGGCTCAACAATAACTCGAAATCATATCGTTTTGGCATCAGACTCTGTGAGTTCCATTGCGCAATATTAAGAAATTGCGCAACAGAACCCCCAGAACCTGATGCCGTTGTAACGTGATTTACATGATTGTAACTATCCATAATGGAGGAGGCCCAGAAGTTTGCTAAAAACCTCACCATTACTAACATTCTTAATGATAAACGACACTACTTCGTCAACTATTATTTTTAACACATTCTGGACTTTCTCTTCAAAATTATTATTCGATATCACTATTTCTTTCAGCTTATGTAATAACTGAGTAAAATAGTTCTTTTTGTTTCGTCTATCTTCTGCTTCTACCTTTTCTGCTATTGATGGTCTTATATCCGCAGAGCTCTGCCAGTCTTCTATTTCTCTATCTTTTGAATTTTTGTTTGTTTTTTGTTTCTTTTTCTTATGTCCTATATTGACCGCTTCACTGATCTCGACTTCAATGGTGCTATCCCCCTCTAGCCTGGATGCCTTAGGTGTTTGACGAATAGCAGCACTGTATGACATGCCCACATTTTGTGATAGACGTTTTTCTTCGGAGTAGCCTGCTAGAGATTCCTTTTCAGCTTGGTACGATTTATTATCTAGATACATTGATAAAGCTACCTTGTACGTCACATTATTTTTGGACATGATTTCACGGATTTTCTTTTCCTTCAAGAATAAGGGGCATAACTTGCTGAATGAAATGTGGCGTCCCTTACAATTTACGCATCGGAATTGAGTAGTTTCGCAGTTACTATGACTTCCTCCGCACTTTGGGCAAATTGTTTTGCTAACTGGGCAAGTACGGGTTGTATGCCCGTAACGCCAGCAGAAACTGCACTGAGATACTGGGAAGGTATATGGTTCAACTTTGAACCTACAGTCATATCCGTGTATATATTCCGGCAGTGTAGAACTTTTAAAACCGAATCTCACGGTCTCACTCGCAATCCACTCACCCTTATCTGATAGGCGCTTTAGTCTCTTAATTGATACGATTTTACTATCATCGCTAAATGCTTTCATTAGGTCTTCATCGGTTATATCCAATTCCAAATATTTAACTATACCATAACTAAGATCTACCTCTGTCGTGAAATGGCATCGGTATCCTAGTTCACTCATTTTTTTATTATTCATTAGCGCTAGTGCATCTTCCCTCTCATCAAAGCTGATTACTACTTTATAGACATTTTTATATCTTATCTTCGACGCGTTCGTAATACCCTCCGACTTAAATAATCGTGCTAAACCAATTTGTTTCGGTAGTACTTCATACGAAGATAAACAAACATCGTTCCTATTTGAGTCATTAATAAGCGCACTCTGTTTCTTCGTTTTATCAGTCACAATACGCTTTGTTTTTCTCGTAACAGTTGTAAAACCTTCTTCGTCTACTACTGGGCAGCTTTCGTCACTCTCAGTCTCGCGAACTCGTTTTAACGCGCCAGAGCGTGTAGGTCTAACAACCGAGGTTGTTGACTCGACACTGCATTGTGATTCTTCGTCTATTAAAGTACAATTAGATCGTACCTCATCTTCACTCATGTTGCTCGACGCGGACAAAGGCCTGGAGTGGACCTGGTCCATCGTAGATTAACACTTACTGCACTATTTAATCAATAGCAATAATTAAAACTCGGATAAACAAAAATCTATACGTGCAACCTGTGTGCCGCACGGCGCCCGAGTGTGATGTGTATTTATGATTTCGCAATATACTCATACGAGGCTTTTATCTCGATGTAGGGTAAACATTAATCATTTTTGTTGTTTACATTTAATTACAAACTTTCATGATTGGTTGTTTGTCTTTGCAGATCATTATATTTCCATTCTCGTGCGGTATTATGTTTTTGAACTTCAATGTCTTGAAACAGCTAATAATCTGCAACTGTAAGCTTCAAATATAGCTAATATAAACTTACACTACTTGATTACGAGTAAATAAAGTAAGTTTGAAGTTATATGAAATTGAAAAGTGAAAGCTAATCGCATTCGGTGACTTTGAAATCGATCATTTAAACTTGCAAATAGTTTTAAGAACTAGTTAGCAATTTATTAGCTGTCTCAAAATATTATAACTTATATTACGTTATACACGTTAGCTAGCTGATAGGATGCTATCCAAGACGCAGATACCGGCATCAAACGCGAACCACTTCAAAATTTTATATTAGTTAGTATCAATTCTGTTGGACGAACTTAACCAATGTGAAAGTACTAAAAATGGCAGCTATATACAGCTTTTAAATAAAGTTTTGTTCAGAAAACGGTACAACACAACCCTTGTTTCCAATGATCAAAACTCAAAATAAAAATAAAATTTAAGTACTTTTTTAAATTTATTTAAAACGAAATATCACGAAATGAAAAACTATTAGATTAACAAAATAGTAAAAAAAAAACATTGTAGGAAAATTGGGCGCTGAGTAAAGACCTTAAATTAAATATCTTAAATAGTCCGTACACATCAGATTAGTGTCAGGACCGCGGCAGTACCGTGCTTAGTCAGGTTGCTCAAAATATTATATCGATACATAAATACAGTATGAAATGATTCTGATACGTATCCGAGACGACAAAGATTTATTTCTTTATTTTTTTATCCAACCAAACTACTGACCGATTCGGTTTCTGGAATTATGTTATTTGAGCATGTGATATTTATCTGGTTATTTGTTGTTCACGCCTGCCCATAACAATTCAGTGCCAACCAGAATTTTGAACTTAAACAGGTCAAAACCATGAGCGCAATGCACTGCGTTCGTCACCATGAGATATTAGATATTATGTCTTTTTATGCCCATAAATTTCGCTGGAAACATTGCCCTTCAATCTGGAACACAGTAATGTTTGCACACTACTGCTTGGTGGTTGAATAACTGGCAAAAGTGTGGTACTTCCCCAGGCGGACTCTGCAGAATACAACCCTACCAGGATTCCAAGTATGACGACTCCATCAAGCAGAATGTTACTCTCTAGTACCGTCTTGCACGTAATTATTTCTTCCAAGCTTTTAAATCTACACGCTCTGAAGGCGAGCACTTAATCTTCCAAAGCGATACGCCAAAAACGGGAATTAGTTAAAACCCCGAATACTGCAACGTGATTTGAAAATTTAAGGGCGTTTGTTAGGGTGCTTACTCGTTTGAGGCTGTGGTTTGAACTTTTCCGATTAGCTTCGTTGTCGGCAAAACTAGGAACCATTGTCGGATAGGGCTGGTGCGGGTTCGCCAGATATTTGAAGTTTGGCTTAATAATAGACTGACTAACGTTAGGATGTACCTAATTGCGGTTATATTTCAAGAACTACATCCGCTATTAATTTATTTTTCTTTTCATTGTCGTGTAAATAGTGAAGGCCTATTTTGGGGATCATTTAATGACCCCAAAAATGGCACAAACAGCTGCAAAAACCATACCCACAAAAATATCGTTTTTTTTATAGCTGAATTCCTTTTATTTTAGGTTTACTTTAATGTGTATTTATAATATTTGTAAGAAAATCTAAGCATTCAAATTTTACCGTATTCTAATATCTTACAATGTGTTTGTTTAGACGTTATATTCAAATAATATCCTTGTACTCGTCATGAAAAAGAACTTTTTGATTAAATAGTAGACTGGTAAGAAATTTCAGAAATATTATTGAGTATTGAAATGTTGTTTTTTATCATAGAACCGTTTTGGTAATTTTCCTTCGAATGTTAAAGCGATAGTTTTTAGAAGGCGGGTGATGCTATCGAGGTATGTAAGTATAAATATTTGTGTGTTCCTATAAATTACCTTCTGAAACGGGAAGAGGCCTTTTTCATATTAGGGCAAACGGATACCAACTCCAACAAGTTAAATTAAGGAATAATGTAGTATCTGAAATAAAGTCTATTATTATTATTATTATATATTACCTTTTCTTTAGCCGAAATGGCTTAACTGGTTTTGGTGATTGAAGGTTCGTCGGATTCCCTTTTATGCTCAGGAGTGGTCATAAGCTACATTTTGCAGTGAGATATTTTTTCTTTTTAATAATATTTGTTAGTAAAATAATTAGGGATAATTATTATTAATGAACCTTGAACATTGGGCAGGCTCTCTTATATACGCCATAGAAACTGAGCAGGGTTTTTTGACCGCTGCTCTTAAATATTCAACACCTGCAACTCACTGAGTTAATTTAAAAAGAGGGCATAATCAAGAGCTCGCAGTCTGCTTTTAATGCCATCTTGACTTATCTTTTTTACCTTATTCTTTTTTAGAGTTCCGGTGACTAGAAAAAGTTGTCATTTCATGACTAAAAAAAGAGAGTGACTTTGATTCTGTTGTACTATTTTTTAAACAAAACTAAATTTGACAGCTCTAAAATGGTGCCGTCCTTTTCCCAAGTATTAAAAGAAATGAGATGCAAATAGTTTTAGTCCCCTCAAATTGTTGTTATCATTCTCTTTTCTGTTTTTTGGAAGCTATAAGGCTGACATACAGATGGACAGTGGACGGACATGACGAACTTAACTATATGGTTTGAACCGACTTTTTATTTCGATTTTTTGACTTTTTCAGATTTCAGAGAACGTCTTCTTTGTTCGTTTTGTGATTTAATTTTTAAATGCGTTCGTTTGTTCTTTTATGTTAATGTCGAGTCGGAATCTCGGGAAAATGGGCCTAATTATACATCCTTATCGTGAGCTCGGTCGTAAAAAATAATACGCGTCTTTACCAATCGGTTGATCTAAGTGGATTTTTTCCCCTTGGTAGGGAATTTCCTTGGTTCTTCTTGGTAGGGATAGGTCACAGATCACACTCTAGATTCTGCCTTGAGGACGCTCGAACGGCACCACGCATCAGTCTAAATAGACTTATAAGAAATTACTCCCATTGGTTGATTGTTAGGCGCGAGTAGGCGTAACCTTGAGATAGCCAATGTGAACGCTTGGTCGCACTCCCCGCGACCCGCGCCTTCCTCAAACTTTGGTGACTTTTTGTAGGAACAACTAGTCTCGTAATGCAGTATCTAGAGTGATCTGTGGGATAGGTGTACCAGACGAAGACTGTTTATTGGTAAAGACGCGCGTTTGAATTCCTAAATTTTAAATGATTTTCGTAAAAATAAATATGCTTGCGTCTTATTTTCGAGTGGTGATAAGAAAGTCTATTTATTTTTACAAAAATCACTTAAAATGTAAGATTTCAAATAGTTTTCGCTAAAGAACTTTTTAAAGCGATTGTTTGGTTTACAAAATCTAAACCATGTCAGAGGATTTTAACAGAATCCGATTTTTTTGAAGTAAATAGAAGCCCGTGTTAATATTTTCTGAGTAACTGGGGTACATAAAACCTGGATTATAATAGATTACTTTTTGTAAGGTAGATTTTAAAACACCGTCATGTCTCCAAATCCGTTTAGCTATGAATGAGCCTTTGTATGAGTGGGAAAAATGAAAATCACACAAACTTTTCCATTTACAACATTTGTATGTTTTCTTATTCAACATCCTATTTCCTTTTCCATTCAATTCCAATTTCATTCAATTCTATTTATTTCTAATTCCATTCAATTCCAATTACATTCAATATTTCTTATTCAACATAAAACTATCGAAATAGCCAGTCAAAAATATACATATTTTTTAACATTACCTTATCAGCCAGAAGACGTCCACTGCTGAACATAGGCCCTTAGACCGCCACACCGACCGACAGTGTGCCACTTGTATCCACTGGTTGCCCACGACTTTCACAATGTCGTCGGTCCACCTAGTGGGAGGCCTGCCTACGCTATTTTGCGGCGTTACGGCTCATTCAGCGGAGCAGCACAAGCGGCGCAAACGTGCTAACCTCGGTAGTGCTTACATATTTGAGCCGTTTGGAGTTGAGTTGCTGGGCCCTTGGGAACCAGTAGCTCATCTTATTTTCAAAAAGTTATCAGAGCGCCTGGTTGTCGCAACGCGTGACCAAAATCCAGGCGTTTATTTGGCTCAACGCATAAGGATTGTCATTCAGCGTGGTAATGCCGCCAGCATGATGGGTACGCTGCCAACTGGTAGTGGGCTCGAACATTTGGATTATCTATAGACCTTTAATGGTCTCTGGATAATCCAACTGTTATTTTTATGTAGTAGGCTTAGTAGTTTAGGTAGTTGTAGTTTTCCCGTTAAAAAATAAAACACCTCATCCAATCATCATCATGGATCTTAATATCACTGGAACTATATCCTATCAGAAAAAAAAAAAAAATTAAAAATCCAACTGGTTTATAAAAGACGGCTTCTGAAGTAACGAACATAAAAAAAACTCTTCCTGTATTGGAAATTTGTTAAACAATTAAAGCTCTTATTAAAACATCCTTTACTTAAGAATTTACAACTAAATCAGTCTCACATATTTTCCCAAAAGTGCCGTATCAGCAGCATTACAGTTGTTCCACTGAACTCGAACAAGGTACGTTCAAAGTGGACGGTGTGAAATTTTCACTGGATCAGAAACTTTCGAATTCAGTTTAAGTTTTTAACTCAGTTATGAATAGAGAATTCCTGTGGGAGTTTCAACAGATTCGGTGTTACGTTGGACGTTATTTGAACAGGGTTCCACTTGCATGTCGTTCGTTTTGGAATTGAATTTTTATGTTTGCACACCATCTAAAAACCATCTATTTAGTTCTGGTTTAGACTATGTAATAATGAAGTTGTGAGTTTAGATAAACGATCAATTTGTTTAAAATATATTTACTGGACAAAACTGTAAAGATTATATGTTGTGTCATTGCAAAGCCAAAGAAACTAGAATTGCTACCGTACATACATATTTCATAACACATATTTCTTATCAACCATCAACCACCAAGACTGTGCTAGCGGTCCAGAGCCTCGCTCCGGTATTTCAAAAAGTTGGGTTGGCTCAGATAGGGGTTGGCACCCTCCCTTGTATTTCCTCCTTGTCGCGGCGGAGGGGCTTAGTATCCGTGGCCTGGTCTCCCACGGTGAAGCTAAGCGGAACTCGAGAAGGGGCCGCTTCTCCAGGCTTGCCCCCGAAGCGCACGTTGAAGCTACCACAGTAGGTTACGGGCTGTATGGGCAGCACTGCAACTGAGGCGGGCTGAAGTGTAGTTTGGGTAGCACTGCAGCTGAGGTTTGGAGGCCGCGGCGGGAGAGGACTATCGGTGTGTCGTTGCCATTTTCCCTACCTTCCGCGGCCTTGACGGGGTCGCCACCGTTTGATGGCGAACGCGGTGGGGTCGCAGTGGAACAGGAGTGTCGGTATGGCGATGCGCCGCTCTCCCTATCCTCTGCGACCGAAGTGGCAGGAGGCACAATAAATTCCATGCATGCGGTACGTTAGTAAATGAGTTATCTCCCCAAAATAATAAAAATACTTACGTTTAAACGCTATTTCGCTTCTTTTCTGATATTATACGATGATGTTGTCAACGATCAAGCACACGTTTGCTTACGTAGGTTGCAGGCTAAACACACAAAATTTGCGTGAATTACTCCTAAAACGCTTGTAGTGAAACGCTAGTAGACCTAAAAAAAGCTTACTTCACAAAGCTAAAACGCAATGACGTAATCAATTCCGCATTACAGATAACATTTATCAAACTGAAAGAATTATAACTCCAATTCACTCTCATCATTAATTCTCCATCATCTACAATTCACAAACGCGACAGCACGAGCGACATCGATCGTGCGAGTTAAACATCGGTTAAAGCTTGGTTAAAGCCCGTAAAATTTTCACGTAAGCCATTTATTCACCGGCAGCCGTCGCGGGCGGACGTGCGTCCAATTTCATCACGTACGTCGCCCGCTTTGTCAACGCCGCCGGTGACGAAACAAACGCATTTACCGTGGCTTGAATTAATCATAAAGCTTCGGAGGGTGTCGGACAAGCCTAATCGGCTTTGGAGATTTTTCATCTGTCCCGGTTCCTGTTATCGTTAGCGGTGGTTGGAATTTTTGACGGTGATGCATGCTGTGGCGAGATATTGAGGCTTTATGACGAGGTTGGGGTTATTAGGTTGTTCATTACGTAGTTTTAGAACATTATTGGCGTGTTTCTTGCGAAATTTATAGTTCCGTTGTAGGATGTTGTAGTGCCGTGGAAAGACAATAGTGCACTATACAGTGCAATATTGTTTAAAAGTGGTTATAACAGTGGTTTTGTAGTGGTAGGACTCTTTTGCAGAGTCCACCTGGAGAAGTACCACACCTTTGCCAGTTATTCAACCGCCAAGCAGTAATGTGCAAGCATTACTCTGTTCCGGATTGAAGGGCAATGTTTCAAGAGTAATTACTGGGCATACGGAGATTTGACATCTAACAACTCAGGGTGAAGAGCGCAGTGCATTGCCACGCATAGTTTTGAACTGTTGAAGTTCAAAGTTCTGGGTGGCACTGAACTGTTATGGGCAAGCGTGACACTTAACATCAGGTGAGTGACTTGCTCGTCTCGTTACCGAGTAACATAAAAAAATTAAAAACTATCCACATTTCTAGTTTAACAAATGATATGAAATAAGCTTCAGTATGAAAACCGTATCTATAACAAGTTTCTAGTGTTTTTCCGTTGCAAGAAAAACTAGAGATTTGTTAACCGTTTGTAGCCAAGTTTGTAGCTTCTGTTTAGTAACGCCTGATTAAATTGTTTAGCTTCAATATGGTATAAAATTGTCAAAATAATCTTTTATCCTAAACTGTTAATTTTAGGTATATACCCAGGCTTTATGCATAATTATCTAACATTGTTAAGCTAGATCTTTTAGTTACCTCAGTTGTCTGAAATGTTTTTCAACTTTGACAACAGATTAATTCTAATGCCGCCTTTGTCTAGCACTAAGTAAATGACAAATACAATAGACTTAATCTGTTGTCAAAGTAAACAAACATTTTACGTTTCTAACAAAGGTTAGAAGCATAGAATAATTAATGTCAGAATAGTAATTTTATACACTGATGAGCTATATACTTCCTTTAAAGATAACAATAGAAAATTTCCTCAATAAAATTAGTTCTCAGTTTCGGTTTTAAGTGATTTCGGTACATAATTATAAAATAATAATTGTATTATTTTATAATTATGTACTTTTTTTTGGTTACATTACATTATCAGCCAGAAGACGTCCACTGCTGAACATAAGCCTCCCCCTTAGAGCGCCACACCGACCGACAACGTGCAACTTGCATCCACCGATTACCCGCGACTTTCACAATGTCGTCAGTCTACCTACTGGGAGTGTTGCCTAGGCTGCGTCTTCCGATTCGTGGTCGCCACTCAAGAACCTTTTTTCCCCATCGGTTATAGATTTTTTGGTTAATGGTATTTTATAACCATAATTATGTCAGTCCCAGTGTTACGATTTTAAAACGATGCTTTTTCTTCAATATACAATTTGAACTATTAAAACGTACATCAATCTCCATAAAGTTGCCAGGTACAGTAACTGTTACTCTGCAGACTCACAAGGTGTAATAACCACATTTGTCGGCAAAGTTTCGTAACATACATTATTATTGTCGCAGTTGCCGAAGTACGAACTCTTGCCGAATATAAACTTGTTAACGATAAGTGCCAACTGAAACTCGGTAATCAAATTATTAAAGAATTAGTGTGATTGTATTGTATCGTACTTACTTGGAAAGAGATCAATTTCTTCTATGGTTTTTTGCGCTCAATAAGTGTTGACCAATATTCGGTGACGACGGCACCCCAAGGGGCACGGCCTCGATATAGTTGCTAGTAGAGTTATATTGGTACTAAGGTCAATAATGCTAGAGCCCCATACGTCGCAAGACAGCGATAAAACTTTTACTGAACAGTAGTTTTTTAGCTAGATGCGTTTTGGCTTCATATATTATCGCGATAACATGAATATTTCCATAATCACAAGAAATATGGCCCCAGCATAGCAACTATATAAGAGGATTATTGTATAATATCTAACTAGTATAATTAACCAAATTAATTGTAGAACTAAAAATTATTATATCATTTAGATCCCGATGAAAATGATCACACAATTTATGTTTACCTTAAATAGATTAGGTTCCCAATTCCCAAAACCATACCTTGAAAATCGGACCCAACATTATAGCTCTCCTAATAAAAAAGGTTCGTTATAATGGCGAATATTCCAAGAAAATCCGATCTAATCTCGTATAAGGGGACACCAGACAATGACCAGCGAAATGATCCCCTTTGCTTCATCAAAAATACTCGGGGAAAGTTTGAAATTGAATTTCCTGGCACCATGTACACGAATCAGGTCGGAAGAACCCTTGTTTGTCCTAACCGACAATATTAATATGGTTATTTTAGACCTTAAAACTTTGTAATAGAATCTATTCAGAAATAGCCGTAGCTAAAATACCTACACTAGATTTTGTCCAGTAATTTTTACGGTAAATTGACTCTGGCTAATCTTCAATCCTATTACTAAATAATATTATAAAATCTAAAGTACCTCTGTCTGGATGTTTGTCGCATTATCTGACTGAACGGATCTTGATAAAATTTTATAAAGTGTTACTGTATATCAAAAAGTTGGACATAAGAAACATTTATGAATGTCCACGCGAACGAAGCCGCGGGTAACAGCTAGTTTACTATAAAGCAAATAAGGTTATTTGTATTGCGACAATATATACAAATATTGTCAGAACAAATATTTATTATTGTTTCTTGTTATTATTTTACCCGTCCACTGGAAAAAAAATTATATTCTCTAAAAAAATATTTTAGATATTGAGAAAATAAATCAGTTTAAATAAAGATACACTAACAAAACTACATAATCTTCTTACTTAGCCTGCCACACGAAAAAAAACAACATTTATAAGTCTTGATAATAGATGAGGTAGCATTATATTGATCTGATGTTAAGCGTCATATGACAGTTCAGTACCAGCCAACATTTTGAATAGTTCAAAACCCTGCGTGGCAATGTGCTGCGTATTAGATGTTAAATCTCTATGTGCCCAGTAATTTCGGTGGAAACATTGCCTTTCAACTCAGAACTCAATAATGTTTGCACACTACTGCTTGGCGGCTCAGTAACTGGCAAAGGTGTGGTACTTTCCCAGACGGACTCTGCAAAAGACAGAATGGTAAGTGGTGGTACCGACGAATTTGGACTCCTTTTGTTTAGTTATCATAATATAAATATATATAATATATATTATATATAATATATATTATAGCAGGTACGTAGTGCATAATAGACGTAAGATTGTTCTGTTCTCGCATTTTTTTTCCAATTACAATATAAATTTATTAGTTTACAAACTTAAGATCTTCGGATATATCTTTTTCAAATTAAATTAGGTATAACGTTTCTGAGTAAAATTCTGTATTAGTATTACGCAACTAATTGATTTTGAAAAACATACTATCTTGACTGATATATAATTACAGAAATCAAAGAATTTCGAAATTGATATCGTACTGAGTGATTATGTTTACCTTAACCGAATATACATTGTGTGGTGTTTCTAGTAAATTTTCATAAATAACGATGCCTAAATAATAGTCGTTTTACAAGAGTTTTGTTGTATGAAAGTATTCATAAATTAAAAAAAATACACAGAAAAAGTCCACATTTCTACATCCACAATAATAAAAAAATTCCAATATTGCTTAGATAATAGCAATAATAGCTCAGATAATCGTGCAATCAGACAGTTTAATCATTTTTTTTTTGCAGCTACCTATTTCATATTTTCTTATTATCTTCTTATACTTTAGACAGAGATAGAGGGATATGAATACGTTATTGTACTGGGGAAATTATCAAGAAAATCTGTACAGTAATTACTTAGTTTATATTCAGCTCCGATACATAAGGAATCAAACTGCTTTATCATATTTTGTTTGTGCTTTTTCATATTTTTATTTCCCTTTTATTAGGGTTCCGTAGTACTGCAAAGAACCCGAATAAGTTCGTCATGTCTGTCTGAATCCTTTACAGCCTTATAACTTTCTAAGCTATAAACTTACATGCATGAAATTTTGCAAATTATTTTTTTGAGATAGGGCAAAAAACAGATTAATACTTCAAACGTCACCTAAGGAACCCTACTAAGCATGGGCCCACATGCTCTTAACAAGTTATTTCTACAGCAGAGATTGAGAAATGATAATGCATTATTGAAAAAAAAAACTTCCTGCCTAATCTCACAAGATGGATTCATACAGCACCGTCCTTTCTCCACATAACTATATCAGCTGTCATCTTAAAATGTATTCCCCTCTCACGTAATATATCATCTCTCACACTATTCATGCACAACTTTTTCGGTCGCCCCATCTCGGTTCATTAGTGTACAGCGCTTATAATGCGCAAGCGTTACATTATTCAAGCAAATTTTCATATCGCAATGATTTTACCCAGTTTTGCTTGGCATTGTCATGCCCCTGACCGTGATTGAACCATTCGCGTGGAAACCAGTTGACAGATATTGCCCACCTCACTCCGAGATCATATCACAAACCTGTCTGACCGAATTACAGCCACCTAGTCACACTGTTGACATCCTCGGCCTAATATTAAAAGTCCCATATCAAGTTTGGCTTGGTACGTTATTGCTTTTGTCGTCGAGGGAAAGCAGTACGTGAGAAACAGAGAAATAGGATAAGACCCAGCACAGCAGCCGATAATATCACGCGCGTGGTTCGCCGCGGCCCGCAATGCAAGCCAAGACGAGGTAGCACGCGCGTCACGCCTCGCATTATTTGGTAAAGATCACCGAATCTCATCGAAACTTGTAGTCACAATAACCGACTCAGCTTAACGTAAAAATTACCGTTTCATTACAATAAAATAGGATAAGTATTTGATACGCACATTAATAGCCATTCTATTGTTGTTTTCAATCAATGAATAATCATAAAAGTTTTTATAATTATTTCAGAAAATGCCTTCATTTCAATCGTAACGTACACCTGGCAAAATTGAATTCGCTACTTTGTTTGAACTCAAAATGGGACGCAATTTTTGACAGAAGATTTGCATCAGCCTTTTAATGTCTAACTGCTGGGATATCGGCCTACCCTCGTGGGTGATTGGGCCAGATCAGCCAGCCCATATAACATATATCTGGCCCAGTTTGAGTCAAAATGCTCTCTAAATCTCATCATTATTCTGAATTCCCTTTTCAAAGATCCCTTGACAGATTTGCTTCATTTGATTGTCCCCTACTTTCTATGTCTTATGAATACCAAAAATATTGGAAGGTAAGAATAGTAAGATTTGTCCTAACCCTCCGAGTCCCAACAACGTAATAAAATGTATGCTTCCAACGCTATTCTAGGATATTTTTCTATTATTAAGTATTCCGAATACTCCAATTGATATGAACTCAAGTACTGTCCACGCCACTCTTTTGTGATCTTGTGGTCACGTCAGCTGTCCCTCCAAGACCCTTGTTACGGTCCCTCCGTAAGTATTTGTACCTCCAAGGTACTATTTGGAACCCTCAAATCAACAAGTGGCCTGAAATTCAATATAGGTGGGTGGCGTTTTGCTGATTGGGCTAAAAATACCAATTCTTTATCAAGAGTTCATTTAGCTGCTGAGAATTTTAATATGAGTTTTGATTATTATTATTAAACTTATGTATTGTAAGAGATTTCCATTATTATTATTTAAAGCAGACGCCCACCCTATCAGTTACTTTTTTACATCATGTTGAAAAGTGTTGGCAAAATAAAATTGGCACGTTATTTTGAATAAGCACTTATATCACCAATTTTGAAATTCAGAAATCCTGATTAAAAATGTCTTTGCTATCCGCTCGCAAAGGTCTGGACCAGACCACTTGCAGCATTATTTCCAGACTATCATAATCTGAGGATCTTCAAAGGAAGAGTTAGGATGGTCATCCTGCCGCAAGGTTTTGGCGCAGTATGTACCTATTTGAAAATTGTATTGTTGAGCTCTGTTCCTCGCGCGTGTGATAGAGAAAGTTAATGACTATACCAAAAAAAAGCGTGTCGGGAGAGAACTGTTATCACCTAAATCTTATCAAAAAGTTTTGTTTTTGGTGTCAGTGGCTTGGATAAAGAATAGGTTTTTGCTTTAAACATTTTTTGGGGTTTTTTGAATATTACTTTTCTCCGCTATAACAACATAAAAAAATCTCCTCAGGTGCTTCTAAAGTTTTTCACATTGAATATGACATATTAAAAATTCTTCGAAATCAGATATCGTTTAGGGGAGGGAAACAGCTGGCGCTTTTTCTTTGGACAAGTAGGCGATATACGAATGTTGATAGCTTTCTTTTAGACAAGCATGATCCATCTCAGCCCTTGTCTACATTTTGGTAAATAGACAAAAACGAGAGCAATTAAAAAAAGTCACACAAACAAATGTAAACAAATAAAAAATGTAATAAGAAGGTACTTTAAAAAATATTCAAGTGGTGCAGCGGCGGAAATGGCGGAAAACCGGACACTGAATGTGCATGTAATTGGATGTGCTTTCAAAGTAACTGATGTAGAGGCGGAAGCGACAAAGCAGCAAACAAGCATGTGCATTATGAGTACCTTTCGGCTTAGTATACCCTTTCCTTATAACCCTGTATAGCGATTTTGGTATTTTCAATAACAATCAAGCATTTTGCTTTCATGAAGTATCATTTGGTGAAGTGGAACTGATGAAAAAGACCACAGGTACCCAAGGAGACTCAAAAATAAGTATTTCACGAGTGCCCCCCGAGAAACTTCCAAGAAGATTCCGATAGTTAATTACACAGTATTTTGTTGAAGTCGTTTCTTTTTTTTTCGTTAAAATTATTCAAAAATGTATTTATTGCGCAAACCTCTAAATTACTCTCTAGTTTCAGAACTCAACAAAGCACACAAAAAAAAAACAATAAGAAAAAAAAAAAATGGCACTTACTATTAATGTATAGGATAAAGAACAGTGTCAAGTACCCATCATAAATTGGGGTATTGTCGTACAAATGAATGTTGTATAAAATCTTAAAACGTTACACAACAGTGTTTTGCTGTGCAAAATCTCCGACCTTTGTTGGAGGAAAAAAAGCCACAATGCGAAACTTGAACACAGCATTTCTTAACCAAGCTGAAATATGAACGCCTGTCTTTGGGGTGTTCGCTGGGAGTTTGTTTGGCGTATACAAACTTAACATCGCTTGCAGGTTTATCCACCCAAGTTAAGACGTGAGCTTCGTCGCGAGCCACAGTCATTTTTTAAAGCAAGCCTCGAGGGATAGGATGTAACAAGTTAGAAGCTAATAGTAATTTTTCAGGCGAGTTTTCTAGTTTATTGTTTACTAGCTGCGCCCCGCGGTTTCAAATGCTGTTCTACAGGAATGGTTAATTTTACCGGATTAAAAGTAGCCTATGTGTTAATCCAGGGAATAAGCTACCTTCATAACGGCTGAACGGATTTGGGTTTTTTTTTTTTATGTTACTCGGTGACGAGGCGAGTGAGTCGCTCACCGGATGTTAAGCGTCACGCTTGCCCATAACGGTTCAGTGCCACCCAGAATTTTGAACTTTAACAGTTCAAAACAATGCGCGGCAATGCACTGCGCTCGTCACCCTGAGATGTTAGATGTTTAATCTCTCTATGCCCAGTAATTACGCTGGTAACAATGCCCTTGAATCCGGAACACAGTAATGCTGGCACACTACTGCTTGGCGGTTGAATAGCTGGCAAAGGTGTGGTACTTCCCCAGGCCTACCTAGCCTATTTGGTATGGAGGTAGGTTATTCCTTGGATTAACATTCAGCCTTTTAGCCGTGATAACGCGACAAACATCCAGACAGAGAGACAAACTTAGTTCCTATAGTTCGCTAGATGGCGCTAGTTGATATTTTTTATGCATTTTTGACGTTTTGTATAGACTGACAGTTGTAATGTAGCGAGTTCTAAATCACGCTAGCAAAGTTTTTTCCTCGAGACAAACGTATTAATTTTTATACCTCGTAGTTTTATTGGTCCTGATACGACTACGGCTTTATTCCTCTGAGTTATAATATTAGTTAGGATAAACTTTCTACACCGCTAGCTCCTACATCCCGTCACGTCCTTGTTATGAAAAACAGGAACGACGCCATTTACAAATTTGATGTGAATTTATAAGACAGCCATGCAAGGCTTTATGGAGATAAAGGATAAGGATTCAGATTCTTTATTAGCTAATTTTCTTTGCTTATGTATTTGCATATGTTTTGGTTACAGTTGTGGTTTTTTTTTGGGTATGTATTCATTTTTTATTTATCTTTCACGGGTACCTACTGTACCCAGCATGCTTAATTTAAGAATGTGTGTATTTGTTTGCTAAAATAACATAACATAAAATAATGCCACCAGCGTGCTGGGTACGCTGCCAAGTGGTAGTGGGCTTGAACATTTGGATTATTTTATTTGTACATTTTTTATTTGTAATGACAGACACCCCTGTACAGTGAGCTTTAGTTTTAGATTAGATTTAAGATATGGGTCAAATGTGCCTGAAATAAACTATTATTATTATTATCTATAGACCTTTAATGGCCCCTGGATAATCCATCTGTTATTTTTATGTAGTAGGTTAAGTAGCTTAGGTAGGTGTAGTTTTCCCGTTAAAAAAAAATACCTCATTGATCCCATTATCAGAACTGGATTTTAAGAACACTGGAAATATATCCATTCAAATAATTCTGATTAGTTGTAGTTTGTATGTATTTTGATTAGTTAATAAAGGCACTTGCCCGAAAAAAAAAGTAAAATGTATATATGTCAGATATATAAATATCAATAATATTATTAAAATGATTAAATTAACAACTTAAATAAAATAACTTTTATGTATTACTATAAAAACACAAAAATAAGTCTATGTAATATTAAGTACTTATATAACTGAAACCAAATGTAATATATCTATCAATGAAATTTATTATAGTGTACAAATTAAATGAATGAATTTAAAAAAGTCTCAAAGGATAACTAATTAATAGGATTATTTCCACTTAATTTTTACTTTTTCATGGTAATTAAATCATTTTTTAATAATAACCTGACTCATATTTTATGAATGGATCACGATGGGAAGGCCACTCATCAAATACAGGTGTTTTCACTTCTAGTTTGGGGGTATGGGCATATTAATGTTAAGTACTGTTATGTAATAAAATGATTTTAAATATATATATATATAATTTAAGTATTTATTAATCATATTATCTTAATATATAAAACAAAGTCGGGCTTGTTCGAACACTTATAACTCGAGAGCGGCTGGACCGATTTTAATAGATTTTGCTTTGTTGTATTTGTCTTTGTCCCGAATAGCAGAATAACTATTGAAACAAGAGCTTAACGAGGCCGAAGGCCGAGCTTGCATCGCGTACGAAGTCGAGGCATCAGGTAGTACATAAATAATAGGGAGAATTCTGTGGTATTAATTAGTAGTTTGAGCTAAGCTGAGTATTTTTCAATATAACCAAATACTGAACCTAAAAGAAAAAAAAAACATGATTTCGATTAAAAAATATTTTTAAAATTCGTATAATCCTTCCAAAATGATTATGGCCTGTCGGCCATAGTCAGGTTTGGGTTAGTCTTGAATGTTGTATTTTACAAACTCTCTAACTCTTCTTCTAGATAATTGTTTTATATTGATAGTTAAAAATTAAGGAATATTAATGCATGCTGTGCTTCCTTAGATAAATAACGCATTTTGTTTAAATTAAGTGTAATGTTATCGTATCCTCCTAAGATACCCCTTCGAAGCTAAATCTGGAAGCAATTTTGGGAATGAGTAGACTTGACAAATAATTCGAATACAAATTGCCGCTGCGTTTCTCTTAACTGGCTTGTTAAAAGCTCAAATATTTAGAGACATCTATGCGGTTAAGTTTACGATTAAAAGGTCATTAGTAGATAGCAGTTAAATATGTCAGAATTAATGTTGTTATAAATGTGAAGCCTCAATAAATAAATAAATAAAATCTTCCTTCGCCTTCTATTGTGTTGCAGGGTTATTGGTAGCAACAGGTAACATCAGGTAGCACAAAAGGAACAAACGTTGTTAGGTATGATATACAAAAGGTACCTACGAGAGGTTGTTGGCTAGTTACCCTATATATATTTTTTTATATATCGACTATCAACACAATGGCGTTGATGGCTTCAATGGAAGTACCTATAATTTTATAAAACTCATCATCCGTCCAAATGACGGCACCTCATTAAAATTTCACACAAAATTAAACCCAGTAAACAGATTCCTATAAAAATAAACTCGAACTCGAATGATCACTCGTTCGAACGAACGAAAGAATAAAAAACTGAATATAATTGTTTGTTTTTAAAAACCATATTCAAAGAACCCCCCTGTATCTAGGTATCAACCTTTAAGAATCCCACAGCTGGGATATCAGCCTACCTTCGAAGGGTGGTCAGGTCAGGCCATATTGTCCCAGTGCGGATTGGTGAATTCACATACGCCATCGAGTTTCTTCGTATTCATATTCATATTATTTATTTGCATCCACAATGTGTGACTTAGATGTTACAACTTATGCTAGGAACAGTCGTGGACCCCGTCGGGCACTGCTAAATACCTAATTGGCGTGAAGGAGAGGAGGACAGCCAGTTTATCTTATAAACTAAATTTAAACTCCCAGGAATCCACTTCTTCGGGAATATGCAGGTTTTCTTACGATGCTTGTTTTACACAGTTTATACAATAAAGTTTTTCTGATTCTCATTCTGATTCCTTTTCCTTCAGCGAAAAGTCGTCGATATATCCGTAATTAAGTTCCAAAGAACTCATTGGAACGGGACCGTCCAGGTTCGAACCAGCGACCCCAAGAATGTTATGCGAGCGTGGTCTGAGCTCGAAGAACAGAAAATAAAAGAACTTACATATTTGAAACTCTCATTTTCGAAAACAATACGTTGTATAAAAACTTTTCATGTAAATATTGCAGTGAGTGTAAATTCAACATTTTCCGTGCGTCTAACAAGTAAACAAAAGTGGCTGTATAAAAGTTTTAATAAAACAGCTCTTCGACCCCAGGAGTGGTCCCAGTGAGACTGTGAACCGTTATAAGTCGGAAGTGCGCTGTTCCTGTCCACTTTTTATATGATTGAAGCACAAGAGTTGGAAAAGTACCTTTAAAATGAACAAACCTTGAGGATAGCGTTACACCGTTCATGCCTTACGGAGCAAAGTTTCGCCCAGAATTCAAATTTTATCAAGCCTTTTTTGTCAATTACAGCTCAATTACTCATCGAGGGCTTATAAAAACATGTGTACAAGAAATAGCAACAACCTGCATTTTGTCACGAAACCAAAAACCAAGATGAAAATCAGCTAGTTGACAATTTTGTAGCTAAAACAATGTTATCTAGGTGATCATTTTAGCTGCAATCTAGATGAATTCCTTACAGATATATCAATTACGGAACAGATCAATCAGCTTCGTATGATGTTAATATACCCAATCAGGGTTATTATGTATTACATACTTAAATTAATATGCTAACAAAGATCTGCATGTAAATCACATAATATTTGTAATAATGATTGGTGGGGTATTGTCCAATGATTAATAAATTATTCGTGTTAACAAAATTATCAGCACACGAAAGCTGCTATAAAATGCATGATTTTGAATTCTACACCTCTCTAATAATTGGTTTTATTCTGACCAGAATCTGGGCCGAGTGCGAGTTTTTCCTAATGCTTGGTATTTCCAAATGTTTACTTACTCGATCGCCTTAACTTTAAATAACGCCGTCTAACGCCATCTAGATGGCACTACTCTTACTTCATACAAATCATAGTTAACGTAAATGCGATTGAATAAGGAAACGCAATTACAAATACTCGCAATCAACACTCTGTTCCAAATTTTGAGTTTTGCACCAAAGCTTTTGGCATGATCAACTTTTTCCATTAAACAAACAACAACAAGTCATTGAATCGCTGTCACTAGTGGGTACCATTCCTACAGCTTTCCGAACCTAAAATTGCTCAACTTTACCGACATTTGAATAATTCTGAGTAATACCGGTCATCCATGCCAAGTCAATGAAATGGGCTCTATCATCACTTACCTTGGAGCCCGGGCTTTAAACTCATTTACACCTTTTCAATGCACATCGCAGCGCTCGCTTTCAATCCAATAATTTACTCGAGAAAAACGAGCACAAAGAATCTACCTTCTGATAAAATGTGTGTCACTGCTAAGCGTGGGCTTAAAGAAGTAATTAGAAGACTTACAGAGAATCAAGTTGAAAAAATTAAAAACTCTCTGGTTTTTACTACATATGAAGCAATATTGGGTGAGCTGAATAATCTGCTCATGGAGTAAGGTAAGTACTTTAAATACAGTGACGCCAGTACCTTATCTCACTTCACTTCACCTGCGTGATTGTCTAAAGGCAGGTGGGTGAATCAAAAAATCAACATACTTAGTTAATATATCTCTGGAGTAGCGTCAGTGACGTTTAATTGGATTCAATTTTGCGTTTTTTTTTTATTTACCTAATTTTTAGGCCTTTTTTTGAGTCTCGTGCCTTTTCCTGCCTTTTGCGATATAGTTATCAATGGCGCCCGCACCGGCTCTTTACTCAGATTCGACAGCTCTCGGTAACAGGAAGTATTCAGTATTTGGTATAGGCCCGGTTAACCCGGTACACAATCATAAAACAACCTTGCCTCGAAGAATTTCAGGATCAGGACCCTATTCTCAATAGCTGAGACTCAATCTGATCTCTAAAGAAATGTCGAACTTCGAGATTTCTTATTTTCAACGCTATTATTGACATGCGCCAACATTTTACATTCTTATAATATATTTATACGTGAGTAGGTACATGGAACTGATATGATCACCCTGATAAATAAAGGTGATGATATAAAAAGGTGATCCATGTGATTGATCATATCATATCATAATATATATATCACATCAATTTGTCATACTGTACCGAAGATCGGTAAAATTCTGTATAAATAATCAAACAGAACACAATCAACCTGTTAGGGCCCTAGGCCCACCCTGTCTGGGCTGCCAGGGCAAGTCTGATATCTTTCGAGATATTTACGATGGCTAGTATTCGAGATACATCGAGTGGTCGGAGGCAATCGAGACGAGAGACGATTGAGGTTGGAATCTCGAAATCGACATCAATTTGTCATATCACCCAATCCTGTCCTGTCCTATCCGAAGATCGGTAAGATTCTTTATAAATAATCAAACAGAAAACAATCAATCTACTAGGGCCCTAGGCCCACCCTGTCTGGGCTGCCAGGGCAAGTCTGATATCCCTATTTCGGGTGGCCCGTCACTCATCGGGGAGTTCGTCGCCCGGTTGGCGCACGGGATGTTGACCGCACTGACGACGGGCCACACCCCCACCTAAGGAACATAACACCGCTACACGCGCACCCACCGGACGTCAAGTCGATGCGCGCGCTTCCTCGCGGGATCGTCTCGTAAACTGGAGAGGCTAACGATGAGGGAAATGCTAAGCACACCAAATTGACGTCATAAGGCGCGTCATTATCTGAAAAGCCGATAAGAGGCCACCTGCTTAGGCAGGTGAGTTCGTTATGTGAACTCACGTAACTCACTAGAGATTGTAACACATTGTAGAGACATACCTAAAGTTCGTCTACTTGTGACCCTTAAATCGGCACTAGTAGGAACTTTTTTCTCTGTAGAATGTTCTGCTCAGCGCTTAAAGTGCGCCATTACTCGTTATTAAAGCATGTTAGGCACGCCTCGTCGCGCCACAACGTGTCAGAGTATACCCACACGCGTGTGACTTTGTTATATGTACTTTTAAGAGCTTAATCGTGTGTTGTTACGTCTATTCACTCCAAAGAATAAAGAGACTTGGAGGACAACTTGATACTATGTTTTATTTGTGTCCTAATAGACAATTATGTTCATAACAGATATTTGAGTTTCAAGATTCTTGTAACACAAGACACTATATTTTATTTGTTTAGTAATAGACAATTATCTCCGAAACAGATATTCGAGTTTCAAGATTCTTGTAACACAATGTAATACCTTCCCGTATGACATAAATATTTATAACTTACTAGCTGTTACACGCGACTTCGTTCGCGCGAACATAAAAGAAAGTATCATATGTTCATTTTTGTGATATATCGTAACTCCTTATCAAATTATATTAAGATCCGTTCAGCCACACAAATAAATGTCTTGATGATTGTTGTGTTATCACAACACTCATCCTGATAGAGAGACAGCGCTTTCGACTTTATGATGTCAAATTAGAATTATTGTAGGTAGTACAATCTAAAGGCGTGTCTCATTTGCTTAAGAGTTGATTATTGTTCATGTGATAGGTAAGTGATCACCAGCAGAATATTGCATATTGTTTGGCAAGTGATTGGGATATCAGGTTTCATATATCAATGAAAATATTTGCACAAAACCACAAACACTCCCCCACATTGCACTGTTACGGTTTCTCGGAATGTATGCCCTGTTACAAGGGATCTGTACATTGATACCGTTTGTAAGCCCACGCAGTGGAATCGATTCAGCATACATAAAGTAACAAGGCTCAGCCGGCAGCGAGCCGATCGACCCCCGATACCGGGCCGATTTGACCCCCCGACATTCTCGTTAATCAATCCGATAAAATAGCCGGTTTCAAATCGTACCGGATTAAAATCTTTTGCAACACTCAATTAACCGATTAAAAAGTTACTGAACCGTAAAATTGTGAAGGAAGTTTAGTGTTATGAGAGTCGTTTGAATGGATCTACAGAAGGTCGTTTTAAACCTGAAATATGCGATTTAGCTTTTCTGTTTTAAATAATTCGTAGAGACGAGTCTCTCGAACTAGAAACAGACAATTTTGATCATTTGCAAGCTAAAATATAATATCTGGGATATTTTTGCATACAAGGTCGTCTGACCCCAAATTAAGCAAAGCTTGTAATATGGCTGCCAGAGACTGATATACGTACATATATATTTTTGAAATACATACTTATATAGATATTAACACCCAGACACAAATGTTCATCACATTAATGTTTGTCCTAGATGGGAAACGAACCCACGCCCCAAACACAGAAGGTAGGTTCACTACCAACTGAGCCACGGGGGCAGTCTAAATATGACTTAATATTAAATATGACTTCATATTATGTCTTGTATTACTACTAGTATCTTTTTTCTCTTTTATTGAGTGCCTTGGTTTTAACCACGAATTTACGTGCAAGGTACACTTTAATATTTGCGAGAGAGGCACGAAAGTACCTACTGTTCATTACAATAGGTGCTATTTTAGGACGCTATTTTCGTAAATATTCCGATATAATAATAACTAATCACGTCATAAATGTTAGGAAACTTAGATATTAATATACCTACCACTTAGTTATAATTACTTATTTCACCTACGCGTACATAGTATCTACCTAAGAAAATGTTCACAATGAGAGTTATACAAATTTAGGAGAGTTATATAGAGTAATTATTTATTTATTATTATTGTAAAATATCTACACCTGAAAAATCAATTAAATACTCTAAATAATAAATAATAATAATAAAATATTTATTCCAGGCAACATGTAATAATGAATTTTTGAGATAAGCGGTAAAAACTGATAAATACCAGACATGCTCTTAACAAGTTAGTAAACAAAATATATATTACGACGCACATTCGTACTAAAAAGTAAAAAAAAAATTTTTTGTTGGAATAACGTTATGCTATGTATTCGAAACTTTAACTTAAACTGTGTATTGGTGTGCAAAAACTCATCTCCCACAAGTTTACACGCTGTAAACGACACCCTACTCGTTACTTGCTTTAATATCGTGTAATGGCATGCTCACAGTTCAAACGCTGCGGCTTCTGCGCCAGATTGAATCCACCCCTCGTTGTTTAAAAGGCGACAGGATGACTGATGTCTGCCATTCTGGAAAACGGCAAACTACTCAGAAATTCAAATAAGAAGCTTGTGTGAAACTTCTTGTTATTCGGAAAACAAACAGCGCTACTTTTGCGCGCAGATAAAAAGAGATGGCTTTACCGCGCGCTAGTCAAAAAGTTTGATTTTTCCTAATTACAACTAAACCAGCAAATCAATAAAAAATCTAATAATCTGTGCTATATAAAGTTTATTTATTATTTGTGGGCATAATGAAACACATATTTAAGGATTAACAATTAGTTTGCAATATATTATCCTTATTTATTTTATATTTTGGAAGTTTTGCAAAAACTGATTTTCAACAGAGGTGACGGTTAGAAGTCAAGTAGACAAAACTAAGATGGCGGTTCTATTCCGTTCATAAATAAACTCGTTTAGAAACGATTCTTTTTTGCAAATATACACAAATAAAATCAACACTATACTAGTAGTTCGCGCTGAACTGAGACCTCGCAATTTTTAAGTTTGAAAAGTAAAGTCTTACTTTTCAAACTTAAAAATTGTATTGAAATGAACTACTTGGTTACAAAATTTCATAAAGATCGGAAAAACTGTTCTTAAGAGATCGTCGAACAAGTATACATAAAAACATATAAACATACATACGACTGCCGATTAGCTCCCGTAGATTCTGATACCTTCGCTTCGCTCGGACAACTTGATATTATTTCTCAAATTTTCTAACGCTAAATCACCACATTTTTTTCGCACCGAGACCTATAGACCAGCACAAAGCCCATTATTTTAAAGTTATACCGTCTCAACGACGTTCGAAGTCACATAAAACCCAGAAAAAAATGTACACAAATAATTTGCATCTTAGCCCCGGCCAACCATAAAATGCAGCGTGTGCTTATCGAGCAACCAGACTGTAAAATCACTCGTGTCCTTTAAAGGACTCCAGTACTGAGGACAAAAGTTTAAAAAAAATGCCTCGAATTCAGAAATTCGAGTATTTCTTGTTAGTCAGTGTTGTAATTGTACGCGGGTATATCCTATAACTACGGAGAAGACGGGCAGCAGCGTCCTCTTAGTAAACGGTGAACGTTTTGAAATCCCCAAGCCACCTGGCAAGCGTGGGCATTTATGCCCCCCACACTTCATTGTTCAGCTGAGGACGACTTCGGGCTGAAGATGATGATGATGATGACTAATAGTTCGCACCAAAATGGCTTCACCACACCTGGAACGATTTCGTTTATATTTGATTTAATAAAAAAAAAATGAATTGAACTACTTGCCTACATTTCATGAAGATCGGATCAATGGTTCGCATGTTATCGTCGGGCAAATGTACATACATACAAACGCCAATCTGCTTCCGAGACTCGATTCGTTCGATCAATTAGATTAAAACTATTAGATATCACAAAACTGAGACCTTGCCACCATATTTGAATTTGCTCATATTCGCACTTCCAGATAGCATCGAAACCTACTTGTCTACAAAATTTCATTAGGATCGCGTCAACGGTTCGCGAGTTACCGTTGGACAATATACACACAGACATACAAACATACATCACTCGTTGGGGACCTAGCTCATCTTATTTTCAAAAACTTATCAGAGCGCCTGGTTATAGCGACTCGTGATCAAAAGGCTGACGTTTATTTGGCGCAACGCGTAAGCATTTCCATTCAGCGTAATAATGCCGCCAGCTTGCTGGGTACGATGCCAACTGGTAGTGGGCTTTAATATTTGGATTATCTTTAGATCTTTAATGGTCTCTGGATAATCCAACTATTAGTTTATGTAGTAGGCTATGTAGTTTAGGTAGTTGTAGTTTGTATGTATTTTGGCTAATTAATAAAGGTGCTTGCTCGTTAAAAAAAGTTATGCTATGTATTTATGCTTTACTCCGTTTCTTCATTACACAACAATGTGGATTCCGAGAATTTCATTGACTTTTATATACACTTAATTTACTTAATTTATTAAATCTTTAATGCCTGGGTGACGCGAGAAGATGATGTTCAGGATAAGATGGCAAGCTAATGCCAGCTTTCTATCCTAGCCTGAAAACAAGCCTATTGTCACCCGGGCATAAGTGCTCTTGATGGATGTAACTATAAAATTAATACCAAAGACCTTCAAGACCGAACCTTCAGGAACGAAAAGGGTTAAAAACATAGATAAGCAGAGAGAAGCTTGAGGTTTTGCCTACTTGAAATTGACGACCGTACGACCTTATTAGAAAGCAAACCCAAAGATTGGGCGAATTTATGTCGTTAATAGAAGCAAAACATTCCTCTGATTTTAAATAAAGATAATATTGTATCCTGATATAAGTACACTACCTTTCTTAGTTTGAATGTAAGGAGGAGGTGTATTTGCACAGTTATTTTCACTCTAGACTTTACACTTACGCAATAAGGTTCGAAGTAGAGTTCTTCTTTAACTTTCTTAAGCCATAAGATGTGTCTTGGTTTTTGGAATGGAAGACTAAAAGTTTGACTTTCTTAGTGTCGGTACTATCGTTTCCTTGAGTTACGCGTTGGAACAAGAAACTGGAAAGTTATCACCGGATTGAAGACACGTTTGAAGTAAGTTGATGAAAGAACGTAGGTGCGCTGTATACTTTCCAACCTGTTAAATGTTTAATAGAATGTTGTCCAGGGATGTAGCCTTTAAACACAAGATATATTTGCGCCCGACGAGCGAAGCGAGCACGGCGCTCATAGTGAAGTATGAGAGTGTAAAAGATCACCCACTCGCGAGTGTAAATAATCTATAGAGTATTAACAACAAACGTAAAAATAAGAATGAAATATTTTTGTTTAAATAAAACGGATAGTCACGTCAAATTGAGTCGATTATCCTGACTACAGTGTCGATCACATTGGGTGACCATTATCAAGGAATGCTATAATAGTGAAACGCGCGTGAACCCGTCTTGTCTTTCACTGAATGTGTCAAAACCACATCAGTTTACTTTACCGCCCTAGATAGTTAGATAGATAGATAGATAGATTAACTCTTTATTGTTCAGACAAAATTTAACATAATTTCAAAACAGGCTTAAAACTAGTGTAACAACTGGCGGCCTTATCGCTGAAAGCGATATCTTCCAGGCAACCGTAGGAACCTAGGAAGGTATAGTGATATTTTCCGCCCACATTTTGGGTCATGAATCGTGAATCATCATCAATGACCCACATACTGAGCGCTAGTGATGAAAAGAAAATAGATAATATTTATCGATTAGTTTTTTGTGTAGTGTATTGTAGCTCAAAACTGGATAAAACTTTCATGAAACAAGCGAAGCGAAGGATCTACGAGAACAAGTCGGAGTTTCGGTATTTAAAATTGTATGTTTGAGGGTATAATTGTCCGACTACTTTTAAGCCATTCATCTGATCTTCATGAACATTTGTAGGAAAATAGTTCATTTCTGTGCAATTTTTAAGTTTGAATATGAGCAAAATCAGTGCTGGCGTTGTGAAGTTATAGGGGTCGCAAGGTCTCAGTTCGGCCCGAAAAAATTGTTAGAAATACAATCAAAGAACAGCGGGCTGATTTTACATCAACCAGTCGTCAAACGGCATTGTTTTTTATTCCACACTTCGATGTCTAGGTATCATAGAAGCACTCGTTAGCAAACAACAACAACAACAACAACAACATAAAAACAACAACAACATCAACATAAATGTAATCTTGCAACATAAATGCGGATACGTATACTAATGTATATCTAGAACACAGATCACACTAGATACCGCATTACGAGATTCGTTGTTTCTACAAAAAGTCACCAAAGTTTTAGGATGGCGCGGGGAGTGCGACCAAGCGTTCTCATTGTCTATCTAAAGGTTACGCCTACTCGCACCTAACAATCAACCAATCAGAGTAATTTCTTATAAGTGTATTTAGACTGATGCGTGGTGCTCTTTGAGCATCCTGAATGCAGAATCTAGGGTAGGATCTGTGATCTAGATCTCTTAATCTACTTAATGTATACGATAGAATTACTTTTTTTTGAGGAAAATCTTAACAATATTCCCGACTGCTTTAGGGTGCGTCCAGGTTATGTGGGATTATACCCACTAAAACCCTCCCGATGGTTTGCCTTGGTGCTTGACCGAGGGCTCCAGGATCTCCAAAAGAACGCACCAAAGCCTTCAGCACTATGCTTCAGCTCCTCCCGGTACAGCTTGCAACTGTCTGTCTTGTGAGACGCCTAAGCTTACAACAGCGTCAACCACTCGACGCTGTTCTCCTCCCCGGGCTCGCTTAGGCAGATCGTTAGAACCCCATCTCTAACCACCCCCGAGCCCAGAAGTCCCCTTTTAGTAGGCTCTTACTACAGGGGATACCGATGCTATATTCTAGTGCCGGTATCAGGGCTAACGCTAAAAGTACTGGTAGACTTTTTTACTGAACAATTTTCAAGATTACCAAAAATGCTATATTCCCGCTTACAATAAATGCTGCTTAGGCAATAACGTTTCTGATATGCGGTGCAAACATCGCAACGAGCGTGGGTTTGAATTGCGTTAAATGAGTATAGTCGTAATAACTTTTTCCCTAACCATATTCACGGAAAAAAGTTGATGACATTTCATATAAACACACTTTTATTTGTGGCCAAAAGTTCATGAGCGAATAAACATTTTATGCCTCTTCCACGCGTAAAACGGAATGAAATCATGACCTTATGAAAATGAGTGTATCAGTAAAATCTGCGTTGTATCTTTATTACCGGGTAAGGCTTAAATCATGGACTATAAAAGATCAAACAGTAAAACACTCAACTAAAAACAGACCGACAAGGTAGAAAATTGTTGGCGTTTGTAAATACTTAGGCCAACAAATTTGCGCTGATTCATCTTTTGCGCTATATCTCGCCCAGGTTTCAGCTTATCCTCGAAGTTACCATCTGTTTTGTTTAATTTAGTGTTAAGCCTTGCTCATTGGGCCAAAAACCTTAAACAAGTACAACCTGAACAAGTTTTCACGGATGTAAAGTAAAATGCTTTATGAAACAAATTGTTCGAGCATTAAATTTCCCAAAATGTTGTCTATAATTTTACTTAAAGGAGATGTAAAAAAAATATTGTGAGCCCTTTGATGTTCAATTTTAGATATTATTACTAGTACTTACATATTCTACTGCGATAGTCTATTTTAGTCAATAGTCGATAGTCCAAATCCATATCTGTGACTAGCTACAGTATAACCTTGCGTTCATATAGGTATATCCATATATATATTTTGACTGCCCGGTGGCTCAGTTGGTAGTGAACCTACGTTCTGTGCTTGGGGGCGTGGGTTCGATTCCCATCTAGGACAAACATTTATGTGATGAATATTTGTGTTTGTTCTATGTCTGGGTGTTAATATCTATATAAGTATGTATTTAAAAAATATCTATGTATGTATATCAGTCTCTGGCAGCCATATTACAAGCTTTGCTTAGTTTGGGGTCAGATGACCGTGTGTGCAATAATGTCCCAGATATTTATTTATTTTATTTATTTATTTATATTTGACTAGCTTTGTGGCTCAGTGGAGGGATTATTTCCTTCTGAGCTGTAGGTTGTAATAAACATTTCGTGTGATGAACATGGATGTTTGTTCTATGTATTATAATTGTGTATGTATTTAAAGGAAAAAAAAGTATTTATGTGTCTATTATAATATTGTCAAATTCCTAAATGATAAAAATCTTGACATTTCAAATAAATAATATTGTAATTCTGTAAATGACGTCAATGGTATCTTCTTATTTAATCTAATGTATATTAGACTAGACTAGCTGATCAATACGTACTCTATTGTATGCCCAAATGTCAAATTGTATCTGTTGACACTAAAGTAAATATTTCGACCAACATGTAAAACACAGCTGACTTTATATGATTTTGAATTTTGAATTTTAAAAAATACACGCCATGAATACAATCTTGATTATTTTCACTATTATCTTAAAACATGCCTTAACTTCAACTTCATTAAATCGTCAAAAGAATCAATAGTAGGTATATTTCTGTCTATAGTTTTTGTCAAAGACTTTTATCGATTTAGAAGTATTTGTAGTTTTAGGGGTGTCAAATCCCGTTGGAAACTTCACAAATCCGTTGATACCCAAGATTTGTCAATAGAATCCTACGAAATATGTTTCAGTGATACCATTTTGACACGAAATTCCGGGAAAATGTCTCGAAATTCGGCTCACATATCTACCGCTGCTAAAATAAGGTCCTTATTTACGTCACGCACGCTCTTAAGAGGTCCACGTCTGAAATTAAAGAGCCAAAGTGGTCGCGGTGAGGTCCAGGCTTTGTGTGTTTTCTAAACAGATCCACTGAAAAAAATCTGATACGAGACGTTTGTAGCGGCAGTAGATTTCGGTTGCTTGATGTCGGGAAAATGTAGTGGGTAAGTACCTCCAGTTTCAGATAACAACAGTTCATCAGATACATTTTTCAGAAAGTGTTTTCTATTTTTTCCAAGGTTTTTATCAATGACGATTTTACAGACGTGTTATCTCACAGTTTGTTCTTTAATTCTAATCTTCCTTTTGATACCAGCGTTCTTTTTAGAATTTCGTAGTACTACAAGGTACCCTTCATGTCCATTTCATATCATGAGTTCGTCATGTCCGTCTGTCTGTCTGTAACCTTCACAGTCTTAAAACTTCCAAATTTTTTAACGTACATGCATGATTTTTTGCACAGCAATCGTCTTAGTAAAGACGTCCAGTATCCAAAAATAAAATTTTTTTTTTTTTTGTATAATAAGGGTAGCTCCCATACTGATTTATTTATTCTTTCAAAATTGTTACCTTATAAAGTCCTGTTCAACGACACCCCATGTGATGAGATACAGGGGTTTTTTTTTTAAGGTAAATTAATCTAAATTAAATCTAAATTCTAATAATTTAGAATTTCGTGGTAGTTCAACGTCCATATACTTGCAAATCTATGCTCAAGGAATGCCAAGCGTGACACGCACGTGACCTTCTCTTGTCTTGCCTTGAAACTATAGTCGGAATAACCGACTCAATTTAACGTGAGTATTCCCGTTTTATTTAAACAAAAAGCTCTTTATTGTTCACACCAAATTTTACATTTCTATTTTTTTATTTTATTGCCAGTGTCGTTATAGTTATTGTTTCTACATTTGGCTACCAACTCAATCAAATAATAACGTTTTCGAAACATTCCAAAGTCTACCTTTAGTCTTTAAACGCCGTCGACATTGAAAGTTGGTCGAGAAGCTCATCCCATATGGGACTTGATTTGGACGTGACAGAAATTTTCATCTAGTGATGTTTCGGGTCGCATGATGTCGTTTTACCGCCAATCTCCTGTGGGGATAGGGCAGAATTTGATACGAAACCTTCATGGGCTTTAATAACTTTTTTTGTAACGAAGGTAAAAGGATGGACGCGGGTAAACTTATAAAAATGTCGGTTAAACGAGGTCGGTGAATGTTTTTTTGAGAATATGTAGCTTATGTTGCATAGTGTTGTGTAGGTTTAAAACAAAATACCTTTTCGATTTTTTTGTGATATTGTTTAGTCCCAATTAATCTACTATTGTTTTGACATGAGTCAATAATAATGGATATCAAGACAATAAACAAACATGTTTCGTTGAAATCGCCCTAAAAGTCTTGTGAAGCGGCAATTAGACCCTGCGTTAACGCCTCCTTCCGATATGTACGTAATTTATTTGATTCTGATTTGACGCATTCTGATGATTAAGTTTTTTTTTTCGCATTTGTTTTTGTCTAACAAAATAGACAGGATTTAGCTTGGAAAGCGTGCGTCTGTAGATAGTGTAAAGAGCATTAAGCCATAAAGTGTATTTTTTTGGAACCAGAATATTCTGTGGTAATAAACATTGTTTCCGGCTTAAATCCCCATCAAACTAAACTAAAACTGACTTTCAACTATTGCTAAAATCAGTTTATTGTGTATATTAATATCGAGCAATGTTGTCAATGTTAATTTATAACAATAAAACCAAAGCTTTTCGGACAAATCCTTTTGCGGACGGTACTGAGCGGATTACACTGGTAAAACCGGATTTGATCGGTACGAACTGGGTGCCGAGGTCTAGCACAGCAATTAATGCAGTTAGAATAACAGCGTTTTGTGATTAATCATCATTATCATCAGCCACGAAACGTCCATTGCTGAATTAGGCCTCCCATTAGAGCGCCACACCGACCGACAACATGCACCCTTCCACTTGCATCCTTCGGTTGCTCGCGACTTTCACAATCTCGTCGGTCCACCTAGTGGACCTCTCTCCACCATCGGTTGTCGGTTCTTCGGTTGTGATAAATACAGATCTGCATTGAAACTATAATTAGTTGTGTAGGTTTTTCACTTTTTATAATTATTTTGGTTCATTTAATGTATACAGTTAAGTCTAAATCTAGCGCCTAATTTTCACTAAGTTTGCACACTTGTAAAGTAACTTTTTTATTGGTGTTTTATCCTACTAGTTTCAAAAAAAATAAAAAAATACTAAAACGAATACAACATTTATACTACTGACATAAAGGCACTTAATAAGTGTCGCTAGTACAATCGATGGTATTAATGATACAAAGTGGTGTCACTTGTACATTCAATGGTACTACTGACAAAGGCGAATTGAATGCTGCATTGTTACAAATACATATTAATTCAACAGCCGCAATCCGCGCATAATTGAAATGACAATATCGGTTAATGCAAAGCTAATTTAAACGGTCGGTTAGCTACCTGTTTAATGAAGCAACGGAGCCTGATTTATGAACGACGGAATGATATCGGAGGGTTTGTTAACCAGTAAACTGCCACGGAATTTCAGATGTGATAGAACGACCTTTGCACAATGCCTATTTGTCTCAAAACACAGCACCACTTGACGAAACAAGCAAGAATGAAATTTTTTTTTTAAATTTGAAGCATGTAGATTGTAGAGCCAAAGCAATTCTTGTATATAGGTTATGGTTTTATGAACTATGTTTTTTTTTCAGAACATTTGTCAAAAGGATCAATGTAAAAAAAAATTGTCGACTTGAGAGCCTCCGCCTTTTTTGGAAGCCGGTTAAAAATAGGATCCATTGCACTATAATTATAATATGGCATCCAATGGATGGCCATATATAGGGGAAGTCTATGTTCAGCAGTGGACGTCTTATGGCTGATGATGATGATGATGATGATGATCCATTGCACCACTTATTGGCAATGATTTATGCTATGGAATACTTTTTAAGGAAATTTGATGAATTGAGATCAGATAAAGCTGATGTCTGATAAAATACTACGGAATTATTTCTACATGGCTTTTTCCACTTTATGTCTCTTTGGTAAATTATGTTCTCATATTTTAATGATATACACCTGAAAAAAAAGGTCCGACTTTTAATAAGGCAGCTTTATGTAATTAGTTGGTCAGCGGAAAAATAGAAAAATATTAGGTTTCAGAGAAATAAAAAAATCAAGAAAGTAATTATTATTATTATCATTATTAATTATCATCGCGTCTGGTCGAAGCATCTCGTGACCAAAATGCTGGCCTCTACCTTGCCCAAAGAATCGCCATCGCTATTCAACGCGGCAATTCGGCCAGCATTTTGGGCACGATGCCTGCTGGTAGCGGTTTATTAGATTAGGGTTAGTTTTAAGTTGTATATATATTTATGATTATTTTTACTTAGAGTTTATTTTAATTTATTTACTATTTAATGTTATTTAAGTTATTGATATTGAAAATAAAAAATCTTTTTATGTGAAAAAAAAAAAAAAAAAAAAAAAAAAGAAAGTAATTTACGGATCCCGTCCTATGTTAATAAAAATATTTTCTTTATAAGTATTATTTTATCAACGTAATCTTTAATTAAATATTTGAGAAATGTTACATTTGATATCAACTTGATTTTCTGTTATAGGACGTTACATTTTTTGTTTCGATTCATTCTTGGTCCAATTACATAGCAATTACAAATAGCAATTATAACAATAAATTGCAATTATAGCAATTACAGTCAGCTTAAAACAATGATGATTTCCGTCAGCTGCCCTTATGCCCGTCTGCACTAAAATTTGACAGCTCCTTAGTTCACACTTAACTCTTTAGGAAGTACCTAACAATGGAAAAAGCGTTTCACCAAAGTTACGAGAGGTTGCCTAAATGCGGAGGACATGTCCTTTCCTTTGACATGCATAAATCCGACTTAGTTTAGGCGATGCTTAGTTAAGTTTTATCATTTATGACTTTAGTGCAGACGGGCATAAAATACCCAAATTTTAGTCAAGTGCATGTCAGTGTCACGCTTATGGCTGGTTTTCGTATTTATGCTCGAAATAAAAATAGTAATTTTTTCGTAGCAAAATATCATGATGTGCAAAGTTGTTTTTGTGACTTTCCAGGCAACATTATTTGACCCTAAGGCGCACCACACACCAAAGACACATGATGTGTGTTTAAGACATTAGTGTTACGTGGCACACGTTTTGTGATGAAATGTGGTGTATTGTCTATCAGCGCGCTCGTATTTCAATGTAGGTCTACGATAAATGTTCGATGTGGTGTACAACATTTAGTATTGGTGTATCGTACGCCTTATAAACATTTAGCTATTACACAAGCAGTGCTAATTTTAGAAGCTATGTATTATTTTAGTTTATGGGCAAATATTTTTGATTTCCCATTTTTTTCAGATAATTCCTTTTATTTTTTAATATATACCAACAAGTAGAAGAAAAAAAAAAAGATTTCTTTGAGCTCGACTATTTTAAACATGGGACGTGATTCTGTAAAACGGTTACCTGGTTTATTTTCTGTATTAGGCTAGCTAGGTTGCTGCTGAAGATGATGAAACAACCCGTAAAAATACCAGCTGAATTACTGTTTAAAAGATTTATCACGTACATTAAAAGTAGGTACAAAAAAGCTTTCAAAAACATTAATAACCATATCCTTCACAGTAATCGCCAGGTCAAAAGTAAACCAAACCAACCAAAAGACTCCTGTAAAAGCCGGCTAACGTAATTGGTAAAGGCGGGTCTGCAATAGAGGCTGTTACGGATAAAATCTAATTATTCAACCGTCTACGAAGACACCACTGGCTTAAGCTTGGATAAATTATTTTTAGGACTTGAAACTCTGCTTCTGAATTCCAGCCTAGGAAAATGACCGCTGTGTTTATCATAATAAAGTGTAACAAGATAACTTTTTATTTTTTTAAATCTTGATCGCCCATGCTGCGATATGAAAAATATCCATTAAAACAGAACATATATTCATATATTTACATGGTAGGGCTCTTCTGCAGAGTCCGCCTGGGAAAGTACCACACCTTTGCCAGTTATTCAACTGCCAAGCAGTAGTGTGCAAACATTACTATGTCCCGGATTGAAGGGTAATATTTCCAGCGTAATTACTGGGCATAAAGAGATTTAACATCTGATATCTCAGGGTGACGAGCGCAGTGCATTGCCGCTCATGGTTTTGAACTGTTGAAGTTCAAAACTCTGGGTAGCGCTGAAATGTCATGGGCAAACGTGACGCTTAACATCAGGTGAGCGAATGGCTCGTCTCGTCACCGATTTCCATTTTTTTTAAAACAGCTCTTAAATGTGTGCTACTGGATGAGGCTCCCCGAGCAGAAATTGTGACGATCACGTTGTAATTCGAAACACTAGCGACACCTTATATCCTTATCAGTTACTAAATATCAGGTTATGTATCTTTCTATGGCCATTGGCACTCTAATTTATACATATAATTTTTCTATGCTAGAAGGTAAGAAAAAGTTTACGTTGAATTCGTTTTTACCTAATAGCGAAAACCAAAAAGAAAAAGGTTTTTTCCCGGAAAATAAAATAAAAAGCTTTGTACTGTATAGTGTATACAAATTTCATATCCCGTACTATAATCGTTATGGTACGAAGACAACTGGCTATTAAGCAAAGACTAGCTATTATAATATAGTTTGCTGAGGCTACAGTTGGCTATGGCCATCGTAAAGCCTCATCTACACTAACCTGAACTGAGTTAACTGAGCTATAGCTCAGTTCAAACTGCGCTTGTAACATGAAAGGGGCGGTGCTGTAAGGCGGTGTACACAGTCACATTACCTTGCAAGTAACGGGATTTGGGGTATGGAGATTACAGAGATGAGTTTACAAGAGCAATCAAATTTTGAAATTTCCGGGAAAGTAAGGAAAGGAATTAGGGTCGTGTATGCACTGTGTAAGTTTTTTTATAGTCTTATTAAGAAAAAAATAAAATAAGCAGTCAAAAGCGTGGACGCTGCTTTATCTATAGAAAATTTATTGTTTCAAACAATGTTGTGTTGTGTTGTTGTTGTTTGTTGTTTTATTTATTGTTTGTTTGTTGTTTTTATTGTTTTTATTTATTGTTTTGTTTTATTGTTTCAACAAAGGCCTCCCCTAATTAAAGAAGGATTTCCGTAATCGTCACGCTCGGCAGGCGGCTTGGGATCGCAGAACGCTCACAGTTGACTAAGACGCTGCTGCCCGTCCTCCGGTGGTTCTAGTCGTAGTTTTATGGCACTACTTAATACCGCGTCACTGTTTAGGCTTTGATCTTAAGGTAAAAAGCTAAAAGTGAAAAAGTTAATTTTAATTTCGATGATTCGAAATCATTTTTAACTGACTTCAAAAAAGGAGGAGGTACTCAAATTGCCTTTTTTTAAAAAAAAAATATTTATGTCTTTCCAAACTGATCAGTAACAAAATATTGTTTGGTTAGTTTAACTTTAGTTTTTATATTAAGTTAAATTTGACAAAGTAGACGCCCAGAGTCTGCAAAACAAAAGACTCTTCTCTTTACACACAGAAGAGGTTTTTTTTTTACCTTTTCTCTCTTCTGTGTCTTTACACTAGCACACATCCTTACGTCTTAAACAAATATGTCTATGTATAAAGCACCTGTTCACAGCATTTTTCGTGCAGCCAGAAATCTCAAGGGGAATGTCCGATATGGGCCCGGGCTTAAAAGGAAGCCTTGTTTCTTTTATTTAGACGAGATGAATAATGATTGACAAAGAGAGCTACCCATGAGTATAAGCGTAGATGTTTACTTCTATTTTTGTCTGACATCCGGGAATAAAAATTATAAGAATGTTGGGATATTTTTATTTTTGTCCTGGAACTTGTTAACGAATGACAAAAAGTAAAACCGCGTAATATTTTGTTATGATCATACAGTATATAAAATTGATAATGTTTTAAAAATGTTTAGTGCTGTCATAGTTGTAAAGGAAAGTTGTACAATGTTCTATACAATTGTAGGTTAAAAAAAAGTACAGAAACCTCAGTGCACGAGTCAGATTCGCACATATCCCGTTTATTAGCTTAATCACTAAAATTGTATAATAATCTTTTTTTGTCATCGAAACCACACAAACATCTTGAAGAAACCACACAAAAAACAAAACCCACAAGTGGTCAAAAACAATTAAAATGTGGACCAGATCATCATACACACGAATAGTGCGAGCTTAACATATAAAATGTACATTGTACGCACTGTCGATTAAGTGACCGATAATGTGCACAAGTAAACAAAATTTAAATAAGTAAACATTTTTTTTTAAATGTAAATAGTTTAGGTAGGCACAAGGCACAAAGCCTGACTCCCCAGTCGTCAAAATCGGTAAAGCCGCTTTGACACCCGAAAAAAATTACCCTCCTCTTTGGGCAGTTGGTTAAAAGTGGATAAGACGCGCGACGGTAAAATCCTCTGTCTATTAAAAAAACGCCTATAAATATCATAACAATATTTTAATGCATTGTACTGTACACCTACTTGCCAAATTCCAAACTGTTGCTAACTAACTATGCTAAGGATGCTGTAGCAACGATGTTATTATAATTTCAACAACATCACAGTCATAATGTCTATGTATAATAATACTAGAATTCTAACGTTGGGTTCTAAGGGAGGATTCCCTTAGAACCCAACGTCGGTCATAACCCATTCTGTGCACCTCCAGTAATTGCATTTACAAATGTACCGCGACTAACCTTTTCCGTGGAATATATATCATCAGATGGACAACATTGACGAAGCGCAAAAACTGCTACGTAAAATTGAATTATTAGCTTTTGCGTGCATAAACTACCCTGAACGTAGTCAGTTCATAGATCTCTCCTTTCCTTTCGGTTCCTAAAAAGAAATAACCATTACCAGCCCAGCTTAAGCTTGCAGCTTCAGTTTAGCTGTGCCTAACTGTGTTCACATTAGAGATCTTAAAATAATTATCCTCCGGGACGCACAAATAATTATAAAAAGATGTTTATACATTCAAAACATTCATCAAATTAAATTTTTTTTGTAAATTTTTGTTATTTTTCGTTTTGTTTTTTTAATGTTCATTTTTTTGTATCTTTTTATTATTTTAGATCTATATTTTGTTTGAATTTTTATGTTCATTTGCTTTTGTTTTTTCTGCCGTTCTCCTGTTTTTTTTTATAGTAAAAAAAACGGAGCGTGGCGGGTGCAAATTTTTTGTCAAAGATAATTTTCTGTAGTGTCATTATCCAGGGAGGAAACAGGGTAATACTCTTGTATGGAATAGACGGTCGCATACTTACCTCTTAACGATAGGATGATACTTACCAAATGACGTGTTATATTTTTGTATCTTCGTTGTTTTACATCTATTCGTTTCATATTCTGTTCTCCGTTAGACAATGTGACGCACTCAGCGGATGGTAAAAGCAAGATAATTGTGTTCTCCAGTGCATTTGTGTGCAACCATTAGTAGAGAGTTATACGAGATGTCATGTGTCCTCATTGTTTACTCTCCGCGTGTGTGCTGTTTTTAAAAGCATACAGGCAGCTAAGTTTTAATGCTATTAAAGTTTTAAAGCCTCATAATTTACTTAGGTAATTTAAAAAGAAAAAAAAAATGTTTTTGGAAAAGCATAAAATTTGCCAGATGACATGATATATTTACATTATCCTAACAAATATTAGGTATAATTCAGATTTATTCGCAGTCGTATCAGGACCAATAAATGAATTCGTCAATAATTTCGTCTTGAGGAAAAAACTTCGCTTGCGCAATTCATAACTCCTTACATTACAACTGTACATTACTGAAATCAAAATTTGTTCCACTCCTACGAAATAAAGTCATCAACTGAAGCAAATCAAGTAATTCTAACAGCAAGTCACTCAACAAAATCAGTCCAGCCGCTTAGCCTATAGTAAGTACACAATGAAGGAACACACAAAGTTACATACTAACAAACCTTTACCTCTAGAACATTACCCGTCTTCTTGTGGAGTCGGATAACAAACACTAAAATCACCAACAACATTTCAGTAAAAAACCCAAACGCATAAAGTTTTCATTCACGAAAGTCAACAAAAGAGAACAAAATCAATGAGCCGCAGTAAGTTGAAGAAAACGCAGAAAAGATTATTTCTTTAGCGCAACAAAGTCCCTTGCTTGTCGGAAAATCCCGTCGAGGAATAAATTAATCAAAGAAACCCTTCGGCCCAACCCATAAAATGTATCTTTTGTAATAAAACGACGGTCAAGTGCGAGAGTCAGTCGTAGAGAGCGGGTTCATAATTCGCACGGAGCGATTTCGAATTGGGAAGTTTGAAGGAATTTTATTAATTAATTAATGTATAAAACTTAAAGCGTTAAACTTATAGCGTGGTAAAATATTTTATGAGAGAAAAAGAGCGAAATCATTTCCCTCTAGTGTTTAGGGCTCCATAAAGTAAGGAACCCTTATCGTTTTCGTGGTCGTCTATACAGGCTAGTCTAGGGCAGGATACAGAGAGTCCTCGACATCCTGCCCGAGTGGCTGGATAAGTGGCGGATGGCCGTCAATGTGGATAAGACGGCCGCGCTACTGACCGGCTCGCAGCGTAGAAGAAACATGCCTAAACAGTTGCAGCTTAGAGGACAGGACGTCAAGTGGGAAAGGCCAGTGAAGTACCTGGGCGGCCTGATTGACCCGGCCCTTAGCATGCGCTCGCAGACCTTAAACGCCGTCCACCAGGCGAAGGCTGCTCGAGCGCTGCTCAGGCCGGTTCTCCGCTCGAAGCTGCCACTGAAGACCAAATTGAGCATATACAAGATGTATATTAGGACACGACTCACCTACGCTGCACCGGCATGGTACGCACTCTGCTCGGCCAGCCAGAGGAAGCAACTACAGGTGGTACAGGATGTTACCGTGAGGATGATCACAGGGGCCGGCCGGTACGTACTGTTATGCCCGTCTAATGTAGGCTTTAGGGCTGAGCTGCACTTTTGAATTAGCGATACAGCTCTAGGGTCGTCAGTCATCCAGTCAGTCTGTTTAGAGAGCTCGACCCGAACGGTTGCCAAAAGATATTTTCTCCAAGTGTTTTTCCCATTTTTCTTTTCCAATATAAATAATTGTATAGGGAAATAAATTTCCTTTTTTTTAAAAACCTTTTTCAATTGCTCCGCATAACATTTGGTGGCAGCGGTGGGATTCGGAAAATCCTCAGTGCCCCAGTGGAACCGCTCAGCAGACTCGTTCCGGATCCCGAAAGTGAAATAAAAGTGTATCAACCAACAAAGTGTACTAACCGCGGAGCCCTTTGATCCCGAAAGAAGAGGAATCATTTGCTTTGGAGGAGAGTTTGCATCCTGAACCGCAGACAAAAACCTCCAGCGAAAGCACAAACATCGAAGACCCATAATAAACCATCATCCATCCGAAATCCGGACAACCCTAAGCAGCGATTCGTCTCGTCACAACGCGCAGCCGTCACGTCTTATCTGTCGGAATGTTCCTGACCGTGCTCGTTGCGCTTATCTCCAACGCCTACACACTGCAGTGAGTCCTTGGTCATTGTTTTAAATAACATTGTTAAGAAATCAGAGATTGTCAATCTTTTTCAATTAACTAAATACCAACCCTGAAGTTCTCAATCTTTTGATCAACCTTAACCTTAAGTATAAGAAATTACTGCTTAATTGTTATCTGTGTTCATGTGTATTACCATTTCTGGTTAAGTTAATTTACATTATGGCAACTGAAGACACCAGAACTAAACTCACTTTAAATATACCCATAGCTGATCAGGCAAGTCATTCCGCGTCTACTGGGCCACAAACCAGAAGCGCTAAAAGTAGCCCTATCATTAACAAATTAGAGATGGAGATGAATACCTTGTTAAAATTCATAAAACCATATGACGGAGAGAGGGAAAAATTGAACTCATTCTTAGTAAATTGCAATAATGCTTATGAATTAGCCAACGACAGTCAAAAACCGATTTTATTCAAGTACATTCTATGTCAACTACAAGGCAAAGCGGAAATCGCCTGTTCCATCAAAAACTTCTCCACATGGGATCAACTTAAAGAATTCCTTAAAACACAATTTAGCGAAAGGAAACACTACTCTCATCTACTCACTGATCTCCAAGAAAGTAAACAAAGTCTACAGGAAACCGTAGGGCAATTTTCCTTGCGAATAGAAACGTGTTTATCGCAACTGCTAACCGAAATCACTCTTTCGGAAACCAAAGTGAAAGAAGTTGCCGGCCGAGTCGCAGCAATGGAAGACCTAGCTCTTCATCATTTCCAGATGGGACTACTTCCACGTATATCGAATATCGTCCGGTGCAGGTCACCCAAGAACCTAAACGAAGCTATAAATCTTGCCATATCCGAAGAACGAATTCAACAGAGTATTTACAAAAGGAACACACCCGACAACATCAACACGAAACCCAAACCACAGAATTTTAATAATACTAATTCACAGAGACCCAACCAGTATGTGCCCAACAGAGCACCACAGAGGGCAACCGGGAACAGTTCAATTCAGTCCCCACAAACCTCAGGCTCTGCACCTTTCTGTCGTTATTGTAAGACACCGGGACACGACATCTCAGTATGCCGAAAGAGGGAGTACAACAACAACCGATTCAAGGTTCCTCAAAATTCAGGCCCTGGCCAAGGGTCCTACACTCCCTACAGGCCACCTCGCGTTAACTTTATCGCCGAACAAGGCGAAGATGTTGTCGACCACGATGAAGTAGACCCATCCTCTAACAATCCTGATAACGATTTAAACGAGTAAAAGTCTCGTCACTGTGTCGCCCGAGACAACACACTAAAGCCGACACTCCTACCCCCCAGATTAAATATAATTCTAAATCCATAGGCCACACGGGTAACCAGCCCCAAGCAAGCGCCCAATCTTCTAAACCTATAGGCCACACGGGTAACCAGCCCCAAGCAAGCGCCAAATCTTCTAAACCCATAGGCCACAAGGGTAACCAGCCCCAAGCAAGCGCCCAATCTTCTAAACCTATAGGCCACACGGGTAACCAGCCCCAAGCAAGCGCCAAAACTTCTAAACCCATAGGCCACACGGGTAATCAGCCCCAAACAAGCGCCCGATCCACAATTCCCAAGACACAAACCTACAACCAAGAAGTGTTTGAAATCAATATAGATACAACTAAAAGATTGTTGCCTCACATTCTGGTAAACACTCAAGTTTCAGATATACCACTCACTCTTTTAGTAGACTCCGGTTCAGCTATATGTTTAGTTAAACAGTCATGCGTCCAAAATAAACCAAACTTAACCAACGAACCAATCAATTTAAAAGGAATAGATCCTGGTAACGAACCGACACCCACATTAGGCCATTTTCGCCTTAAATTGCAACTAACCGAAAAGAAAATCGTCAATCACAAATTCCATATGGTTAAGGACATAGACCTCCCCTACGATGGTATTATTGGAACTGATTTCCTCACATCTTTCGGATGTAACATCGACTATAATGAAGACTTACTTAAATTAGGAAACCACAACGTGAAAATTCATTTTTTCGACCCGTTCTATGTTATTCCGCCACGTACAGAAACTGTAATCGAATGTACCGTACAAAATTCCAAATTACAAGAAGGAATGATTTTAGATCAACACCTATCCGAATCTCTATTAATCGCCAACTGTATAGTAAAGGTAAAGGATAACAAAAGAGTCAACGTCACCATAGCCAACACGTCAGAAAATCCTGTGAGGATTAACTCAAACCTAAACCTTCGACTAGAACCCCTGAGCCCTTGCGCTTCACAAATACCGCACACTCAACTAGATAGTTCAACACGAACAGCTGAAGTAATAAAGTCATTACGTATCTCACATTTGAACAAAGAAGAATCGGATGCGCTTATCGACATCTGCTCTAAGTACTCTGACATTTTTCACTTGCCAAATGATCGACTCTCTTTCACTACCTCTCTAAAGCACCAAATAAAAACAACCTCAGATATACCAATCCACACGAAATCTTATCGTTTTCCAGAATGCCACAAGACCGAAGTAGAAACCCAAATAAATAAAATGTTAAATGAAAATATAATTGAAGAATCATCGTCACCTTGGAGCTCACCCATTTGGGTAGTCCCGAAAAAGCTAGACTCACAAGGGCAACGAAAGTGGCGAGTAGTAATAGATTACAGGAAATTAAATGACATAACAATAGGAGAAACTTATCCTATTCCCCAAATCTCTGAAATCCTCGACCAATTAGGTAGCTCGAAATATTTCACTACATTAGACTTGACTTCCGGTTTCCATCAATTATTGATTTCTCCTGAGGACGCACCCAAAACTGCATTCTCGGTACCTCAGGGCCACTACCAATTCAACAGAATGCCTTTTGGGCTTAAAAACGCACCTTCCACATTCCAAAAACTTATGAACACATGCCTATCCGGATTGCAGGGCACAAGATGCTATGTATACTTAGATGATATAGTTATCTACTCATTTGATCTAACCACGCATATTGAGAACTTAAAGACCGTCTTCGACCGACTACGTGACTTTAACTTGAAATTACAACCCGACAAATGCGAGTTTCTTCACAAAGAAGTTGCCTACTTAGGGCACGTAATCGGGGAACAAGGTGTTAAACCAAATCCTGACAAAATCAAAGCCGTTTCCGAATTTCCAATTCCCCAATCACCAAAAGACATCAAATCATTTCTCGGTCTAGTTTCATACTATCGACGCTTTATCCTAGACTTCGCAAAACTAGCAAAACCACTGACCTCTCTTTTGAAAAAGGATACCACGTTCAAGTGGCAAAATGAACAACAACTTTCCTTCGAAAAATTAAAAAATAAACTTGTAACCGCCCCAATTTTGGCATACCCTGATTTTAAACAACCATTTATCTTGACTTGTGATGCGTCAAACTATGCAATATCAGCTATATTATCCCAAGGACCCATAGGGCAAGATCGCCCCATAGCATATGCCTCTCGCACCCTTAATAAAGCGGAATGCAATTACAGCGTGACTGAAAAAGAATGTCTCGCTATCATCTTTGGTACTAGAACCTTTAGACCATACCTTTATGGTCACCATTTTAAGATCATCACCGACCACAAGCCATTACAATGGCTCTTTAATTGCAAAGATCCCGGATCGCGACTCGTGCGATGGCGTCTTAAACTAGAGGAGTTCGAATACGAAATCCATTATAAAAAGGGCAAAATCAATACCAATGCTGATGCTTTATCGCGATTCCCAGTAAACCCAATCCAACCAACAGACCCATCTAATACCAACTCTCCAACAAGAGACCCGAGCTTAGACCAAGATCTCATGGATTTACTAATCTCACCACCATCATTTCATCCTGACGAAGTGTTATCCCCTAAATCAAACCCTCTCGACCACACCGAAAACATCCTTCGTTCAACTGACATAAACCTATCCTCTGACATCCCGGACGCCCTGAGAGAAGAGATCGAACATACTACTACAGATTTGCCCCAGGCTGAACCATCAACAGTCTCTGACAATCCGACTAATGACCCGCTAGCATTCAGCAGTACATCTTCAAATGAACCTGTTGACGATTACTCCACATTTCTAAAAGAAACATCAAACAAAGAAAAGAGCTTCAATACCAAAATTGAAGAACTTAACGAGAGCCTTCTTAAATCCTCTTCCGAGGTCATCCTAATTCCCATATCCTTAGATTTAGATGAATCTAATCCTTATATCCAAGAGATTTTAGGTGACTCTGAAACATACACAAAAATCCATGAGTCAGAAAAGGAACTATTTTCATTCCAGAAAGTCGAGTTAAATAATAAAATATATTACCTAATGTTTACAAAAGTCCACCATTTCGATGAACCATCATACCCCGAAATATTTCAAACCCTAAAGAATGTTAGAAACGAGTTAATAGTTTTCGGAAACTCTGACGAATTCAGTATTTCCGACATGAAAAACCCGTTCGAAAAGCATTCCTTTATCAAGATTTACAATATGCTGTCCTACCTTTTCCATAGTACAAATATAAAGATAAAAATATATCACAATAACATTATATATCCAACACCTACAGAAATCAAAAAGATACTTTTCGAAAACCACGATATCCCAGTTGCAGGTCATTTAGGCTCTGTAAGGATGTACAACAGAATTAAAGAGACATACTACTGGAAAGGAATGCGTAGCGACATAGAAGCACATGTGAAACAATGTAAACCTTGCCAAACAAACAAAGCTCTTAGACAAGTTAACCGCGCTCCAATGCAAATAACCAGTACATCGACATCCCCAGGCCAGCGAATTTCTCTTGATATTGTTGGTCCTCTCCCGGAAGCTGGCCCTGCAAAATTGAAATTTATCCTGACTATTCAAGACGACCTTACCAAATTCTCCAGCGCATATCCTATTCGTAGAAGATTACTACAGCTGAAGAAACTAGCGAGTGCCTGATTCATTATATATCAATATTTGGCATTCCTAAAACAATTCTCACCGATCAAGGCACAAATTTTACTTCAGATCTCTTTAAAAAGACTTGTGAATTCCTCAAAATAAAAAACCTGTGGTCATCCCCATACCATCCACAAACTCAAGGCGCTCTAGAGCGAAGCCACTCAACCCTTAAAGAGTACTTAAAATCTTACATCAACGAAGATCAATCAAATTGGCCACGATATATATATACCGCCATGCTTGCTTATAATACATCCGTCCATTGTACAACACATTTTACTCCTCACGAATTGATGTTCGGAAGCAAGCCATTCATACCTAACTCTATTTATAACGAAGCTCCTGGCGCTACATACCCTGATTATGTACGCATGTTACAAAACCGACTGAAGTATTCAAGAGAAAAAGCTTTGGAATTCATAAGGAAATCCAAAGAATCCTCAAAAGTATATTACGATAGCCGCACTCGCCCAGTCAAATACAAAGTAGGCGAATACGCGTATCTTAAAAACCATCTTCGACTGCGAAAAGCGCTTTCTCCTCTCTGGAAAGGCCCTTATAAAATAGTAAAAATAAACGGAAATAACACAATTACATTACTTATCAACCGGCGTCACGTTACGCATCATGTAGATCAGGTGAAACCAGCAGATGCCGCAAATGACTTATAAACAAAGTATAACTATGTTGTAAATAAAATAGTATAAGACATAGTAGGTAACTAGGTTTTCCTGTAGGATAGGTATTTAGATTATCTATATTTAAGGCTGAGAGGTACCTATTAAAGGTTTACCTACAGCCAAAATTAACTATTGCAGAAATCAGGAAGGAGTAGAAATAAGAAATAGAGATAAGTATTTAGGTATAAGCTACCCTCGATTTTTGGTACCCTCTTGTCAAGTCATCATAGAAACCTGAAACACTAAATACCTACCTGCCTTGTTTATTATTTGCAGAACTCCGACCCAAGGTCAATCGCAACAAGATTACGTCCAGCCGATCAATGCAAGTGCAGGTCTCCTTTTCGATTATTTAGGAACATTAAGGATCAATAGTGCCCAACTTAAAGTCTTAATACCAATAGATATTACTCACTTTAGCCCGCACATCGAAAATATTGGAGCTGCCTTAATAACTGCTAAGTATTTGTGTAGTCAGACGCGAATTATTGAAGTTAACATAGAATGCCACAATTTATTACAACCTTTAACAGTACGTTATCAAGATGTAGTCAAGGAATTCGAATCCATCTCTCATTTGGTAGATAACCGTAGTAAACGTAATGCCTGGATAGGAGGTGTTGGCACCATTTTAAAACAGATTTTCGGCACTCTAGACGAGAATGACGCTCTGAGGTATGACGAAGCGATAAGATCATTACAAAAGAATGACAATAAATTTGTTTCATTAATGAAAGAAAACATTTTAGTAACTAAATCTATATTAACTACTTACAATAAAACCTTGAAACAAATAAAAGATAACGAAGCTATTTTGAGTAAAGCCATTGACAAACTCTCGCTTAACATACAAAACATTTCAGAAACAACTAATGGTCTACAAATACTTGTTAATGTCAACGAAATATTCGTTAGCCTTGAAACGGCAATACTTGTTTTGTCTTTCCAACTGGGAGATATTATTAACGCCCTTTTATTTAGCAGTCAAAGTGTTCTACACCCAGCAATTATGACACCCCAGCAGTTATACCGAGAATTTGTCGACAATTACAGACACCTGCCCAACGATCTAAAACTACCTGTTAACTTAGATATAAATAGCATACATTTAATTTTAAGTATTTCTAAGTTAGTTTGCTACTACTTAAATGGTAGAATCGTGTTTGTACTACAGGTACCATTAGTTAGTATAACTGAATACATGCTTTATCATAATATAGCTCTACCTACACCTTATGACAATAATATATTTAATAAGTTCAGTTTGATAACTCCTGAAAATAAATATATAGCAATGACCAAGGACAAATCACATTATTGCAACCTCGACGACTTGGACAAATGCAAGACAATAGCCCCGGGAAACTTCATATGTGACGTCATGAACATTTATGCAACCGATGCAAAATATTCGTGTGAAAGTGAATTACTGTCAAAAGTGATAAGTGAAAAACCAAAGCAGTGCAAAACAAAGTTTATTTTCGGCAACCTAGATTTATGGAAACCTTTATCAAATAACAAATGGCTTTATGTACAGTCAAAACCAAGTAAAATCTCTATAAACTGTGTAAACTCCATATTTTTGGAAATAGACATATTAGGCTTAGGGATTCTTACTATTCCTAACGGGTGTACCGGACATTGTAAAAGCGCAATATTTTCACCGAAACATAACTCTTATAATGTCTCTTCACCCGTTAACTATTTGACCGAGTTCAACCTAATTAAAGATACCTGTTGTAATATCACCAAATTTCATGACTTCGTCGATAATGTATCCCCTATTTCATTACAAAATATAGACTTGGATGAATTTCATTCTAAAAATAACATTAAAATAGATTCATTACTAAACCAAGTAAATAAGATAAAAACTGAGCCTCATTTGGTTAAATACGGGACACATTACTCGTCGATCACTATTATACTATGTATTCTTGTGGTAGCATACTTTAGTTTTAAAATATTTAATAAATATTGTAAATCTGGCAGCAACCGCGGTTCACACGAGTTGACACAATTTAAATCACCATCTCAACCTACCCCTCAAAACTTAGACGCGACAGACGAACAGACATCCGACATCGGTTCCACCCACTTTGCTCCCCTTAGAACAGAGGTTTAAAGGAGACTTAAATTTTTTTTCTCCATAAAGTCTCCTCTAAAACGGGGAGGTGTTATGCCCGTCTAATGTAGGCTTTAGGGCTGAGCTGCACTTTTGAATTAGCGATACAGCTCTAGGGTCGTCAGTCATCCAGTCAGTCTGTTTAGAGAGCTCGACCCGAACGGTTGCCAAAAGATATTTTCTCCAAGTGTTTTTCCCATTTTTCTTTTCCAATATAAATAATTGTATAGGGAAATAAATTTCCTTTTTTTTAAAAACCTTTTTCAATTGCTCCGCATAACAGTACGCAATGACGTTATCGCCAGGGACATCCAAATCGAGACGGTGGGGGAGTTCGTGGCTCGTCTGTCGCGCGGCATGTTCGACCGCGCGGACAACGGGCCACACCCCCACCTGCACAACATTGCGCCGCTCCATACACGTCCCCCTGACGTACGTACCTGGCGTGCTCTCCCTCGTGATCTCCTCCTGGCTGGCCCAGAAGAGGACGAAGAGGGACTAGGCGGCACATAGGGATGAAGACCCAGAAGAAGAAGAGAAGAGCCACCAAGCCATGATGGCCAACCTGGTCATGTAGACCAAGAGGGTGCTCGATGCATCACCCGGCTTGCGCTGGGTGTGATGCTCGCACCCTCCACCGTTCCCCGGGGGTAGTTGCCCCCGGCGTCCAGCCTCGGAAATGAGGGTTGCCTCGAATCCGACACCCTAACCTCCCCGAACATGGGAGGAGGAAGGAACCCGTGACGTGAAGGCTAGTCTAAACGGTGACGTCATTCCGAAAAAATTAGGTTCCTCATACCAAGAGCTTCACAAAAATACCTTATGTACCTTCTACGATTTATCGTAGTTGAGGACTTATGATTTTTTTAATTTACTTACTGGTGTAACTAAATTAAAATTTTCCGAAAGAGCGATTTAAAAAAATGAAAAAAATAAGGGTGGATTTTTCGATGGCGTTTTTCGGATTCTCGTTCGTCCATCTTCGAAATACCACCAAAAGAAGTTAGAGTATTTTTATGCATTTTGGAGTACATACTTTCGTGAAGCCCTTGGTATAAGGAACCTAAATTTTTCGGATTAATGTCACCGTTTGGACCTACCAGTATAATTACGTCATTTATTCAGAGACTATGAGGACTATAACGCTGAAATTTGTTATGTTATTAGATAATTCTACCTGCTACCAGAGAAAATGCTTAAATGATTAAGAAAAATGTTAGGGGTCTCGATCGTGAGTTCGTACCAGTTCGTACGAACAAAATTCACGCATAAGTGCGGTCAATCGGAGCGATGCGTTTAGTGGTAGCTTATAAACAAGGAATGCGGAGAAAAAAAAAAGGCTTACCTGTATACCTTATCGACCGAGGTCTCATTGAAATGGGAATTGGAATTTCATGGAACTTTATTAAGAAGTTTCTTAACCCATTTTCACAATCACGTCTAATTTAAATAAATACTTGAGCCCAACGTAGCCATTTTTGATTTTACAACCTTAGTGTTCGTTAAGATTAAAAACACACAAAATGATGAGCTCATAGAGATTTAACATCTAATATCTCACATCTTTAATATCCACACGTGACGCCTAGCGTCAGGTGAGCGACTTGCTCGTCTAGTTATAAAGTAACAGAAAAAGAATTAAAGAAATTCAGAACAGGAATACAGTTCTGAATTAAAGACAAAGAGTAACACACAGATTATCCTCGGGCTCCTTTAATTTCGGTAACAGGAATATTATAGGAATATTATCAAAGTTTTCGTTTCAGTTGTCGAATCCTAAAGCAAATAGCAGTGCCAAATAAGCAGGATGCTTCGAGTGGACATTCCCCGCACAAAGCTGAGGTCAGCATGAGGTCATATTTAATATATACCCCTAAAATGTTGTATCACACTCAGTGGGATACGGTCCGCTATACTATAGGACTATACCTAACATCCCGCAGGTAACTTTGCACACGTAGTTTTGTATAGTTAAGAACAAAATTAAATACATTCTGCATAGAAATAAGTAATACTATCTAACATTTATAAACTTTAATATTTAGAGATAACTAGTTATGAACAAGATATATTTTTGTTATAATAAAACGGGAATACTCACGTTAAATTGTGTCGGCTATTCCGACTATAGTTTCGATCACATTATCAAGGACTGTGATCGAAACTATAGTCGGAATAACCGACTCAATTTACCGTATTTCCGTTTTATTATAACAAAATGTGTCAAAACCATGTCAGTTTTCATAGTAGAACAAAATGAATATGAATATTACATTTTTTAAATCTAATTAAGCCTTTTTTTAGTTATTCTAAGGCCCTTTCATTGGACACCCACCACGGCATCATTAAAACAATATTTTTAGTCCATGACTTTATTTATGTCCTCTAGAGGGCTCAGTATTTATATTTTTATAAATGTTTGTAAGTTATTATTATTAAAAAAATATTATTATTAAAAAGTAAAAACCCTGCATAATGTACCCTAGACGACACCTCACTCACCAAAATAGTTCAGCCGTTTAGGCTTCAGAAGGTACTATAGGAACACAATACACATGCTTACATACACCCCAAAAACGTTACATTACTTCTTGGTAGTTGAGTAAAAATGTCTACTTACGCCAAATGGCAAGATGGAGTCCGGTACAATCAAATAGATAATTGTCGTACTGAGAGTTGTTGGTATGAAGTGGTGTGAAAATGGAGGGGTTCTTAAATAATACTCGTATGGGTTTTGAGTAGGTAGAAGATTATTTGAGGATGGTTCTTTGTATGATGACGAAGAGCTACGACATAACAAATAGGGACGCTTATTGTTGGGTCAAGGGTAGGCTTTTATTTATGCTTCTAAATATTGGCATGGTTTGTCTCGTACTGTGGGAGAATGCGGTATATTATAACTAAAAAGTATAATTAGACACAAAGAGTACAGAGGTACTCTTTCACCGTCTCAAAGATGAATCCCTGCGGCGATTGTTCTCAGCCGGCATCATGCAGAGGTGGGCCGGTTTGTGACAAAAATAAAACAAAATTGTAGGTATGTCATGTTTTATTTTTTATATATTTATTGACCGAGCGAAGCAAAGGTCTCAGAGTTTACTGGGACAAATCGGCATTTGTATGTATGTTTGTATGCTGTTTGTATATTTGTCCGATGATAACTTGCGAACCGTTGATCCGATCTTCATAAAATTTTGAAGGCAAGTAGTTCATTTCAATAAAAAATTTAAGTTCGAATATGAGCTGATTTGGTCCAGGGGTTGTGAAGATATAGGGGTCGCGAGGTCTCAGTTCACCGCAAACTACTAGTTTTTAACATGTTTGTCTTATTGTTTTTGGCACAAATAAATAATTGTCTATTGTCAAAGTTTTTTTTTTTTTTTTTTATGTTACTAGGTGACGAGACGAGCAAGTCGCTCACCTGATGTTAAGCGTCACGCTTGCCCAAAGTAAATTGTTGATTAGCTACTTTGCAATTAGTGCTACATAGTGTTTGCTTAGTTGGCGAGTAAAAGTTCCAAGTACCTGACTTTAGTTTTTTTGTTCAGTTTTTGTGATTGTTGAGTCTGACTTCTCATAGTAAAATAATGTGAAGCTACTGATTTTCTGATTGTTTTTTTTGGTAGGGATCGTAACTGGTATATTTGTTCTTTCAGACTGGAAACTCTTTTTCTGTTATTCATCGAGCTGGTCTTAACTGATGGTAAGGCTGATGTGTCGAGGTGCAAGAACAGCTCGTATCGCGACAATAGATAGACAATAATAGTTTCATTTTTTTTCCTGCACTGTGACTTTCCACTACTGGGGAAAAAACTCTCCTGCTCCTTTATCTCCTTTCACTCTTCCCGGTTTAACGCTTTCAACAAACTAATAGCAATGACATTTGTACACCTAGTTTAATTAAACCACACAAGCAGTGTCCTTAAAATATATTTATTAAAAAAAATACCTAACCAGCTAGCGGCTTCTGTATGTACTTTAGAGACTACTTCAACACTTTTCAAAATTGAAGTCTTGCATCTTATAACACGTCCAACTTAGCAATAAAAGCCTTTATCTACCAACGTCCAATCGTAACAAGAGAAAAATGGTGTAATAAATTTAGCGGACAGTATAAAATTCAATTCAATATTGGTATTTGTATAAAATTATGTGGCCCGCAGTGTACAGTAGGGCTAAAATGAATGTCGCCTCTGGGACTATAAATCTTGAAATATTAAAACTGGAATGGTGACCATAGACAGTAGAGTTTGAAATATTGAAGACTTGGTCCGTGTTGCGTCCTATAAAAGAGTAATTTGATCCCTGATGCAGATCATAGATATACACCACAATTTTTTAATTACCGGAAAAAATATTATCGTTAAAATAATTAGAATTCAACATCGAAAATTGATCCTAAAAACAGGTAATTATTGGATATTTCTATTCAATTTCTACAACATCGAGTCAACGACATGTCAGAACTTATCATATATTTCAAGTAGCTGATTGCCCGCAACTCCGTTCGCGTTGACCGACTGAAACAAAAATAGCCTATTTTTTCGATCCGTTCAGCCGTTTAGCCCCAATAGTGAGATAGAGAGACAGTTACTTTCATATTATAATTATTAGTTAGGATTAGGATTAGGATATCAGCCGTACTCATAATAATCAATCTCATATTACATTCAGTAATAATTAAAAAAAAACTGGTAATAAGTAGTAGTGAAGTAGTTTACTAGCGCCAGAGGAAGCTAGGATGATATCGTGAGTTCGTGAGGCTGGACCTATTTATTATACAACTTATAAAAAGTAGAAATATGAAACTGAAGTAATAACGCAATTGAGATCGTATTTTCAGCCCTAGTGGGCTGGGTTGGTTAATTTAATTCATTTTAATCCTTTATTGGATCGTTTGAGTAATATAAATCTTAAAGTATGAACAGACAATAACAACTTAAGATTATATTCAAAAATATTGTTCTAAAATTATTTGCCTTTGTCGAAAGAAATTAAGTAGCTAATTTTATATTTTTCATGATAAGCGACTAGATGTCTTGTCAAAAAATTACTTTAGCCACTAGCCACTTTTTTAGTTCTGTACAAAATTTATTAGAAGGCAAGTCCGCTAAACTCTTTTGTAGGGAATTAAGAATTTGAGGCGCCATGTAAATGCAGTTATTACTGAACGTTAAAAACAAATTTCTTTATACAATACAATTCAATATAACTTTATTATACACCAAAATGACAAGTATCAGTATCAGTAGAATAATGGGCGGCCTTATCGTCTAAAGCGATTTCTTCCAGACAACCTTGGAATGGACAGAATTATGAATGAAAAACAATACGGTGATGTAGATATCTACATTAAATAAATATAATATAATATATGAAAATACACGCATAATCCAAATATCTACATATCAAATCAAATCAAATTATTTATTTGCAATAATACATGTTAATAATGTTCTTATAAATTGTATTAGTATCACGGAGTATCATAGATATACAAACAATAATTACGCAATATATATATATATATATATTTAAATACTATAAAAGTCACAATAGATACACATTATACATACGTACTAAATAACTTAAAGAAAGATAGTGATTGTAAACGAGGTTCTTAAAAATAGGAAGTGATTTAGCCAGCTTGCACAGTAAAAGACTTGGAATAGGAAAGGTTGGAGTGGGTAGAAATAGGGATCCTTCGTTGGAAGCCGCGAGAAGAACGCAAGGAGCTGGAGTGAGTTGAATATATTTAAAGCGTCTCTTCAAGTATAGTGGGGTAGTCGAAATAAACGGAATTTTGTAGAGAAAGTACATGAGAATAATAATAAGTGATAGTAGATAATAGTGGTTAATAGTGAGTTTGATTCAGAAGCATTAATTAATTTGTATAGAACTGTAGCGGCGTGTCCAAAGATGATAAAACTAGATGGTTGGGCATACAGAAAAGAAAAAACTGAAAATACAATGCAAAATGATACTGTACATTAATTTAATCTTATTTATAGGTCTCTCAAGACGTAGATAAAAGCAGAATTGATAAAATGTTCACCTCTCTTTCACAAAATAATCAGATTACTTCACAGAAAAGAGAAAGAAGTAAAAAAATCTCTTCAGTAGATTACACCCACTCGGATTTAATTTTTGCTCCCAAAGTAATATTTAAATAAATTGGCCTTTTTTATGAAGTGGAATCTTTATGGCCTTGGTTTACAAGTTTAACAAATCTTTGTTTTTGTTCCTCAATAATATTTATCATGAGAATTTAATGCGTGGATTGGCTGCGTGTTGTATTGGAGGAGAGATTATAAGTAATTGAAATTATATTAATAATTAAAATTAATATATAATTATTTGATATCATTATGTACCTATGAACTTTATCTGTTTTTTTTAAATTGATTATGCAATAAATTAGAGAGATTTCTATCTGTCTGTTTCTTTTTATTGTGTACACCAAAATAATAATAACACACGTACAGAAGTATCTTATAAGCTAGTGCCACAAGTGGCGGCTTTATCGGTAAAAGCGATCTCTTCCAGCAACCATGGCATGGAAAGAAATTTACATTTACAGGTGGACGGTATGACGAACACTTTTAATAATAGAAATCGATTAATACTATATAATAAATATAAATATACATGTGTGTATAATGTCAAGTTTTATATATTAATTATATTAAGTTGTCGAAATGATTATGTTGGAAACGTAATCATTTCGACAACTCGTCATGCTGCCGTCCCGCACGGTCCCCTCGTCCAAACGTGCCCATCAGGCCAACGGCGTTTCCCCGCTGTATAGCCAGTATAATATAACTCTATAGATTAATATATTATTTATATTATATATAATATAAATAATATATTAATCTATAGAGTACCCTCACATTATGCCAGCAACTACACTATAAATTATACTTAAATTATACTTCAATACGATTAAAATATCCTTTATTGATCGTAAACCCAAAAAGAGGTGAATGTTCATCAAAAAGTCTAGTACATCAAAATTTTAATACTTTAGTGTATAATTCTCACTGGACCTGTGAAATAGTAATTCAGAGAACGATAACAATAATCGTTGAACAGAGACATCGAGACAATCGTATCACATCTTAAACTGCAATACAATTAAGTGGGTCTGCGAGAACGGGCACAGTTGATGACTATGCAGTTGTTTAACATTCTAACGTGAAAACGTTAACGGCCTACTTAGATAAAAATTACATTATTCTATTTAGTGCACCTCATTCATTATGTAGGTTAAATAAAGAAAATATTATTTATATTAAATATTGTATTAAATCATTACTACATGGTTTGATTAGGTTTTCCTCTACTCGAGCCAAGGCTCGGTCTACTGAGTGCCCGCCTCAAGACCCTCAGGGAAAGGGTGGCTCAGGTCCCCCGCTCACAAAAACTGAATCTCCCAAAACTTTGCTGATTATTATCGATATGTAGATTGCTGCTTGTTTCTGGATTATGTTTGTATTAATGTTAGAATTTTATTTTGTGCAAGTTTCTGGGCGGCCTGCATGGGGGAAGTGTCATAAGCTCTTTAATCATTTAGATATAATACTTGACTAAGTCTACTAATATCACTTTTCTATTTTGTGAGTGGAAGGCACTGGATCCCACGACACAGGTCTCATCTTAGTGTGGGGCACAGGGTTCGTCTAACAAAAAATATCAATGTTTTGTGCATCTAAATAAATAAATAATAATACAATAAAATAAATAAATACATATGAAGCGATTTGGCTATGACATCGGTGGATGAGTTCCATGGTCTGGCTATTTCTCGTTTTAGTTGATGGTACTTGCTTGTTACTTGTCAATGAGGTATGTTTTATTTTATGTTTTGTCTACGTATATTATGTCTAGTCTATTGTGTACTATTGTATTATCTGTTTCGATCGGCATATCCCACATTATTTTGGCACTTCCATTCTCCTTAACTTGCAGCTGCGTCAGATGTTCTTGCCACTGCATGCTGGAGACTGGGAATTTGTGCTTTTTAGCTACTGTCCCGAATATGTACTGGACTATATTGTTGTGTAGTTTGGTATATTAAGTGCCTGCTAGCTTTTCACATCCTGAGACAATGCGCTGTGTGTGTGTAAACATAGCCGGCACTTACCATCTACTTACATCTTTTTAGGATGTCCCACTCATGCTCTTTTACTGCTTGGTAATGAATTGCAAATATGACTGACTCTAATGATGAGGATATTGGTTGTTTTTTAATCCAGCGGAATGACTGCGATCTGTCTATATTTTCTTTTTCTAATACGGCTTTATAGAACTGCCCGCTGATCCGCTGATAAGATTACTGATATGATTTAAGAAACTTTTGTTGTTATATTTTACAATTTGAACGACTGTGGCATGACTATAGAACAACGCTACCCTCTGGCTGACTGTCCTGGTCGGTACCGAGTTGCTCTAAAGGCATGACTGCTCAACGTCAGGGAAAAATATAGTTTGTTCGACTTACGTCACTGTATACAATATTGCCACTGTGTTCTAACCTGCTGCATTCGAGGCACTGCTCAAGACAATGCGCCCTCCATTAGCGAGAAGTGAAGACCGAACGCCAACAATGGCTCCGGGAACAATGTCGCATTTTAACAATACAATACGACGTATTTGAAGACAGACTGAATCTGCAGCGGTTAGAGACTGGAGAATCATTTTCAACTATTTACATTTTTAACCTGTAATGTATTAGATAAAATGGGGGTAGTTAAATCATTATGTTAATCTACCTCCTGTTTGTAACAATGTGCCAAAGTACACAAATAAACCATTCTGCGATAGTCTGTATTTTATTCATACATTTCATTTGGCGCAGCCGGTTCTAATTCGAATTTGCGTGCAAATTGTGTTTGTGATCATGCCTATAGGCAAAATCGAAGTGTTTGAAATCGGTTCCCATAATTGGGATGCGTATTGTAGGCGCATAAAACAGTTTATAACATTAAATGGCATAGCGAAGGAGTTGCACGTGGCGACGTTAGTTACTCATGTTGGAATTACGTGTTACGAGCTCATGTGTGATTTATGTGCGCCGGCTTTACCCGAATCGAAAACTTTCGATGAACTCGAGTCAATCATGAAGCAGCATCTCGAACCACAGCGGTCGGAAATCGCAGAACGACATGTTTTTCGGCAACGGAAGCAACCGGCGGGGGAGACCGTGACCGAATACCTACAAAGTTTGAAACATCTAGCGAAAACTTGCAATTTTGGGGCTTCGCTAGAAGTCAATTTGAGGGACCAGTTCGTTTCGGGCCTCCACCAGGAGGATATGAGATCCAGGCTTTTTGCCGAACGCGATGTAGATTACAAGCGAGCCGTCGAGCTCGCGCTGGCGTTGGAGGCGGCCGACAGGCACGCGGCGACGGCGGCGGTGAGTGGCAGCTCGGGCGCCGGCGGCGGACCGTCCGCCGCGGAAGGCCTGCATCGCGTGGGCACGGCGGCGGCGCGAGGGTCGCGTCGCGCTTACCCAACGACATCGGCGGCGGCGCAGGGGGCGCCTGCCGCAGCGGCGGCGCCGCGCGGCCCGTGCCCACGGTGCGGTAAGAACGGGCATGCGGCGGCTAAGTGCCGTTTCAAGAATTACAGTTGTGATTATTGTGGTGATAAAGGTCATCTAAAAGTTATGTGCCGTAAGTACGAAGGTCGTCGCGGTCCGGATTCTTCGCGGACGACTAGAGGTCAGTTTTTTTTAGTTGACTCTGATTCTGATGATGACCAGCAGTTTTACAATTTATCATGTGATATTGAAGATGATCCGTACTTCATGAATCTGACAGTCGAGAAGCATTTACTACGATTCGAAGTAGACACTGGTTGCAAATTTTCCGCAATTTCGAAAGCGTGTTATGATAAATGGTTAAAGCATTTACCGTTGCAAAAGAAAGCGCTGACATTGAAGTCTTACATTGGAGATGTTATTAAGCCAATAGGTTTTGTTGAGGTTCAAGTCACATACGCTTCGCGTTCAAAAATGCTGCAATTATTTATCATAGAAAACGGTGGCCCTCCTTTAATGGGCAGAATGTGGATTAGAATGCTAGGCGTCAATGTGAATGATTGTTACAGTTTAACGGATACTTGTGATGAATCTGTAGAAAGTTTATGCAAAGAATTTCCTGAAGTATTCGCTGATGGGCTTGGGACATGTAATGTTCGAATGCAATTACATTTAGCAGACGACACGCCGGTGTTCGTTAAAGCTCGCTCGCTGCCGCTTGCCATGCGCGCCCCAGTCGAGTTGGAGTTGGAACGATTACAGCGTGAAGGTGTTGTTTACAAAGTAGATCGCTCGGATTATGGAACTCCTATAGTGGTCGTTGTTAAAAAAAATGGTGATATTCGTATATGTGGAGATTATAAAATTACTATCAACCCAAAATTAAAGGATTATCACTATCCTCTTCCGCGTATCGAAGAAATATTTGCCACACTTGCCGGGGGGGTCCTATTTTCAAAATTAGACTTGTCCCACGCTTACCAGCAGGTACTTTTGACCGATGACTCACAACCGATGACGGCAATAACCACACATCTAGGTACTTTTGTTTACAAACGCGTGCCTTTCGGTATTAAATGCATTCCAGAAAATTTTCAAAAAATGATAGAAGAAATACTATGTGGCTTGCCGTTCACGGTAGTGTTTCAAGATGACATATGTTGTGCCGGCAAAGATAAGGCTAGTAATCTAGAAAATTTGCGTGCTGTTTTGAGCCGATTGAGAGATGCCGGGTTGAAAGTTAATATGTCTAAATGCGAATTTTTTAAGCATAGTGTCACCTACTTGGGTTATCGCATAGATAAGGACGGGTTACAGGCCGACGAGAAGAAAGTCGAAGCAATAGTAGCGGCACCAACGCCAAAAGATGTAACGCAATTGAAAAGTTTTCTGGGGCTTGTAAATTTCTACTCAAAGTTCTGTGCCAATATTAGTGACATATTAAAACCTTTATATAAGTTGCTCATGAAAAATGCTAGATGGCATTGGAGCGAAGATTGTGAATTAGCTTTTAATGAGATCAAAAATGTTTTGAGTGCCGGTCCAGTGTTGGCGCATTACGATCCGAGCCTACCTCTGATCCTCTCGGTGGATAGTTCATCCTACGGTCTCGGAGCTGCTCTTTGGCACCGATACCCTGACGGCTCGGAGCGCGTGGTCAGCTGTGCTTCGCGCACGCTCAACTCGCACGAGCTAAATTACTCGCAGTTAGATAAGGAAGCTTTAGCGATCGTATTCGGAGTGACAAAGCACCACCAGTACTTGTACGGGAGACATTTCTTGCTGCGCAGTGATCATCGAGCATTGAGTTATATCTTCGGCAAAAATAAAGGCATACCGCAGACAGCCGCGAGTCGCATACAAAGATATGCAGTACGATTAGCTGCATATAATTTTGACATTGAATTTATTCCGTCGTCTAGGAATGTATTTGCGGACGCATTATCGCGTTTGCCGCTCGAACAGACTATTAAGAAAGCGCATGATAGCGAAATACTAGAGGGAAGTTATTTAAACTTCATTGAAGATAAAATGCCGGTAACATTTAATGAAGTTAGAACGGAAACTGTGAAAGACCCACAGTTGAACAAGATTTTAGGATATATCAAATTCGGTTGGCCGGAACGTGCACAAAATGAAAAAGACAGAGCTTTTTTCCCAAAAAAAGACATTATGTTTTTAGAGCACGGTTGCTTAGTATGGGGCTATCGCGTGGTCATACCCACCAGCCTCAGGGCGGCTGTACTGACAGAACTACACAGTGGGCACTTAGGTGTCGTTAAAATGAAGCAGGTATCTCGCAATTATCTATGGTGGGAGGGTTTAGATGCTGATATTGAGAAAATATGCCGTGAATGCAACGCATGCTCATCGCAGCGTGATCAGCCGCCACCCGCGCCGCTGCACTCTTGGCCTTGGCCCTCGGAGCCTTGGACGCGTCTTAATGTTGATTTTCTGGGACCGTATAAAAACAAACATTATATGATCATATTAGACGCAAACACGAAATGGTTGGAAGTGGAACGCGTCCCCACCACCTCGGCTGTGGCAGTGATAGCAGTCTTCCGAAAAGTATTCTCTCGCTTTGGCCTTCCAAAATTTGTCGTAAGCGACAACGGGCCCCCTTTCACTTCACAGCAGTACTTGTCCTACCTGGAAAAAAATGGAATTAAGCGCGTCTTAGTCGCCCCATTCCATCCATCGAGTAACGGTGCCGCTGAGAACGCAGTACGGTCGGTCAAACAGGTGCTTAAAAAGGCAACAGTAGAAAACGAAGACTACGACACGGCCTTATGCAAATTTTTGTTTACATATAGGAACACGGAACACTGCACGACGCAGAAAGAGCCCGCAGTAGCCCTATTAGGAAGACGTTTGCGCGGTAGACTCGATCTACTGCGACCCAGCACGGGCGAATTGGTACGGGAAAAGCAACGCGCGCAGGAGGAGCGGCGCGAGGGCTTGCCGCGCGACATCGCGCCCGGGGACGCGGTACTCGTTCGCAATTACGCCGATAAAGATATCAAGTGGAAAGACGGGCTAGTGATAGGTCAAACTGGTCCCGTCTCGTTTGTTGTTAAAACGGACAATAACAAAGTCATAAAGAAGCACGTCGATCAATTGCTGCACAAAAATCCGCGTAAATCACGGCATTCCTTAGCTTGTGCAGCTCAACCCTCGACGAGCGGAGAAAACCTAGATACAAGCACAGGTGAGGGTTTCTCCACCCCTCTGGCGCAATCGCCTCTAATGTCGGGTGGTGGTGAGCCGTGCGGCAGGTCGCCCGCGCCCGCGCGCTCCGCCGTTACTTCACCAGTCACACCGGTAGCGGCACCAGGCCGGCTCGTGGCGCGCCAACGCCAAAAAGTTGAACTTCAACCTATGACTATGACATTAAAACCGCGCAATAGAAAATAGTTAAATAGGTTTTGTTTATAGAGTAAATGTAACTCATATATTAAAGGCATTCATTGTTTGGTACTTATCATTATGTTTGAACATAGCGAGTTAATTTTCCGTAGGATAATGTAATGTATTAGATAAAATGGGGGTAGTTAAATCATTATGTTAATCTACCTCCTGTTTGTAACAATGTGCCAAAGTACACAAATAAACCATTCTGCGATAGTCTGTATTTTATTCATACATTTCATAACCAATGCAATATCTTCATCGTTTTAAAATGATTGATTCGGATAGGTGTCCATGCGATATCAACTCAATTCAAAAAACAAAACATCTTCTTGAACAGTGTTCTAAATTCACCAGGTTCAAACATGAACATGAAGCATTGTGCACATTTTTGAGAGTGTCGCCATACGTCTTAGATGATCTTATTAGGAAAAAAGCAGCCATAGCTACGTGGAAAAAACTAGTAACATAATTTTTTGGTGTACTGAAACAATTTAATGGAACATAGACATCATTGCTTTGGTACATTAAAAAATTTAGTAGCTTTATGAATCCTTATATATTACCGGAACATAGCGTAGGTCTTAGCGTAATCTTAGCGACAGATTTTCAGCTTGAGATGCTATTGTTTTCTCACGATGTTTTCGTTCACCGGTAGTTCAAGTTCATTGTTGGGATTTGAACCCATGTCCCGTTGAACCCATTGAACAACTATTTTTAAACTATTGAAGGAACTGGTCCTGGCATTATTTTTTTTAACTGCTGAATGTTTTAAATAGAACTAATAAGTTTTTGTGGAAAAATATATTTTACCAGACAAGCTTTTATAAAATCCGTTATTGGGACTGTAAAACTCCATCAATCTTTTTTTAGTTACTGAGGGGTTCCGCTTTCCATTCTCCGTCTCCATCATCAGATCAGCTCACTCTCATAGTATTGTATTGTCATCGGAACTTGACAGATATGCAGAATTTAAACTCAATTGATCAAGGGGAACAAACAAACTTACAAACAAACTTACAAATATGCATACAAATATCGCAAGTTAAATAAAAGCCAGTAAAATAATATAATTTATCAACACTTTAAAATAATTTACACAAATTCTCGTACCTCTGTTGCTTCTCTCCCTTGTTAATGCAAAAATTAACATCTTAATCGTTACTCGCCCACTTTCTTCTCGAAAATTAAAATATTTAGCAACTAAGCCATCTCTTTTCTTCCCTTAACAGCTCTTAAAGTTATACCTAGACACTTAACGCGGAGTTCCGAGTGATACTTTAACTTGGTAGTTCGCCTCTCTTACAAAACTTTTGACGTAGGTATTCTCATACATATTAAATTGGAATGGAAATGAATGGGGTTCCTACACTGTGCAAATATGAAGTACGGCCCCTTTCATAATTCAATTTAAATAATACATACAAAATCCTTTAGTAATAAGTGTTCGAGAATACGTGTACCTATTTTGAGCAGCGGGCTACGTGTCTGACGGTGTCATTAAATTTTAAGGAGTTAAATGATGACATGTGCAACTACGTGGAATATTTTCGAAACTACAGATTTAAAGTTAAGCATGATATATTATTTATTCACCTCATAACTTTACTATGATTTGTCATTTACAGCTTTGAATGACAGTTAAAATGGTAGTTGAATCCTAAAATATAAATATAATGTTTAATATATAGTTTAATATTATAAATGCGAAAGTAACTATGTCTCTGTGTCTCTCTGTCTTTGTTTTTTCACGCTATCACGGCTAAGCGGCTGAACGGATCGTCCTGAATTTTTGCATAGCTATATCTTAAGGGTCGCAGACGGATAGGCTATATTTTTTTTTGTATGTCCTCTTAAACGACGTCGCAGGTAACAGCTAGTATTATATAATTATAATTGTTAACAGCACATGCTACGAAACTGTCTACATGGTACGAGACACTGTACATGCAACAAAATACTCGGGTAACCACGTCTATGATAGACAAAATAACCAAAAAATAACAAAATAATAAAATATGGTAAAATGTTGGTCACTTATTTTGGTGTGTTAATAATAATTAACACACCATTAGAATAATACATGAAAGATTAAAAGGACGCTCATTATAAAAAATATATTTTGCCACAAAAACTTATTTAGCTTATTCCTAACGTACTTACATCAGCAATAGTAATAAATATACATCTGCTACGGATCTCAATATAATTTGTATTCGGTTTCCCCATCACGTAGTGAGACGTGACGATCGTTGGCAAGTGAGTCTGCAAGTTACCAACTGTGATGCAGTACTGAAACTGGAAAAAATAGGTGCTTATTAGCATCACAATTGAGAGCATTACTTGCTCGATTTATTCACGGGCTTTGTTATTGGATTTATGGTGCTGTTTTGTATTCGAGCTGTGTTTGATACGTTCCTATGGGAAGCAGTACTGTAAGGTTAGTTGAGCATCAGCGGAGACAATCATCGTCAGCCAGAAGACGTTCTTTGTTAAACAAAGGCCTCCCTGTTAGAAGATGAGGGCCAAAATACCCATGCGTGGCAGAAGGTGGCTTAGGGATCGCAGGACGCTCACGATTTACTAAGAGGACACTAAATTTCTGCCTGACCTAGGTTTTAGTGACAGTTCTATCGCATACCCGGATAATGTACCAACGGAGTAACGTACATTGAATTGCGGCAGATCCCGTTTTAGCCCTTTCTGGCTTAGTTGGTAGTGCTTCTGCCTTATGATCTGGGTTCGATTCCAGGTTGAGCAGATGTTCGGGTTGAGAATTTAAATTACCTGTTCTAGTTTGTTGATGGGTCTGTGCGATTGTTCCATGGGATCCCGACCCAGGTAAGCATTGAGTTAGGACTGTGAACCGGATTTTTTTAATTACATTACATACTTGATAGGCGTCTGGCAGCGTCCATAGCAGTTTACTGTTGTCTATTCTTATTCAGTTAATTTTAATATGAATTAACAGTGCTGATATTTTCTCAATTAAGTGTCAATTACAGTCACATAATTACACACGTTTTCTTCGAAGCGGTGTAAGTTTCTGGAGTCACCGTAATGTAGTCTACTGGACCCCAACGAGGTATGGAGCCGGCCTTATTTTAAAATCGAACACAGAACAAATCCGACAGATGCACGACAGTCCAACCTACCGGCTTGTGCTGTGGTGTGCATACACTTTTAAATGTTGGAGTCATTAAATAAACTAAAATTTGTAAACAACAAAGTATAAGTACTATACTTATCTCAGACAAAAAAAGAGAGGTTGAAACGTTCCTGCAACGAAATACTAATAGACAACACTATTGAGGTGCTTAACTAATCAAAATCCATACAAACTATCTACTTCGCGTACTACACAAAAAAAAACTTTGAATTACACAGATAACGTTCATCTAAAGATAATCCAAATACTTAAACCCACTACCAGTTAGCAGCGTGCTCATCGTGTTGGTGGCATTACCGCGCTGAATGGCAATGCGTTGCGCGTTGAGCTGACACAGTTAGACTTAGTCACCTACACAGGTGACTAATTCTAAAACCTTATCTTCGCCAAAACAGCTATAAAAATGCGGACACAGCTCAAATAGTAGTTTTTACCACATAGCGCAAAAGAACACGCAAGATCACTTAGCGCACAGGTTTGCGGTCAAACTCCGTAATATTACAACTCCACCACTTTTACGGCAAAACTTACGTTTTAGCCGAGATCCACTGCATTAGCCGTAGAACCGTTAGAACATCAGTCGACCCGAGACTTACGTGTAATCCTGAAAGCGTAATATTTCAAGCGGGCCTTGGCAACGCTGAGTGCACTCAAGTATTTACCTCGGCTATTACCTCCATTAAACTTCTAGTGTTGACCACGGCCTCCATCGTAATAAAAGCTTATGAATATTAAACCACGATAAATTTAAAAAATAGTACGTGATAATGAGCAGTTTATTATTTTAAAATGAAATTATTTATAGCCATTTGCAGCCTAACTAGACAGTTTATATTAATAATTAAAGTTAAATCCCTCGGTTAAGTTACGACAAAAGCTTCAGATTTATGTTTTAGATAAACAGTCAGTTGAAACACACAGTTCACGCGGTAGAGTTAGCTTATTTATCTGTGACTTAGTTTTTTGGGTTAGGGCCTCTTTTTTCCAATCTCAAAGTATGGATTATTAGTTACTTTCTGGTTAGTGCTAATTGGCGAGTACGTGGTGGCGAGTAAGTGGAGTCCCAAGTAACTTTATTTTTTGTTCAGTTTAAGTGACACTTAGCGATACTTCGACATTTTTGTAGTACTACAGTTATTTGCCGTTTTGCCGGCAAGTAGCTTACTTTCTTGGAGCCATAAGTGAAGCAAATCTCAAAGAAAGTAAGGGGATTATACCTACTTACTTTTATAGCTCAAAAAATACTATAGTGATTCGGTTGAGATAAGAAAATAATGTTATCGATCGGGTAAAGAATACTAATTAATTTAATTAGTAATTTTGGAGAAACTGGCGAGTTACACAGCGAGCACAACGAGGATATTCTGCGAAGAAACAAAGTCACCGGCAAAGCTCTCAGGGTTTGCTAGCTGAAGTGGCAATGGGCAGGCCACATTGCTCGAAGAACCTATAACCGACGGGTAAGAAAGGTTCTTGAGTGGCAACCACGTGCTGAAAGACAGCGTAGGTAGGCCTGCCACTGGGTGCACTGACGACATTTTGAAGGTCGCGGGTAACCGATGGTTGAATGTTGCAAATTGTTATTCAATGTGGCGGTCTAAGGGGGTCGCCTTTGTTCAGCAGTGGACGTCTTCAGGCTGTTGATGATGATGACGAAAGAATACTATGTATATATTTTTTACGATGAGTTTATATTTTATATCTAACACGGTGAAGGCGTAACAAGACTCGGTCCTTTTATGAGGAAGCCGCAAAGTCATACTTTTACAAAAGACAAAGTCTTATGTTGAAATACCTACTATAGTCGTTACAAAGTCTAAAAGTTACCGTACTTATCTAGTCTGAATCTTAATACTCTTTTCCAATACCTCTATAAAACTTTTATTGATGTTGGAAACGTTACTCAAACTTACGCTTAAAATGGCTCAGAACAAGTCTTAAAAATGAATGAATTTTTAGCTCGCTTTTCGAACTTTTAATAAGTCAGTATTAAAGAATTGCTTTGAGATCAAATACCTATCTTCAGAGAGTTTAATAAATGAAATTATTCCATCTGAAAAGGAAAAAAACTTCATTGCATGGAATTAAATCGGCAGACGGTTCTTTTAGTCATAAAGACCCCGTTCTCAGCACAATAATCTAAGTCATTTGCATTTTGTCTCCGGGAATAATGGTTTTGTTTATTCTGGCGTTGATTTAAGCCAGCATGTCCACAGTCGTAATTAATGGTTGTTTATTTTATTCTATGCTCTCTTTGTTTTTTTTTTAAATATTGTTAGACTTGATTTTGACCACTACCTTTAATGACCAGAGGGATGTTATACGTTTAACTTGTGTAATATATTTGTCTGTGGCATCATTAGCTGCAAACTGAAGAAAAGGTTTTTTTTTTCGTTTGAAAGGTGAATATGAGCTTATTTGTTAACCTGTGGAGTAAGCTATGTCCATTCTAAAATTTCATTCAAATCTGTTCAGCCGTCACAGAGTTTTTATTTCACACACATAAATTTAAAGTTATACTGGACGTCATTTATGCAAATATTTTGTCTTGATCGTGTACCTGAATAGTTGAAATACCAATATTCAATCAAGTCAATAATCCTGAGCTGTAATCTGTGGGATTATTAATACAATTCCTGTGCTAGAATGCTAATGTCAATCACACCAACTGCTACCGAGTGTGATTGAACAGATTCGTTTGATTGGTTATCATAGCCGACGATGATTTTAGAATTCTGTCGTGTAAACAGAATTTTGTAATAAAACAAGGGAAATATATTTGCAACGTTTTTCAGGTAAACATACATAACTGTAACCAAAAAGTCCAAAGTTTAAAAGTCTTTAGTTTTTATATTCCGTTTTAGTTGATAAAATATTTGTAAAACTTGATAAATGGCACGGACCCCGGAGTCCGTGGAGCAATATAGTAAACTAAAAAAAAAAAAAAAAAAAACTGTAACCAAAAACAACGGACTTCAACAAAATATTCTAAAAAAACTATTATTGAGATATCTCAAGATACAGGCTTAGCCGAGTTTGAGGTCCCCAAGAAATGCATAATATGTTGATAAGTTAATTATGCATAATGAATAATTTTTTGAATTTAAATTTGTTATCTTCCTATATAAGTATAATTGTGGAAATCCAGTGGTCATCTGTGGTCTTCTTCGTCAGTTCCTTTACACCAAATGATACTTTCTGAATGCAAATGCAGTGCAGTTTTGGAAACAACACGAAAAGGCCCGATATGATTTGACGTTTTTTTTTTTTGGTTCGCGAGATTGGGCGTAGCATCTAGTTGGCGAACGCGCAGTACTCCTACCACAACATATAATAGCTCATCTGTTGGGTAGCGGTAAGGTAGTTTTAGTATCACTTTGAGCCCTGCATGCTTTGCCTTTTCCACTGCATAGCTGTGACTCCAGCTCCCGCCTACGTAGCAAGGCAATATATATATTTTTTTATGTTACTCGGTGACGAGACGAGCAAGTCGCTCACCTGATGTTAAGCGTCACGCTTACCCATAACAGTTCAGTGCCACCCAGAATTTTGAACTTCAACAGTTCAAAAATATATAAAAATATTAAATCTCTGTATGCCCAGTAATTACGCTGGAAACATTGCCCTTCAATCCGGAATACAGTAATGCTTGCACACTACTGCTTGGCAGTTGAATAACTGGCAAAGGTGTGGTACTTCCCCAGGCGGACTCTGCAAGAGTGCCCTACCACTACACAGACAGTAGACCAGGCAGTAGGACTCAGGTAAATAAGGCGAAGGGTTCTTGCATTTCCAGAGCTTTGAAGAGATTTCATTACATGAATTAGTTTTCTAATACGGATCCTAAGGATGATATGTGGAATTTAAATGAAAACGGTTCAACATTATATTACCTATTATTTAATACCAAATAAACAATCATTATTATTTGCCTAAGCCTAAAACTGACCATACATCCGTCTAAACTTATCAACCATCCCAATTTTCGCGCCCGTCATCCCGACCACCTTTTTCATCAGCAAAATTAAACTTCGAACCCTCATCGGACCGTGAAATGCCTCATATTGGAAAAAGAGGCGTATAATAGATGCGCCATGGGGCTTTCACAATAAATTTCGTCCGAACCGTAGCGGATAATTGGCAGGTGACCGGCTCGATTATTCAATGTAGGCATTGATGAATTTAGCAGAAGCTCAGGTTTACGCGACGGTTTGGATGGATGTTCGGTTTCTTGATCGTTATGCACTTGGTTATGTAATTTGTTGTAATTTAATTTACATTGCTGCATTAGTTGTAACTAATGCAGCAATGTTCCTACAACTGGTGTTTGCTGACACGTGCATAATTTTAAACATTTTTAAAGTAATGGAACCTTTTTTCTTTTATCGAACGGCCAAACATTCGCAACTTCAGCTCCGTCCGTACATTGTAGACATTCCCCATACACGTACCAAGCGCTTCGATTCCAAATGTTTTATACACACAGCAAGGATACGCAGCAACGCTACCAGTGTCTGTGTTACCCGAAGAGTACCAAATGGGTGACTTTAAATCTAGAGTAAACAGGTACCTCCTTTTTTTCTGTTCTGAGGAATTGAAATAGCAAGAATTCAATTAGTATAAAACATTTTCATGAAATATGTATATTTGCAGTGCTGTAGTGATAGGGCTCTTCTGCAGAGTCCCTCTGGGGAAGTACCACACCTTTGCCAGTTATTCAACCGTCAAGCAGTAGTGTGAAATCATTACTGTGTTCCGGATTAAAAGGCAATGTTTCCAGGGTAATTACTGGGCTTAAAGAGATTTAACATCTAATATCTCCAGGTGAAGTGCGCAGTGCATTGCCGCTCGTAGCTTTCAACTGTTCAAGTCCAACACTCTGGTTGAAACTGAACGAACTGTTATGGGCATACGCGAAGCTTAACATCAGGTGAACGACATGCTCCTCACGTCACAAAGTTCGAAAAAAAAATTGGAGGTAACACCATGCCGCTCCCATTTATAAAATATTTGAATTATAAATCATAATCATTGGTGATACTAAAACTTTAATGGCCATCGCTGCTTATCATCAATCAAGATACTTTCCTGTCTAGTTCGTTTCAAAACATTTGTGGATAAGGTGACATAAGCCGTCGATGGTTAACGTAATTCATCGTATTTCATTTTTCCGCAGCTATTTTATTTTCCGTGTAGGCTTTCAAATTTTCCAGAAACAAAACAATCTACCTGGAAAAAAATTGAGCTGCCATTTTTTCGTAGCCTCGCCCACATAATACCTGAGGCCATTTCAGTGGAGCCACGGATTAATATTAAGTTACTTGGCGCTATAAAGGGACCATGCACGTCCGGAGAATATAGCCGTAACAGCATTAATCTCGCTGGCTTACGTGTGTATTTATCACAAGGCTGACAAAGGGATATCTCACCTCCGCGGTTTCGCCGGGTATTGTGGTAAATGAAGAGTAATTGTCGGAATGAAGTCGACTCTGAAGATAAGGCTGGGAAGAGAAAAAGTTAAGGGTAATGACCTTGAAACGGGTTAGAAAAATTGTAGTTTTGTCTCTTTCTCGTTAAACTTTTCTCTCTCAAACATGGTGCTCAGCGTAGATAATAATAGGAAAGGAAGCTCGTGAACTCTGTCAGAGTATCCAAAGCAACAAGCGTAAGGCAACTACGTCTAGGCCATAGTCAAAGTTAGTTACAAGGGCAGTCGGTCCGAGCCTAGAAATTCGTCATAAATTTTGAGAGGCACAGGGATCTGGGACGCTGCCAATTAGACCAAGTGGTCGCCGGTCCGGTGTCCAATTTTATGAAGTATCGTCGAGAATTTGAAGGTAGAAAAATCCACGAGAGGAAATTTAACTTTGAAGATTTAGGGCGGGATTTGCAAATTATGTCCTTCCAGCTTGACTGAAGAACCTCCGAAAGGTGAATTGTTTTATAACTTAACGAGTCACGATCAAAGTTAAATTGCAATTTACTGTCTTTCCCACATTTTATTCGGCGTTATTACTTTCAAAATGTACTCGTCTCGGGCGGATTCAATCGCGAACGGCTTTACTGTTATAAAAAATTTGGAAGCTCATAAAACAGCTCGGCTCATAGGTATTCCCATCTGTCAGAGCTCATAAAAAGGCGTTGAGTATTCGATTTACATAGTCGAAAATCGTGCCATACGCCTTCGCACGTTTAATTCCATACTGTTGGAATTCCAACTCTACGGCAAAGGAATAACTGACGAGAAAGACCCATGCTGTAACAGCTTGTAATAAAAACTTCTACAATTGTGAGTTGCGTATCGTTGGAAGCGTTCCCGATACAGAGGGATCCGATTCAAATAATCGTCCCCTTGGGCCGATCCGTCATCAATATTTCAGTCGAAACTGTATGCGGGCGACCGATTTGTTCTTTCCTCTTTGCAAAAGGACTGATTGGAGTTTGGGAGTTCTCATTTGGGAAAAACATAACATTGGGATCTTACGGACACGACAGAAACCTTCTTTTAAGTGACTAGGTTTTTTATGACAGTACACAAACAAACTTGTTCTATTTATTCTTCCAAATAATTGTAAGTGTAGTGACAATACTTTACTAGAAGTAGCTTAGATTATAATCAGTATTGTAATCATTGAAAGTCAAGTGTAGTGATGTCTTATTCAGCTATCAGTGATACTTCTAACATATCCCTTACGCACTTGAACTAGTCGTCAACGTCCAAAGATATATTTTTTTTAAATTATGAAAGGACTGTGAGTTCAAGATAGTCCTGGGCCCGTACCGTGAGGTGCTTATTGCGATGATTATTAGGCTCAGCTGAGAACGCTGCGCGATCCTTATTATGCGGCGATACGGTTCGCGGTCGCGCAGTGTCATCGGTTGAACCTAAAAATCATCGCAATAAGCACCTCATGGTATGGGCCCTGTAACTGTTTGTTTTCGAGATATTTGCGTTTATTTATTTTTTGTTCACGAGTTTTTTTTAACTCGCGAAGTTTGTAGCGCGAGGTAGTTTAGGCAAATCGATAGTGCAATGCGATGAGTAAAAATTCAAATAATAATCCTATAACTGTCTCCGTTCGCATAGTTATGATCTAAGAATTGGGATTATTTCGTCTTTTAATACAAAAAAAACTACCATTCTCAATTATATCGGAAACGAAAACTGTTACAGGATTAGTGCTGGAACATTTAGTCATCGAATTATTAAATCTCTCTATCGATTTGTACATGTTTCGTATTTCGCAAACGGTTAAAAAATACTTTGAAAAAAAATATGTAGTACCTTGAATTGGCAATGCCACGCCGCGGTATCACTAAACATATTCTAGGCCGAACTGTCCTTAGAAAAGCAGTTCTCAAACTATTTACGCGACAGAACCCTTTTGGAAAACAAAAAATTTGACGGAGCCTTAAAAAAAACTGGTTTTATGTGTAATTCTTTATTAGTAATCATATTAAACTTGACGTTAACATTTGCATCTAATAATGGGTATGAAATTGTTTTTTTTATTTTCGTCTATTTTTTGTTGTCAGGTTTGATAGTTGCAGGATCCCTATTCTCAAAGGTGAGATTCAATCTTATCTCTTAATAAAATAAAAAATGTCGAAGTTTGAGATTACTTATTCTCAACGCTATCTTTCGAGCACAGAATTCTCCTTATAAATAATGTTTTTGCTTTTGAGATATTCTCGATGGCTAGCGTTCGAGATACATCGAGTGGTCGGAGGCAATCGAAATTGGAATAAGGCACCGTGGAGCACACTTTGAATATGGCTGCCTTAGAACAAAAGATTCAAACCTTACATAATTTTAATCTGCACTAACTGGACATATAAACCTCACCCCAGACATTTCATTTGATCCGTATCGGCATATCGTTTTCAATCTGTTTGAACTGTCACATCACATAAAACTTTGCACAACAAAAAACTTTTTCGTATGTGAACTCCTTGCGTAACTAAAACGGACTTTCTTTTTATCGGATCCTTGAGTATAGCCGATCAAAATCAACACAACTACAGCGGGTATTAATAATTTATTCTTATGTGTCAAACTCATAGCTCTTATCTATAGACAATGGGTCGATACTGCTGTACCACGCAATAAACTAAACCAATTTGATACGAGTAGGATTAAAATTATCTGCATCTCTTTTTGCTCCTGTGTGGCCAGCAAAAGTTTTAGAGCTGTCACAATTACTTTAGAAAATAGTACAATACAACTAAGACGCAGCATAGGTTGGCCTCCCACTAGGTGGACTGACGACATTTTGAAAGTCGCGGATAACCGGTGGATGCAAGTTGCAAATTGTCGTTCAGTGTGGCAGTCTAAGGGGGAGGCTTTTGTTCAGCAGTGGACGTCTTCAGGCTGTTGATGATGATGACATGTCAACGCACATATTATGATATAGATGTACAATTTAAACCCAATATTCCTGAAATGGTCTAGGTTTTAAGACCAAATTTTGCGAAATTCCACTACTAAAGGGGTATAATGGACCCCAAAGTTTGTATGGACATAAAATTATTTTTAATGCTAATGAAAATTAGTTTGCGTAATATGCTTAAAAAATAAAGAAACGCGTCTCAGGATTTTTCTAAATTCATCCCTTGAAGAGGTAAAATAGGGTGTTTAATTTACTCATTTCCCCTCTACGCCTATACGAGCGAAGCCGTGCGGCATGCTAGTATAAATATCTATATTTTTAGAACAGTGAAAAAAAAGCCACGATTTAAAAATCGGAGACTCCACACAAAATGCAAATGTCTCGGACAGCTGTTTGCAAGGTTCCCAATATCACTCGAATTAAACAAACAGAAAACTCTTTAATAAAAACCAGGTAAGCAGTACCGTAAGCAGTACTGCTTACCTGGTTTACAAGGCTTCTGATTGGCGGACTTATCGTCAAATGGGATCTTTTCCAAAGCAAACGCACCATAATTAAAATAATATTATTCAAAGCGTACTGTATGTGTTTATATACATGTCAGCTTTGGATAAGGTATACTCGAACGGCATATAGCACCATAAGGGTGCAATATAATGACGCATTTCGCATCCTTATGAAGAAGGCTCGATTTTGCAGCGCGTCGGGCATGTTTTCTGATGCATGAGTTCCTGATTTCTTTGCAGTTATTCGATCTCGTATTGCGTCGTTTTGGGACAAAATACGAAGATCGAATAACAGCATAGTGCAGGGCCTGTCCAATAACTTATGTTGTCCGATATACAGATTTTGGATATCTGTCCACCAGAGTGAAAATCGAAAGTAGTAAGTTGACTTATGTTTAATTTTAAATATTTAAATTTTTATTTGTATTTCGAATTTTCTGTTGTGTCTTTAATTATGGGTTTTTGCCTGAATAAATAAACATTTATTATTATTATTATTATTATAATTAAAATCAAATGAGCTTTTTACTTCTGACTTTTCCTTTGCTTATAAATTTAATATAACACCTCGTTTATGCTCCATCAACCATAGAAATGAGCAAAATAGGGCCATAATCGTGTAAACTATTTAGGTCCTTATTGCCTATATATAGCTTCAGCTGTGTCTTTTGTAACAGGCTGTGTGCCCAAAATGCTAGCCCCGCTGGACAGCGAGGCTTCCTTTTTATATATTATTAAGGTGCAACGTTTCACTCATCGCGCGAAATTCAAATTTTCTTGCGGTTTTTGTCAATTACTGCTTAATTACTCATCGTGGATAACGTAACCAATTTTGCGCCAATAAATAAGTTGCTTTAAGACATTACGGGTAAAACTATTACCTAGATAACATTGGTTTAGCTACAAATTTCAATAAGCTGATTTCCATCTTGGTTTTTGGTTTAGTGGGAAATGTACTTATACTAGCTTTCAACTCGAATTTCTAGTTGGTGTAATTTCTTGAAACAATCTATTTATTATTGCAAAATTAGTTTTCATGAACCTACGATGAGTAATTAAGCTGTAATTGACATAAAACGCAAGAAAATTCGAATTTCGCGCGCCGAGCGAAACGTTGCACCTTAAAGCTTTTATTGAAACAACCTGTAGTTGGCTAATTGGTTATCGTTGGCGGACATTCAAGGTTCATGAATAATATCACTGAATATCGAGTGTCTGGTCTACATAAAGTAGCTCTTCAATTTATTCATAAATATATTATCTTACTTGTTCTTTAGACGCTGTGCTTAAAAGAAAAGAGAGAGAGAGAGAGAGAGAGAGAGAAGGTTTCTTACAGAACAATTTTTTTGTTACTTTGGCAACAATATGGAAAGATACTGCCGTTGTCAGAGTCATAACTAATGAATGGTATATTATTCTTATCAGCTCTTAGTCGCCCACAGATTTCTTATTCTTCATCCGAATTAGGGGAATTCCGAATTTCGTTACCATAATCCCCAGAAAGCTGCTGTCCGTCCGTCCTCCGGTGGTTCTGGTTCGTTTGATTAGAGGGATATGTCCCCCATAAAGGTGTATGTTTGTTGCGACGCCATCTATCGGCCGATTTTGATAATATTCGGCAGAAATATTCGGTACTCAATTCTAAACAAGAATTTTGAATGTAAGCAAAATCGATTAAAATATTGTCAAGATCGTGTGGTATCAGTTCGGGACGAATTACGCGAGGTACACTCTTCACAGAACTATTAGTATATGCAATACAATACAATGTAACTTTATTAAACACCAAAATGGCAATTAAACATAAAAATTAACAATATATTTTTTAAAAACGGTAGTATAATATGGGCGGCCTTATCGCCTTTTCTTTTAATTCTTTTACTCATTACGCAGTACATTTTAATTTCAAAGAAATGGAGTACCGCAAGACTGCAGTAAGTTTGTCGCGGTATCCACATTCGCAACGCGCTGCCATAAAACACAACATAACATTAAAAAAAGCCTAAGCCGGTATATAGTATATGGTTGTGGTATATAGGTATATATATATATATATGTATGTATATGTGTATATATATATATTGTTATTATTTGTGTTTTTCTTTTTCTATTCCCTTTGGCTATAAATACTGGTATGACAATCAAAATTCTGAATTAGTTAATTTAATAGCATTTTTATTGTATACTTTATTGTACTTTGTTTTGACATGCTTTAAAACATAAGTAGGAGAAGCCACTGGCACCCGACACACAGTCCTAGACTAGTTCGGGAGCCTATGGATCAACACTCGTTGTAAAAACTTTATTAATGTCAAAATAAATAATTTTTGTTTGTTTTGTTTGTTGGGTATTAGTATATCCCTGTTGTCCCTCCTGTAGCCTAACCAAGATTTGGACGAGTGAGATTTTGTTGGATTCCACTTTAGTCCATAGTGTCATGGCCAATTTATTTTATAATCGAAAAATGTGGCAAAAAATATGTGGTACGTCCATCAACAAAATCAGCAAATGAGTCTTTCCACTACCAATTTGGTTGCAGTTTTGTGAGTTGTAGGTTGTTGAAGGTATGGTTTTTTAATATTTCGCGTGACATATTTGTATGTGTGTAATTATGGATGTTTGTCTGTTCCTTTGTTACGTTTCATAGCCTGCGGCTTGATTTTTTTTAATGTTTAGCAGGCTAAGTATTTGATCACAAACATACCTAAAGTAAGTTACGAGACGGTATGGTCTAGGATCGTAAGCACGCCTGGCCTGGAATGGGATAGGGATAGCTGTTACAATCATCCCACTGCAGAACATAAGCCTCTTTCGGCAATCTCCCCTGTTTTGTGCCAACCTCGTCCAGGTGTTGCGCTATTTTTTTTATCATCACTCCATCGTAACGATCTTCCGGGGCATTATTCTAACCATCACATTGCCACTTTAAAAAAAATCGGGTGAAAAATGAAATTCTAATCTTAAAACCATAGCAAATTTTCTTCGTGCAATTTCTAGTCTAGCGAATATATAACTTCAACCTCAAGTCCGAAATGCTTAAACAAAATAATTAGACTGTCTGCAAGCGCAAAGTTATTAATGTGAGCTATAAATAAGGTGCTTTTGTCCAAGCTGTGTGTGTTTCACTTAAGTTGTTTTACAAGCGGAATGAAACAGTGAATTGTATCTTTATTTAGTTAGATTTTAGAGCGGACATTTCTAATTTAGCAGCTGATAACACCAAGAAAAATATAATATCGTCTCTTGAAATATCTAATAATTCTAATATCGCACGGTAACGAGCACAGTGCATTGCCACGCATGGTTTCGAACTGTTGGAGTACAAAATTCAGAGTGGTACTGAATTATTATGAACAAGCGTGGTGGCTTACATCAGGTGAGCGACTTGCTCGTCTCGTCACCAATTTACAAAAAAAAAGACAATTTCTATTTTAAAATTTTAATTCGATTTTATGCGCGGCCTTATTTAGTTTTCAGTAGCTGCAATAGTTTCTTCTTTTCATCGAGCCTCTGAAATGTGTGAAACTGCCAACAGTGGGCTGCAAGAAAACTTTTACCAAAGAGCTCGAGCAAGAAAGGGAAACTAAGCAGCGAGCCCGAGTGTAAACTTCACTGGTTATCTTTGACGGAAACTTTGCTTTCCGGCTTTTAGTTTTTGTTATGACGCTGTCGTTTAATATTCCTGAGTGATGGACATAATTATTTATGCTTTTATTTATTTATAAGGAGAATTCTGTGCTTTTATAATAAAATTTATTATTAATTTAGTTTTAAAACCGTATTGTAACCAAATTAAATTGGTAAGTCCTAAAAGTGTTTTCTTTTTAGTCTGAATGAAAAGACTGAATTGCCCTAATTAAAAAAATAATTAATTCATTATGGATGGCCTAATCTCAAAAAATTGCTAGGAAAACAAAAATGGAAATTTAACCTTTGTATTTCTCAAAGAATTTAACACAGCTGTGCCATCAAATTTCACACTCTTTTTGAACAGACTCTAGACATCAGTGTCATAAAAACACACTAAATAATTCTCTTTGGATCACACCTAGTGATTGTATATCTCCATTCATGTGAAATGGCTCGAGGAAGACAACTGGACGGGACTAAGCGCCTTATGCTATTTACAGTATGTACAAAATACGAACCTTTGTACTTCTCAAAAAAATTAGCACAGCTGCGCCATCAAATTTCACTCTCTTTTTGAACAGACTCTAGTCGTCGGTGTCATAAATATACATTAAATAATACTCTTTGGATCACACCTTTTTTTTTGCGAGGGGGTAATCTTCACAAGATACTGGACTGCTATGGGGTGCAGCCAGGCTATGTGGGATTATACCCACTAAAACACCCCCGGTGGCTTGCCTTGGTGCTTGACTGAGGGCTCCAGGATCTCCAAGGGAACGCACTGGAGCCCTCAGCACCACGCTTCAGCTTCTCCCGGGACAGCTAGCAGCTTTTGATCACACCTAGTGATTTTATACCTCCATTAATGTAAAATAGCCCGTGGAAGACAACAACAGTGGGCTTATCCCGTAACTCTGATAGCGATAGCGAGAGTTGCGCGAGCGGGACCGCGCATAGTGCGACTAAGTTGGTACGAGCGAGATGGCATGCTCTCGCAATCAGGATCACGAACGTTTCAAAGTTAGAAGATAAGCCCGCTGGACGCGATTAAGCACCATATGCTATTTATAGAGGTACGAAAGGTTTATTTAGCTTCAACCTGGTTCCAGCATTAAAGTTGAAAGTCAGTAACATTGTTTCGCACCCGACAGCTAATTCCCGTACGGAGCAGTCAGTTCCAGTAAAACTATTACCGGGCACATTGTCGCTCCGAGTTACCGGTTTGATTAAACTGAAACCGCAGTTCACTTCGTCAGCTTGTCGCCGACGGTTCGGACAAGCCAATATACTGTGGAATGTTCTAGAACAAGTTGTTAAAAGTCATTGAGCTGCTATGTACCTTCGTACTAGAGGCAACGATGCTGCAGTGCATTACCATGACCGATTTAACTGTAGTCACTTTCCCCTTCAGTACCTAAAATCTTTAAACGTTTTAATATTAATAAGGTTTTTAGGTACATTATCATACCCTTTTAAGCGTTCATTCGACAGGCCACGATAAATCAGCCCAGTCCACGCCAGATTCATGGTTTCTTAATTAAACGTATAACCCTGCGTCGTAGCTGTGTCTTGATTGGTGCTAATAAACCCAAATAGATTGACGATGGGCAACCTTTTAAGCAGGCAGAATATTATTCTATAGAAAGAGATTCAATAAAATTACAGTTACATTCTACTTAATTCCTAAAAGTAACATACTATAGATAAGTAATATGCACAACAATTTATATTGAAAAACAATACCAATATATAATTAAAAAGCTTATCTGGCAGCAATATTCCGATTGTCAAAATAATGAAATGAACGAACTTGTCAGTGTGGTTAATTTATTTTAACTAATAGATAGCCATCGCTTGTGTTTGCGCCCATAAATTATTGTATTGATCCATTTAGGTATTTGGTTTGCCGCAATTAAAGTAAGCCATAACAGAACTACAGAAACTTTTTGCGAATATACTCTCTATTCTGACACGAAAACACAAATAAAATTATATAGTTTTTTTTTTTGTCAAAAATACAGATACCTACAAAAATCATATTGAGAGTTTCGGAGGGACCGTGACGAAGTCATGTCGCGTCATTGTATTATTTTCGATAACTTGTGCTATTTCGAGTGTTAATGTGTAAAAATGGTGGATTTTTATTCATTAAATGTTCGTAAACGTGCACGTGTTGTGAATAGTATAATGTTGTGAAATGTGACTCTTCGTGTTGTATCCAAAACTCCATAGAAACCTCTAGTAAAGTCTCCACCACTTTACTGTTGCATAACGTGGACTTTACTGTGATTTACTTTGCTTGACTTAGAGTATGACTGAGACCTATTTAAATTGAGAAATATTTGACTTTACTTGAAATATTACAATACTTGACCCTGGCTAAATACACAACGTGTGGAGCCAAAACAAAAGAGAAAAAAAAAGTATAGCGATCTTAAATTTAATATTCTAAACAAATACATACTGCACCTATAACTCTGACACAAAATCGATTCCAAACCAGCGTGCTGGTTGAAAACAACCGGCGCTGGTTTTCTGACGTCATGCGCAGCGCTAAATTCAAGCACAATAGCAGTAACACAAAAGAAAAACAGAAAAAAATACATTATAATTATGAATATAGGAGTAAATATAGAAATAGATAAAATATCTATAACCCTAACATTTGTATTTTACTAGCGTTGTCGCGATTAGTGAGATCCCAGCAACACTAGACAGGCGCAACAACTCCGCAAAATCGGAGCGTTAATATCACCGAGTGACGTCATAACTCCTGCTCGAGATTTTTAATATCACCTCAATCTCCGGAGCGATTAAGTACTTGCGAATAGAATTATTCTTTCCGGGAGCTTGGAGTAAGTAACAAATAGATTTGATTTTGAATAAAAAATATACACCACATTGTTGGTATTGTTTTCAGCCTGTTGAGTACATTGGGTAAAGACCTCCCCGCGAATTTTTCAAGTATTGGCGGCGTTAATCGGCGGATCTGATGTATATCATTCCTAATCAAAGGTTTCATTTGAATGTTCGAGTAAAACTGTGGCTGCGTATGTAACCAGAAATGTAATAAATTAGGTACCTTAATAAATGGCTTATTTTAATATCTGCAGATAAATAGTATGAATCTGATTAGTCATAGTATTATTCATAGTTAAATAAAGGCTAGTTGCTAAATTTCTTCGAAAAACCTTACGGATATTTCGTTAAATCGTACACAAAGTGACGTATCTTCCTATTTTTAATTTCAGTGTCTAGAACAAAAAGTCCTTTCATTTCCATGGAAAGCGATCGGAGGGCGAGTCGATAGCGTTTATTGAATTCAAATCACTTCGGACGGCGCAAAGAAGTTGGCAGCATCCGACAGCCGGCTTATTATAAAACTAGTTTTATAAACCGCTGGTGCTGCCTTATTTTTAGGTAATTAGATTTGGCTTTTGTTTGATCACAGTCAAAGCTAAAAGAAATATTCGCGAATTTTCACATAATTGAAGATATAAGATATGACAACCTTCCAGTGGTCGCTCCATTGGTCTGAACATAAGCAGCCGTGCGCGGTCTGTGATACCGCAACTTTACATGTCTTGTTTGAAAAAATGAATGAATATTTCATAACATTGCGTAGCACATCATAAAGAGAAGTATTTTACGTGTATAATTTTTTTATTTGTTCTTAATATTTAGTTTTAATAAAACGGGAATCCTCACGTTAAGTTAGTATTCCTTTATAAAGGTCACCGAATTTGATCGAAACTGTAGTCGGAATAACCGACTCAATTTAACGTGAGTATATAATTTTATTAAAACAAAATTATCAAAACCACGTCAGTTTTCATAGTAAAATTGTAATTAATAGTTAAAAGCACTATAAAACTATGGCTTGCTAATATGTTAATATCTATATTAACATATTAGCAAGCGCGATATTCGCCGTTCTAAGTCTTCATAACTCATAGTCTAAAAGAATCAGTGTAACAATATAAATGATTAATATATAGGTATCAGACATATTTTTTTAAATGATAACAAGTAAATAAAATGAAATACACAAAGGGACGCACACGGATTCTAAGACCGCAAAGAAAAATAAAGGAACACGTGCGCTTGTGACGAATATCACAGGGCTACTGAGGGGTACTCACCCTCTCGAGCATACCACTGAAGCGCAACCGTCTATTGTTCATAGTTTTTATAAAATCGTAATAAAAGTTCGCTGCGAACTCAGAGACCGTGCGCGACTTCTGGAAGGTTAAGACCAAATTTCTAAAAAGTATTTTTAATAGTTTACGATAAGATTACAAATTTTTAAAAGAAACTTCTTTTTCATATCTTTTATTTTGACGTAGGATATCGAAAAATAATAAAAACGTAAAGCTAAGTTTAACTTAGACCGTGAAATTGAAAGATATTAAAATAATATTTCTGAAGTTGAGATGGCCAGATAAAATAACAATATTTAGAATACATAAATATTAATATACAGTTTTTGGAAATGTATACTCTCTATGGAGTATGAATCTTACAAATGTGTGAGTAAGGTAACTATGTGACACGACTTTTTGCTCAAAACGCCTATAGGTAACTATATTTTTTTGTAATTCTGCAAGTTAATCAATTCACATCAAGTACTTTTTTTGTTTTTTATGCAGCCTCATGTGTTGATTAATATTAATATGATTAATATAATTAATATAATTAATATAATTAATATAATTAATATAATTAATATAATTAATATAATTAATATAATTAATATAATTAATATAATTAATATAATTAATATAATTAATATAATTAATATAATTAACATATTATTAATTAATATTATTATTAATAATATGTTGATTATAATTTAGTTATTTTTATCGGTCATAGAATACGTGTATACATGCTACACAAAATTAAATTCAAACGCTTTTTTTCAAGTCCTTTTGGGGTTGAGACCATGGGACCTCGGGGTCCGGCCGCCCGTAGTTTAGTAAAGGAGCTGTCCAGGTGTCAGCTGAATACATTAACAAAATGTATTTTCAGATAACTATACTATTAACTTTTATACTAAAGTTTAAGGCACAGCAATGTTGTTAAACATCTGAAATTACCGCAAGGTACAACCGGATTCTCAACAATTTGTTTAACAATACTTCGCTCGGTTCAAAGTTTGCAAAGCGGAGCATTGCAGTTACAAAGCCGGAACTTAAGCTCATTTACTCGTTTTGCAACATTCTTACTTGCAGAAGCTTTGCACGTGTTTTTTAGCGTAAGGCATCTCGCTCGTACATTTTTATTCTAAAGCATTACAAATAATTTTTTGTTGATGATACTTATTTTATTATTTAGCTGTTACCCGCAACTTTGTTCGCGTGAACCTGCAAAAAAAGTGGCCTATGTCTGTCTGTGACTCTGACATATCTAAGCAAAAATTCAGGTCGATCCGTTCAGCAGTTTAGTCGCGATAACGTGATAAGCACATAGACAGAGAGACAGAGTTACTTATGCTTTTATGATATACTAGCTTTTACCCATTTCGTTCACGTGGACATAAAAAAATATCCTATTTCCCTCTTTGTGATAATTTTACAGTAACTACTTATCAAATTTTATCAAGATCCGTTCAGCCGTCTAGCTGTGATAACGCGACAATCATCCAGAAAGAGAAACTAAGTTACTTCCTATAAGCCATATTGAACTTTTTTTTTGTGACTTTTTCTATGGACTGTCATTTGTAGTTTATGGTTTTCTGAATCGCACAAGCGAAGTTTTTTCCTTGAGATAAACGTATTCATTTTTATAGCTCTAAGCTATATTGGCCTTGATACGACTGCGGCTATATAGCTGTGAATTATAATATTAATTAGAATTATTTAGGATTTTAAAAAGCATATTAAATAAAACAACAAAATATTGGAATTTTAAAATTCGTTTTATAACTTTTTGAAAATTCACATTGAATAATAATAATATCAATAAAATGAGTCACTCTTCTCGTATCATTTTTCCATTTTTCTATGATATAATCAATAAAGAAAACAAACTAACGTACGAGCAAGAAAGAACGAACTGGGCGAAAGCGGTCTTCAGTGTAGAGGTTATGTGGGTTGATGCGAAGCCAGCAAGGAAAGGAAAGCGGCAAACAAAATGGAGGCCGTTGCCCAATAGATGGTAATCCAGGGCAGATAATTTTATAGGGATAAATTTACACGAAAAGCAAAGTATGCTATGTAATATTTAGACTTATCCCCACCCACCTACAATATACTTAGTAATTTTAATAAATTATCTCATTTTTCATTTCATTAAATTAAGCTAACAGTATAAGACGTGCAAAACCACAGACAAGATTTAACTTACTGCATATTTAAAGTTCTTATTATACTCTAACTTTGTATTACCGACCGTAAAATAAACCACAAACTATCTAATAAGCTACAAACTTTGCTACCGTATAGCCTTAGAATAAAACTCCATAATTTCAGAGCTGTGTAATATATTTTTATTCTGCCTCCAAACCAGGTTATTACCATGTCATCCGCGTTACAACATCGTCAACGAATCAGGACGTACTCAGTGTGTGCTATGGGGGCCACAAAATATTAGTTTTGAAAGTTTTAAGTGACAAGTTTTCAGCCATTTTAACAAATATCTAAAATTGCATTAAAGTGTTACTCCAGTAGCACTAGCTTGGCCATAGACAAATAGATGGCCACTCTCAAAGCAACGCCGCGCAGTCAGAACATCAAATGTATACTCGTAGTACGTGGGTAAGCTGCGCGAGCTTATGCTAGTTCATAACCAATATTAGGATCTATGACAGCGCGGCGCGATAGGGCGTGCCTGATCTGTGGGGCGATGAACTCCTCCCCTTAGCTACATCCATGTCGACGAAAGTTATTTCTTGCGAGATCGCGGAATTATGTTTGTGGTAAACGTTTGTTTGGTGCAAACAAAGGCCTTTATCGCGGGCAGAAAGTAGAACTCCATGATAATGATGCTCAGTTTATGTGCTAATATTGTATGAAGCTGTTTTAACCATTAACAGCTACCGCAATTGTTTCATTTTAGTCAAAAATAGCTCTTCGAACCTTGTTGTTATAAATTATGAAGTGCATTTATAACGTATTCTTGTGCATTTAAATAGCTTTTTTTCTGAATGGATTTTTTTTTCTGAATTAGTCAATAATTTAGCGTTTAACCCTATGTAACTAAAAACAGTTTGTGTACATAATTGTAGCACCTACCCCTTAAATAAATATAATTATAATAATTAAACAAAATGCGTATCCGGATCAGACTCAAATTTTACATTTTGTAATATCATCTCTATTTGTGCTGAGTTAGAGTCTATTTCAGATGATGATCCTAAGCGCGGAAGTGAGTCGTCCGCGGTTAATGTATGGCTGAAGCGTAAAGGCTGAACCTACGGACAGTTTAATTTAATTGAATTTTTATTCAAGTCAGCAAATTATACCAATTCTTTTTTTATATTTATGTAATGAATTATGCCTGGGTCCTCCATACTAGGTTTAGTAACTTGTAACACCTGAAATGATAAATTGTTTTTTTCCAAATCAATCCGCCGATATATTAGACCGATACAGATACAGATATATTAATAAATTATAAAATTTACAGGTCAAGAAAATATCACTTAATTTCACATTAGGTACATCATAGGTACATACTAAGTTTATAATGGCTATAAAATATCATTTATGTACTCCTTAATCGAGTAATAGGCCTTACTGAGTAGGAGTAGCTTTAGATTTGATTTGATTTGATTTGATTCAAATATATTGTTGGAAGCTGCAATTTTTATTGTCTCTGGTAGGTGGTTATATAAGTGATATGTCCTCCGCTAGGCTAAATGTATATACTAGATCACTAAATCAGGACTACCTTTAAAAAATATTGTAGGGTAGATGAGCAATTAAAACAATCAGCGATCTGATTTCAGGTAAAACCTTCCAGTAAACAAACAGAAACAAACCTGAAGCGTTGCCTCGTTCAGTTTAAGTTGCTTTAACTTGTATCAAGTCAATTGTTAGAGTAGAACCATCAATTTATTTAGAAGGTTCCAACAGAATAGAGATCGGTATTAGATTAACAACTCTATACATAAAGACTTTCGCCAGAATTTTTACCGCATTATTAAAATCGATTCCAAATCGATCTTTTGAAAATTTGAAAAGAGTTAATACAAGACCTACAAATCACAATTTTTTTTTACGACTGATCTTGATGTGAGGCTTCAAAAACATCTTGTCTTACATAACTCTAACCATTCAATTTTAAATGAAGTTCAGAATTAAATGGTTTTATTGTACTGGGGATACGCGACCATTTCTACAGAAACTATATTTTGAACAAAGAGAGATAGAAATATACCGCAAAGACAGAAAGAAAGAGAAAAAATACTACAAAGGTTTCAGTTAGAAAGTCATTTTTGCTAAAATTGGACATCCGACCTAATGGTTTTCTTGTCGAAATATTTTCGATATTATAATATTTTCGACCGTGCGCTCGCAGCGTCAACACGATGATGCCTAGAATCAATACAGAGTAATAGTAATAGGAATCTCTTTGAAGTTGGGTGTCTAAGTTTTCTTAGTCTGTGTTTCCGTTTTGTGATGGAGGCTTTACAGAGATCTCAACAGGTGTACTGTTTGTCTTATTAAACTTCATCAACTTCCCAAACTTCATAAGAAATTAATTAAACAACCATTTAAGTTGGAGTGATTGAAATACGCCTAACTTAAGCTAAAAATACCGTCTTAAAATTCTACCGCATAAAAGTTATCATAATCATTTTATTGATTGTTTAGACTGACAGTTGTAATGTAGGGAATTTCGCATCACGCAAGCGAAGTTTTTTCCGCGAGATGAACGTGTTAATATTTATACCTCGAAGATTTTTTTCTAAACCGTTAGATGAATTTTTGAGAAAGAATAATTTAAAAAAAACAGCATTGATTGAAACCATTGGATTTTTTTTTAAATTTATTTTTTTAAATTTTGGTTTATTCGCTTTTTTTAATTTTATTTTTTGGGTACAGCAAGATTCAAAAATTTAAAACAGATGTTTCAATATACAGTGGTTCACGGATCCGTGGGAGGACAATTGCTATTTGATACAATCAGTCCTCCCACAGATCCAACTAACTATCTAAATCTAGATACAATAAGACGCTACTCGAATTTCTAATGTACCGAAGCAATGATGTTTATGTTCCATTAAATTGCTTCAGTACACTAAAAAATACTTGGTACTTGATACGTCGTAGAAATTAAAACATGAAATTAATTTCCACCCAAGTAATTACAATTAACTGGTATAATGGAAAAATAAGCACCATAACTGGTATGATCGACGCGTGCATAGTACATATACATTATACACATACATATTATACAAAAACCCGACGGAAAAGTGTGGCAAGTAATATTTCCGAAATGAAGACGAATCTTTCATCGCCTCTCACTTCAAAATCTGTCAAGTTGCAATGGCACGAGTAGAGATAGTGGAATGAGCTTCCACCTGCAGTTTTCCCGAGTAACTACAACATGGGGTTCTTCAAAAGGGCTGTTAATAGAGTCTTTAAAGGTCGGCAACGTATCTCTGATGCCCCTGGTGTTACAGGCATTCATAGGCGACGGTGATCGCTTACCATCAGGCGGCCCGTCTGCTTGTTAGCCACAAATGGCATAAAAAAATAAAAAAAAGATGCAGTTAATACCAAACAGGCTGTCATGTCGTTTATACTACATTAGAAAAAATTATGTACATTACTCGTTCTTTGACATTACTAATTACCTAATTATACCTTGAATAATGACCAAGAAAATAGAATTTTTTTTTTCTTTTAAATATAAACAAAAAAAAAAGCACTTTTAACCGGAAAATATTTTTGAATACCGCTAAATTCAAATATTTTTGTACACAAATATCAAAATTAAAAAGAAAGTCATTAATAATAGTTAGTGTGACGTTTTTAATCAATTTCGTAATAAACATCAATAAAATATTTTAGCAATGTAGGTTATACTTTATCCCAACACATTTTCATGTTCACGACTCATACTTTTTAATCAAAAAAATTCCTGTAGGATAAACGTATAGCTGCAAGTAGCACAAAAAAAGCCTACGAGTAAATTACTTCACTTAACAGAATTTGTATAATCGCGACATTTACCATAGATAATGGCATCTATTTTACCCAATGTAGGTCTGAAAGCACCATCAACGCTACAATTATTAACGACGCCATTACAACAGGTCACGCTGATATCTCGCTATAACCATTCTATCATTAATTTAAATTGAATTATGAAGTTAACCGCGGCCGACCAATTAACGCTGACCCACATCAATATACAACCCTCCCTCGACTAGTTTATATTTCAAGGTGAGGTCAAACAGGGAATGCGACGACGGCGTAATTGTGGCGTAAGGCTCGGCTACATAGGTGGACAAGCGCAAACTATAGCCGTGTTGTCGAATTTATAGCATATACAAGAGAGGCCTTTGCTCCATATCTGGAAATTACATGCTGATTATGATGATGAAGGATAATGAAGTTTTACAAGGCAAGTTTACGTTCAGTTTTGCTCAAAGAGAATGCTTTGAATTTTAAGATGAATGACAAGGGACTCTATAATTTATGAGATCAAAAGCCAAGAGGCAAACTTTCGCGCCCAAATGAAAGAAGGTGGTATTAGCATGCGCTAACAAAAAATATCAGATAACTGCTAATTACAACTAAACCAGGAAATCAATCAAAAATATCTTCAATGCTATCTTAGCTATTAAAAAAATGTGTAAAATAAGGTATTTTCAAAGATTTCTTTATGGAGATAATGTCATGTAATCATGTTTTCCCTCTATGCTATACTAGACGACAAAACTAGTAAAACATATATCTCAAAATAAGATTTTTAACGCATAGAGATGTGCTGAATAAAAAAAACATATATTTTTCAAAATATGGCGTTAAATAGATATCGGGTCTAAGTACAAATAATGTCTGCATTTTTCATCTACATCTTACCTCTGCCACACTTGTATCATGCTAACGTTACACTACGCTGTCTGCACGAGACAATGAGTTTGTTATTTGAATTTACTTGTACATTTTTCTACACGAGAACGTAGAAAAAAAAAACATCGCGTTGGTGCCTTTGTGCACGGTATCTGTCGTTTAACCATGCCTTGGACCCAACTACTTGGAAGGTCAAACTAAACTGGTAAGGAATTCATTATATGGACTCCTAGTTCAATAGCGATTATACCCACGGTTATATGAAACCTCTGGGATAAGATCCGGTGATTAACAACAGAGCGATATACCCTGAAGACGGTTTGTTAGGTGTAAAGTTCAATTATATGGAATTTGAGGCGGTATTGATAGGGCTTTAGGGGTAATAGCTACTATGGTAATATAAAGTGATTGTTTTATGGCTTCCATTAGCCTTGACGCTTAATTTGATAATATTCCTATTGCTGGAATATAAACTTGATTGCTTCTCAGACCTAATTTATTAGAAGGTAAACAGTGCTACGAAAGCTGTATCACTTACAAAAGCTGACTAGAGAAAGCAGATAAAAGTAAATTCATGGAATAAGTTATGATTTGCTATTACATATTTACTAGTACTAAATAATAATATTCATATAATAATGAAGGTTATGTTTTTTTGGGATATTTGGTAAGGCACGTTAGCAAATAGCGGGTCCGTAATTATTATGTAAAAGTGAAATTCAATCTTTGAACAAAAAAAAAATAATGACTTGTAAAAATAAAAACAACTACACAGTGCCACAATTGTCGTAATCGTTGTATTCCAATACGTACATTTTAGCTACAAATTACCAAGTTCTGTCAACTGAACTTAAAACCTAAAAGCGAAATTGGCCCTATAGAATTTCCCTCTGAAACTAACTTACTAAAATTAATTTGCTGGACTTCAGCTATTGTGCAGAATACAAAGTTAAATTTCTCGACGGCGGCTGTCCAAGGATTTCAGTACGTGGCTTACTAGCAATTGTATAATATTGAGAAAAATATTGTATTCGTTTCAAAAAACATTAGGCAAAAGTACATTTAAAACTGTAAGTGAACGAAACGAGCTGAGATTAAGAATAGAGTACACCGCCGTCTTGTCCATACAAAAAGCGTAGTCTGATACCCACCCCTAAACGTTATCCGATTTCGATGATTTTTGTAAATGTTACACCGTGGAAAACTATGCTTGTATGTTTTTTTCTAAATTTCGCAATATCTTCGTTGTTGTAGGCACTTAAAGTGACTATTTTTTTGCGTCGAAAATACGACGAAAAAAGTATCCGTATTAAGAATACCATAAACATTTTTTTAAAGCAAATCATAGCCGCATAGGTTATGGTTTATCCAAGCCATTGACACCAAAAACAAAAGATTTTGTTAAGATTTAGGGGGTGATAACAGACTACACCCGAAACGCTGATTTCATCAAAAAGTTATTCACTGGTTCTCTCTATTGCACGCACGAGAAACAGACCTACAGCTATCCAATTTCAAATGTCGAATGCGCCAAAACTTCTCGGGAGGACTATCCTCTTAAGTACCATACGAACAATACTTTATAAACCCTCGGACGTTAGCGCAAGTGGCTGCTTGCTGCGTCGTAAGCATTTTTTAATTGTCAGAAGACCGCAGAGTGTGCGCAATCAATTACAATGCACTTCATTAAAAAAAAAAACAATAAAAGAAAATTTTCCCGTACATATATTTGAGAGTAAAAATGGAAGACTTGCATTTATTAGATCGTTATGTTTGTGTGTTCCTAACTCCTGTAGGTACCTAGCCTTAGCGGTTTTACCAATACTGACTGAGGTGTTATTGGCTACATTTTACAGTCGAGTTTTTTTTTGTTTTTCTTTTGTAAGTTATATTTTAGTTTATTTAGTTACTTGTTATATGTCACACTATGAGAACAGTTTTTTTTTACCAATGGCAGCTCTGAATGTCTTCGCTAATGATTTTTATTGGTTCCAGCCTACCATAATTTATTATGCTAACATGGTTGGAAATTTGAGACAGACTTTGAGTGTGTGCGTAACTCAAACAAGCGTTTTGTCTCAAGCTTATCTGCTGTACGATATTGTTTAGTATTGCCCGAGCTAGCACTTTGTGGAACTATTACCTATACTATTACGATATTAGGCTCTCGGGTGACATTTTCGATAAATTGAATTGAATACAGAGTATCACTCCGTTATAATGCAGTCTTAATATGAGGGCTATCCATTTTCTGAATTGAATGTATACTTCGAGTTTCAACGGGGCCATGCATAGTAGGGTTCCGTAGGCGCGTAGAACGCTTGAAGTATTTATCCGTTTTTTCCGCTTATATCAAAAAATCATTATCGTGCCGTGCATTGCCGTGCAAGTGCAGTGCCGAATGTGATCGAAACTATAGTCGGAATAACCGACTCAATTTAACGTGAGTATTCCCGTTTTATTAAAACAAAATGTATCAAAACCACGTCAGTTTTCATAGTAAAACTATTTTAATTGTGAAATATTTGACTTTAATTGAAATATTTCCAATACTTGACACTGGTTAAATACACCACGTGTAGACCCAAATTATAAGAGAGAGAAAAAACGATAAAATGACAGTGTAATATCCAGAATCTAATATCTTACACATCGGTATTCTCAATGAACTAACTGCTTTTAGTAAATCTAATACGGTAATATTGAGTTAGCGGAAGTTTTTGGAGGAGAATATTCTTTTATACAAGCAAGCAATTTATGTTAGTAAGTGAATGCCCATGTATGTATACTTTTAAAAGTCCTTCTTTACTAGTAGTTGAATTTTGAACGTAAATTTTCGTGTTATTTCCAAAACTCTATAGAAGGCTCTAGTAAAGTTTTCACCACTTTACTGGGGCATGACTTGGACTTGACCGTGACTTGCTTTTCTCGCCTTTGACTGTGACTATGACTAGTTTGATAAACAAAACTTGAAAATATATAAGTATACTTGACACTGACAAATGCATAAGATGTGCGACGCCAAAACCTCATAGGAGGTTAGGAAGAAAAAAAAAAAGCGTTCTGTATCATTAAAAAAAATTTTTTTTTTGTTGATTGACATGTTATTGCTTATCAGTATCCATTTAGACTAAATTGACACCTTGCTACTTAGCTTAACTCAATCAACAAAAAAAATATTTTTTTTAATGATACAGAACGCTTTTTTTTTTTTTGCTAAGTAGCAAGGTGTCAATTTAGTCTAAATAGTGTGACGACGGTAGTCGTCACACTGAATAAACGTTAAAAGACGCGTTAAAAATATCTAAATATTTATGATTTTTTTCCCTACGAGTATCAAAACGACTCATTTCGTTTTTCTAATAAGCGTACACGTTCTTTGAGATCCAAAGCTTTCGAGTGCGAGTAAAGGTTACTCCGAGAAAACCAAATACGGCACAAGGAAAATGTTTGTTTATTCGGAAAATGTGCCTCTTCACGTAATTATTAACTGAAAATGAGATAACGTGAGTACGTAACCGTATATTATGATCACAGATTACCGATTAGATTCCGCATTAAGGACATTTGAAGTGCACCACTCAAATCTACTCTGATTGGTTAATTGCTTGTTTTTACCCTGTGCCACACTATATGCTCCTCGTGCTGCTCCTCGCGGCGCCGGTAATATTTCTTGAGTGGCGACCACGAACCGGAAGACGAAGCGTAGGCAGGCCTCCCACTAGGTGGACCGACGACATTGTGAAAGTCGCGGGCAACCGGTGGATGCAAGTGGCACATTGTCGGTCGGTGTGGCGGTCTAAGGGGGGGGGCTTTGTTCAGCAGTGGACGTCTTCTGGCTGATAATGTAATGTAATGTAATACACACACTGCTCTACTCGCGTTTCTCCTCGCGCAATTCATCCCTTTTACGCCTCTGGCCTTACCACCGCTCCATCTCTATCTATCTTGCCAGTCCTTTAAATCGCACTACAAAAACTGACAAAATCGGAACCAGTGGGCAAGGCGAGGAGCAGGACGAGTAATGTTACCACACTACGTCTCTGTCTCATTCCTTCTCCATAGCCAATATAAACCCTTTGTCTCACGCCACCCACGCTTTTCTCGAGATTTTTGCGTTTTTATCGTAACAAAGGTCTCATAATGCGGTATCTATTGGGGACTATCTGTGGTTATAACGTAACATATTTCGGCTTAGTTGCGTTAGCAGTCCCCAAAATGATACATGAGCTACTTTATTGTGAAACCATTTTGTGAACATAAGGAAAGTAAAATATATTTTGGGCTCTGGTAGGTGGGGCCTTTTAGCAGGTAAGTAAGTGAAGCTAGCTGTGCCTAGCAGCTTCATTTGCAGTGATTTCTATTGTAGATTCCGTCTGGGGTACTTCCAACTCGGATGGGCAGCGTTCGGGAAGCTACGTGATGTCTTTTCGTCCAAAATTCCGCACTGTCTGAAGACAAGGGTCCTCGACCAGTGTGTGTGTGTTGGATTCTTCTGGCGACCTCTTTGCCGAAGTTGGACTGAACTGAACAATCTCTCCAAGATAGTGGTCAACAACTACGAGGGTATCGTTCCCAACGGCTACCGGTGCGGGCACAACATGGGCATTGGATATGATGTTTGTCTCGTCCATGTTCTTTTAAGACCCACCTGTTGGGTAATGAGGTCACTGAGCATAGCATTGAGTTTCTCCATTATTGAGGTAAGTATACATTTATTTAATGTATATTATTATTGCTTTGAAAATTCAATGATTTTTCTAAGGGCTTTTTCAATTTAGGCTACCCGAAAATCTTAATAAGTTATAATAAGTCATAATAATACTTATTTACAATGTACTATATCTAGGAAGTACTTATTTTACAACTATTTATTTTTATTGTCTGAGTAACTAAACAATTTCAGTCACGGCCCTGTCCAAACAGTTATTCACTCTTATTGAAAAGTAAATGGAAGTGACGAAGATAGACGATAACGTCAATTGCGTGAAATATAATTATCTAAGCACAGGCGTGTGTTCTAGATCTTTCTTATATTGTAATAAATTATGAGCGAAAACGTAAAAAAAACAACATAACGCTAATGACTGGAGTTATATTTTTAAATTTTCAATTACGCGAGAATTTTCTATGCCAGTTGTTTACAATACACGAGTAAGATTTATTGCCTTATATTATAGGCATAAAACAAAATCGGATGTGGGACAGATCCGTCCAATATAAATTTTATTCCGGAAACGTTTATAATGTATGTACATTATTTCCATGACTTTAAATTACCTTTGTGGCTAGCCTTGTGGCTCATTGGGAGGATTTCCTCCTTTTGAGTGTAGGTTGTGGGTTCGATTCCCACTCAGGACAAACGTTTGTGTGATGAACAAGGATGTTTTTTCGTTGAGTGGGTGTTTCTATTATTATTTTGTATATTTATTTACAAAAAAAAAAGTATTTATGTATTCTATCAGTTATCTGGTTCCCATAGTACAAGCTTGCGTAGTTTGGGTCTAGATGGCGCAGTGTGTGAAAAACGTCCACCAACATTTGTTTATTTATGTATAATTAAATTCCAATGTTAACCTATGTTTCATAATATAAATGTAATGTATAGCTTCTGTTGGGGATCTATATTGTGTAAATAAATAAATAAATTTACTTTGTGTTATAAATTATGCACTTATATTTAATGCCCGTTGTCAAAAATTTGGACTATGGATGATTTCTACAGTAATATATTTTACTGATATGGATGATTTTACAGTAACGTATCTACTGTAAAAGTAATTTTACACACAACGATAATGTATTGGAAACAATAATAAGACCTAAACGATAAAACGTGTATTTATCGATTAAGTGATATTCGCAAAAAAATAGCGAAGTATTGATTTGAAGTAGCATTTAATAACGAAAGTTGAGTTTCCTAGAATTATGTAGTGCCAACGCTTTGATAGGTGGCACTGCAAAAAGAAAAATGCCATTTTGTAAACGGTAACCGGCCTTACCGGTCAACTAACTTAAAATCCGGCTAAAGCAGCCCCCTCCCTACTTCCTCTCGCAACACAATAAGTTTATTATTACGCAAAATGAACAAAATATAGCTGCTATTTTCCTTATCAGAATAACGGAAGTCGTTGTAAAACTGCTATAATGGTAGCCATTCGGCCTACGCTCAATGGGCTTAACGACAAGAACTGTCAAATAATTTCGCATAATAGACACCCTTGATAAAATGGAACGCGATCTTCGCCCGTGTCTGTTACAATATTGATTCTTTTGCGTTTATTGTTGTAGATTTTACCTTAACTTGTTTTTGATGTTTGTGTGGGTGTTTGGCAATGTGATTTTATTCACTCAATTTTTGATCACCCTGAGAATGGGTGAGTTGCCATAATCCTCACGTTTAGCAGGCGGCTTGGGAATCGTAGAATGTTCAACGTTTACCAAAAGGTCGCTGCTTTCCGACCTCCGGTGGTTCTGATCGCAGTTTAAGAACATACCGCTGGCTCCGTTTTTTTTTTATATGAACTTAGAAAATTGTAACCTACGTTTAGTGGCCAGCAAAAGATTTCATCAAAAAACAGCTTAGTGGGGGAAAAGATGGAGAATGTACACCTACGTAGCACTTGCAACCTTCGCTCCGCCAAAGTAAACTCAAAATCGACTCTTACGCAGATTACGTAATTTTTCAAGATTTTTGCCGGCTATTGCAATTTATATCAAAGCACTGATGCCATCACACTTCTTAGCCGTTCATTTTATTTTTTTATCAATACACTCTCAACAGTCATAGGCCATCATACTTAGGAGTAGATAAAGGGCAGAAATCCTTATTGTATTTGATAGGTGTCATTAATTTCTTTGAAAACAACTGAAACAGTCCACTGACACAAATATATCGATTCCATAATATGAAATTAATTAAAATGTACATCAAATGTTTTTTCGAACCTTTTAAAACAAAAACTATGACAGCCATAACAAACTTAACAAACTTTGCCATAACAATAAAACTGAGACTTGAAAAAATAACCGGCGATTTAGACGGCGTGTTTAACTCAATTTGGCCACGTTTCGTCTTAGTGATTTTTCGCTCTGCGAGGACGATATTAGCTGCGTACTTGAAAGTTTATTACGGTGCAGAACCGATACACTTAACACACCAACCACGTAGATGTGCCGACTGAAGGCGAATAAATTCCACGATCTGTGGTTGGACGCCTTCCAGAGAGTTGTTGCCGGCCTGCTTCTTCTGGATATACAAACAAGGCTCTACCCTGGTACGGTCAGTGAAAAGAATCTGTTCGACAAAGACATGATAATTAAGATCAAACTTCACTTTAGGTAAGTTCGTTTGATCACTGAACTATACTACATTCCATATATCGTGGTTCGGGCGACATGAAGTATGTATGTGAATATTTTGTTCCTGTTATAAAGAAATTCTAACTATAATAAAAAAATATTTACACAATTCATTGTGCTGTGGGGTGAACGCAAACAACAATTTCATACAAAAAACTGTACATACGAAAAATCTGCTTATAATAAGATGGCGCTTACGTATTTAGTCAGATAATGCCCAAACCGCTATAAAATCTGAGGAAAATATGGTTGATGTAGAAAGATATTATTAGTATAGGTTTTATGTCTGATGTTTATGGTTTAGTTCAAATTACATTGCAAAACCGATACCCGATGGGGAAGAAATGTTCTTGAGAGATGAGAGAGTTCGACCATGAACCGGAAGACGAAGCGTAGGCAGGCCTCCCACTAGGTGCACCGACGACATTATGAAAGTCGCGGGCAACCGGTGGATGCAATTGGCACGATGTTGTTCGGTGTGGCGCTCTAAGGGAGAGGTCTATGTTCAGCAATGGACGTCTTCTGGCTGACAATGTAAATGTCATGTAAGATTGCAAAATACAACGTAACTTAGTATAACTTATCTATGCTGTTAGTTTTGTTGAGTTTTTGTTGTTTATTTGTTAGCTCGAAAAATAAATTTAAATAATCGAAAAACGATAATGCATGACATTTCAATACTATTTTTTTAGTTTGGATCTTTATTTTGACTGTGACATTAGACCTTGATGTCTAATAGACGATACCTGCATATTTCCAGAGAAGAAATTCGATGGCGTATGTGAATCTGCCAACCCGCACTGGGCCAGCGTGGAGGATAAGGCCCAATCACCCTTCGAGGGTAGGCTATGACGGTGAACATTCTGCGATTAAGCCGCCTGCCAAGCGTGGGGATTATGGTAAAACTCACCGCCAATTAGAGGAGAGAATTCCTCCAGTCCAGACGTTTAGGAGCCGATAAGAAGAAAAGGCAAAAATAACTAGTTTTCAAAACATTTACAAGACTTAACGTTATCATAAATAGAAAGAGTAAATATTTTGGGTGTTATTTCAACGATGCACACATTCTAGGATAAAAAAACAACTGATCCATAAACTTAATCGAGGGTAAAAGATATTTTCCTATGCTGTGACTGACTTTTTTGCGAATTTAGGATCGATCTCAAAATAAATATTGTTCATTTATATGAGTACAATATCCAAGTACATGTCTGTCGTCGAACCCCCTTGTTTTTAAAAATAAAGTATAAAAGACACAAAGAAGTGGATGCCAAATAAAAATCAAAGCTCACCCTAGTTTGCAATAAAATATCGAAAAACAGGGACCGGAGAAGCGTTACAAAATAAAGAAGGTCCGAAACTGGCCACCGTCCAAAAATCGGTTCATCCATTGGCCTGTAAACCACGATTCTGGACCAGTCATGCGAAAAGATATCCTTTGAGCTCCCACTGTGGCATATGAAAACATGCAAATATACTTGTAGGCTTGGATGAATCTATGTGGGACATTAGCTATAAGAACATACAAAAGGATTTATAAATAAAAACAGAATCCACAATACCTAACAATATTAAAATTCAGAGAAATACAACCGCAGTCGTTACCAATCAAAGCTTCGAGGTATATAAATGAATACGTTTGTCTCGAGGAAACCGTGAGCGCCATATACTGTCTCACGAGTAAGAGATTTTCACGCAGCGTGACAAAGGCTGTGTGCAATGTCTCGCGAGTTTAAGACACAGCGTGGCTCGCTCCTGACGTCAGACCGTAAGCGCCCTGCAGTGTCTCATGAGTCAAACAAGTTCACGCAGCGTGTCTCACGTCTGACTGCAGAACGTGAGCGCCATGGTGAAAGTGTATCCATTCCTAATTTTCCCGTTCAAATTTTAAAATTAAAGAGTGTGCATCTATCATTTCGTTGCGAACCTGAACCCTCCTAAGCTCTGCAACGGCACGCGATTTAGACTGGTTTATTTTCAACGAAACGATGTAGTAAAAAAAACCGTGAGAACGGGTAAAATACACGAGAACGGGTTGTACCAATTACCACTAATTCCAAATACTTCTCAGTTTTCTTTTAAGCACGTGTATTTTGCAATCAGCAGCGTCTACTTTAGCATGTCAATAAATAAAGCACAAAACGCCAGGCGTAGACTTAGGGCAACTGGTTTTCCCAAGGGCTGCTACATGTGGCTCTTTCCCGTGTCAGCAGAATGTTTTCGTGCACGCTTCAAGGGGCGTTGCTACAACTGCGAGCGAAGCCGCGGGTAAAAGTTATACTCTATCCACGGATTAGAGATAATATAGCGTTCTCTTTTGTACTTTTGTATGCAAGTGATAGGGTCAGATGACTGCATTTTAAGGTTAGTATGCACGTATTGTAAATATGGGTTTACATGGCGTGCTTTACAGGGAGTAATGCATTTTTATTTTATAATAATTTGCAAATTTTGCAAATTTTGTAAGTTACAAATGCAAGAAAATATCGATATTATATTGTTATACAGAGATATCAGTCCTAAAAACACGCTAAGGAAAACAGGCACACTAAATATAACAATAGACGCGTCGGCATCGTGCAACTGGTTTCCGACAGATGTAGACTGGCATTTCGCCGCCATGAAAACGCTTCTTTAGCTCATTATCGTCAACCAATGGCGATGCTGTGGTTTTTCTGGTATTATCTGTGTTACGTGGATAGAGTATAGCATTATTACAAATGAACATAAAAACATAATGTTTTACAAAAGTTAACATACTTATCGGATGAGATAACATTATTCAATTGTTAGGATTTTAGTCGTGATTATTTGGTTTCGATTGCTTGTGTGTTCGTTAGAACTTGCGTACGGATACCTGTAGATTTTCGGTGAAAGAAAATATCGTGAGGAAACGCGCATATTTCCCGAGAAAAATTCAATAGAATTTGCCAACCCGCACTTTGCCAGCGTGGTAGATATGACCCAATCTCCCATCCCAGTAGTGATTTGTTAAAAGGGTGATGCAGATTGATTTTATGATTTATGGGCACTTCATCATCATTATTAGACGTACGTTCGTCATTACCACAAAAGAGAGAGAAGTAAAGGTAAAAAATTTTCTTAATGCGAGACGTACGTTCGTCATTACCACAAAAGAGAGAGAAGTAAAGGTAAAAATTTTTCTTAATGCGAGACGTACGTTCGTCATTACCACAAAAGAGAGAGAAGTAAAGGTAAAAATTTTTCTTAATGCGAGACGTACGTTCGTCATTACCACAAAAGAGAGAGAAGTAAAGGTAAAAATTTTTCTTAATGCGAGACGTACGTTCGTCATTACCACAAAAGAGAGAGAAGTAAAGGTAAAAATTTTTCTTAATGCGAGACGTACGTTCGTCATTACCACAAAAGAGAGAGAAGTAAAGGTAAAAAATTTTCTTCTTCTATGGTCATTACATGCGATACAAATATCAGCAAAAGTATGTATTCGCTTTTTATGTACTTTTTCTTACTGAAGCCTAAGTTCGATTTTTTTGACTTGTTATTTTGAAGAAAGTTGTGTGGTTAGGGCCCGTCCATTTATTTTACTTCGGTCTTAGTTAAAATCACAGATTTATTAAATCTACTCAGAAATAATACTGTAGTTTTTTTTTTATCTTAGCAAAGTCATAACGTAGTGTCTTAGTAATGACAGTTGAAAGAGAGGTTTCCAAATTAAATAAGTTTCAACCTAAGAAATTTGAACCAAAAAAAAATAATGGAAAATGTCCCTAAATATCTCAAAGAACGCTTTACTCCGTATTTCAATTCAAGAGAAATTGGCCCACGCAAAAATGCAAACTCTATACGGCGAACATTAAAGTCCCCAACTGTAAAATTCAATATCCTTTTCAATTCCTTCAAAGAAAATAAAAATCTGTTTCAAAGCAATCCAGGTTATACTGCCGAAAAATCCGTAAAAGACTTCACTTGGATACCAAGCATTTTTGAACCGTATCGGGCCAAACGACCAAATTGCCTGAGGTCCCACGGGCTATATCCAAAATAACTGTGTTCTTTCATCAAAATACCACAGCATATAGGACCCATCAAAGGATGGAATGAAGGCGGAGTGTTAATAGCTGATGCATATCTACATTTTCGTGAGGAAGCTTTTAGAGCAGACTGCTTTTGTTACCGAAAGCCTTTAGAAGGCTGCTTAAACTGCGGTAAATGAACTTTCAATCAGAGCTGGTACTCTATCGGGTGGTGTTAATGCTTCGCTGAAGTTTAATGAGAATGACTTTCTTTGTGAATCTCTGAAAGTGTAAAACTAGTTGAGTACGTACGATTATGGCATTAAAAGGATTTATTCACAGATCACACTAGATACCGCATTACGAGATTCGTTGTTCCTACATGAGTCACCAAAATTTGAGGAAGACGCGGGTCGCGGGAATTGTGACCAAGCGCTCTCATTGGCTATCTCAAGGTTACGCCTACTCGCACCTAACAATCGACCAATCAGAGTAATTTCTTATAAGTGTATTTAGACTGATGCGTGGTGCGCTTCGAGCGTCCTGAATGCAGAATCTAGGGTGTGATCTGTGGATTTATTGTTAACAAATTATTTTAACAAAAAAAGATACTCTGACAAAAATGCACTATCGAGATGTTCTTGGCGCCACCCGCGAATTACTGAACTGGACTGATTTACTTTCGAGCTTTACAAACAATAATCTTCTAAGTCAGCGCAATCAAAAACTACGGCCACTGTTGGCATACATTTTGACACTTGGTTTTCCCCCACTTACTTCCCGTTGACCTAGAATCATACAATTTAGCAATTACCAAGGCCTTACAGCACAAGTAAAGGAAAATAAACCTGAAAATCGTAAGTATACTACATAATATTTTTTTTTTCTGTAATTATGTAATGATAATAACATGTTGTATTTGAAAAATTTACCGTAACGCTTATGGATAGGGGAAAAAGTTAAGTTCGTCCTTCAATTTGACTTATCATTAGAGCAATGTGCGATGCTTTCATAGTTATATAATTTAACGTAATAAAAGTTGTACAGAACCCTCGGTGCACGAGTCAGATTCGCATTTGACCAGTTTTTTAAATGAATATTCAGAAAAAGCAAGTGGCCATTATCATTTTGCGATGTTGGTGATAAAAAGCGCATATTTGTACGACAATATAATTACAATGACATACTTAGGTTCACCCTCATTAGAAAAAGTAATAACTGACCGAGCAAGTATATTATAAAAACGAACTGTTACTATTGCTATGGAATCCTAAATACACAAGTGAGAAATAATTAAAACGAATGAAAAACACGCCCATAAAAGCGGATTAAACTCAAAACCTACAATACAGCACACAGGCCGCAGTTACTTTTAATAAAACCGAAACAGACTTGATTTATACGTGTTTTGTCTGGCTGAAACAAGATGGCTGCCGTAATATCTGCATGGAGCCGGATATAAGCGGTTCGAAACCGCAATTTTTCGCTTTTTCCAACACTATCTTGCGGTTTAAAGCTGACGCTGAAAGAAACATTTTATTAAATACGACGAGTTCGTATTGCGTCGAATATTATTTCGCAGATTAGAAAAAAAAGTCCATAACAGGTTTTTTAGTAAAGTAAGATAACATTTTAAATTTATTATTACTGTATGTATTCATTTTGTAAATAAACTACTAAGTAATGTATCCAAAATCCTAGAAAAAGGACTAGACTTTTTCATAAAATCTCCTGAATAATTGTTAGAAATATGATTAAACATAGTTCAGTGGTTAACGCGCTTGGATGGCATACCGCACGGCGTGGATTCTAATCACAATAATGCGGTGAAGGGCAGCTCAGCTGGGACTCAGGTGAGTAGCTTCCACACTCAAGTTGTTATTCTGTCACCATGCACATATGGTTTCTTCTGGCAGCCATACTAAAAACCCATTTCCCATTCTAAACTACGTGTGATTACTTGCTAAACCGCACCGTCACTTGACATCAGGTGAGTTGTGGGCAAAAGACTAGCCTGTCAAACATAAAAAAAAAAAACCTCACAGCTTATCCTTCAACTCCCATTTAGTTTCTACAATTTACTTGCTATTATAAAACAAACTCAACTTAACAATATTTCTAACAAACTCCATTAAAGAGCAGTTAAAAATATCTGTTTGAACGGTTAATGAACAAAAGATTGAGCACATTGTAACTCTAGATAAAGACGGTTTTCTTCCAACATAGCAGAACTTTTCAATATCGCTTCGCTACATATTTTAGTGGGAGACTGTTACTTGTCGAACTTAACTTGAAGTTTGCATAGTGATGTGTCGTTATCGATAAATCTTTATGACCTAATATAGACAATTTGTAACTGTTACCTACTATTTTCGTGGTATTATTGAGACCAATAAACAGTAAAAATTGTGTTTACAATTATGGTATTTTTAATTAAATATCAAAGAACGTTTTATTATTATTATTATTATTCTCGTGTACATTACACGAGAATAATAACAATCTCCTACAAAAAAGTGTACAAAGTGTGTGGAATATTATTAATGCAAAAATATTCATAGCATGTCGCGTTTTTTCTCCGTACCACTACGAATGAGTTATTTAGGGTTTCTACTTCAGTCAAGCAGAAATTGTGACGATCATGTCACATATTAAACTACATCATACGTCCATAGCAGTAGTACAATCGAGTTCGCATCGTTCTATGCACATTAGCACTCTCACTATAGTTTCTCTATGTTAAATACTTATGAAAAATGGAGGATTTTTATTTATTAAGTGTTTGTGACCGTGCACGAGTGTTAGTGAATAGTATAATGTAATGAGAAGTGACTCTTTGTGTTGTTTCCAAAACTCCATAGAAACCTACCACTTTACTGGGGCATGACGTGGACTTGACTTTTGAACGGTGAATTTTTGAATATGAACGAGTGTTGCTAAATAGTATAATGTCGGGAAGCGACCATTAAATGACAGTGGACAGTCACCAGACCTGCATCAATCGATAACATTTCATCGATAGCCTAACAACACCGCACTATTTTAACACCGTCCTACCTTTCGACTTGCGCAGAAAAGTTAGGAATCCCACCCAAATCTTCTGAAATAAACTCCACTTATCCACAATGTACTCGAGAACAAAATTTATGGGACAATCTGTAGACCTTTTCGAAGCCCTGTCCAGGCCCTTTTATTGGACGTCATCAATTCATATCGACCTTTGGAAAGAGTTTTGAGGACTTGTGTTGCTATGAACTCAAGGCGTGATGAGATGGGGTTAAAAACATTTCTATGTAAAAGGGTAAGTGCAGGTGTATTGGAAGGTGTTTTCTATTAGTTTAAATTAATTTAATAGGACGTTTAACTACGACTATTTTGTTTTCATTGAAAATAATCAAAGTTAGAAAATGTTATTTGAAATTCTTAACATTAGCACAGAGTTATGGTTAAAAGTGCCCATATACCCGGTACCTTGTCTATTTTGAGACCTGCTGCAATTAAATTGGTATTTTAGAACTAATTTGTCAGTAAAAATCAATTCAGTTAAGTACTCTAACTAAAGAATCGCCGTCGTATATTCTTAAATGAACTGACAAGTATATTAGTAAGCTTTTAATTACTATTTTTTTCCCCTGAAACGTTGAAACTTATAGAAAATTTCCATAATTTTTACCCTCCGCGAAATTTTTACAGGCGGTAGTAATTATACTCGACTCGCATCTAACTCACTCCACTTCGGAACTGGCAACACTTGTTCAGAGAAAGTTCGTCAATCTTTTTATTAAAAATTCGCAACAAAAAACAAAACGCAAAATTTCACTTCCGGAGCACGATTTACAGCACCTCCCGAACAATCTCAATTATTCGAAAACCTCTAATTTAGTACTGGCAACTTTTAATTTATTCGGTGAAGGGAACACTGATTGTAGATTGTTTCTCGTTTTGGTATTCTATAATCGTGGCGAGAATTTTCCTTTTTGCGGTGCTCATTCAGCATTCAGCTTCTAATGGAAAAACAGAACTTTGGTTCCGGCTACTTTTTATTAGACTTTTGGAAAAAGATTTTTTAAAAATATATAGCTCTTGGGGTACCTTACAAGGTATATGTTGTTGGTTATTGTGTTAGGGAACTTTATTTTTTTACAATTATTGCAAGCAATTAGTTACTTTCAAATTCAAATTTTCTTTATTCATGAAAACAAGGGTCACATTTGGTTAGTAAATACAACAGACTTAAAAACTACGGTTAGTGAGACTAACATTACAACAAATTTATTTTCTCCTATTACATAACAATCGTAGTAGGTGCATGATCCAAAGAAAAAACAAAGAACTCTTGTAATACTGATCAGTGGTTCATATTCATTGGTGGCACTCCATGCGGAATCATGAACCGCACTAAATGTCTACATACATAATACCTATGTATACATTCCTTGTAGAAAAATATTTTCACATCGGATAAAAATTACAAAATAATTAAATAAAATTCCGCGCACTTGACGTGAATAATTAGGTGGACATGAACACTCCTTTCACAGATGAAAAGTCAAAGTGACGTAGTGAAAGTGACACATATCTGTGTATGAAAATGCTCATCAAAGAGTAATATCTTAGACGAAGCATCATACATAGAAGAATGTATACTAGCGGCATCATACAAGATCCATGAGTAATATAATATAGGGATTCTCGTTAAATTTAAATGTAACTAGAATTTTTGGGGTGTCTTTTATGAAATCAGAATTAAAAACCTATTAGTTGATACCCTTATTTACAGAAATCAGCAGCTAAAGATTGAAAAACGGAGAATTTTCCTATTTACACAAAATTTTGAATAACTCGAAATCCATTAAATTTTGCTGAAGCTTAAAAGATAGCCCAAACCTGTGTACAAACGCCTTGAAAGGACATGGCTTGCAATTTAATCATAGAAAAAAATTAAAAAAATATATTGTATAATAAAAATGTCATATACTGCCATCTATAGACATTATTATATTTTCTAAAAGATGTGAGGTAGCTACATTACAGAGTAGCTTTTCAGTTGCAGAAATTCTCAAACAGATGTCACTATTTCTAATCGAAAATTTAAACCTCACCCAGTGCCATCTGCGAAAATTTTGAACCCCTTCAAATTAGAAATATAGGCTTACCCTAGTCGTGCCATCTGTGTCGTGAGTTTTGTACTTTTTCCTCTTGTTCCCACAAGTCTCTAGACAGGAAAAAGATTCGGGTGAAAAAGAAAATGTAAGTCACTGCTCACTGAATTATCTACTAGTTTGTTACACTACTAATAGATGACTCTTTGATCAAAAAAGTAAAGTAAATAAATGTTTTCATTTGAGACTGCTTGGCTTTAGTAAAAACGATTATGATATTTTTTCTAAGTGGTTATCTATACATGTTTTTTTTTACCGCTAATTTGGTAGGTACGTTATTATTTTATGTCCCCGACACGGGTGTGTCCTGAAACTGCGGCCAGAACTACGGAGGACTGGCAGCAAAGTCCTCTTAGAAAACAGTTGGTGAGCGGTTTGGGTTCTGCGATCCCCAAACCGATTATGATGTCAGAAAGGTCTTATTGTCCAGCAGTTGGCTTTCTGGCTGGTGATGGTGATGATGATCTATGTACCTATGTTAAATTTTTCAGTGATATGTTTTTATAGCTAGTGTCATACTTAAAAATCCATTTGAGAAAATCGAAACAAAAAATATACCTTACCTAATTATTCAAAATCAATACAGAATGTTTTACAAACACAAAAATAAGCTAAGCATTACCTAAACTAAGTCAGACTTAGGCATGTCAAAGGAAAGGACATGTCTTACCCCCGAATACTGAAACGTTTGTTAACTTTAACAACAGATTAATTCTAATACTTACTGCCTTTGTCTGGCAGTAAGCAAATGACAAAAAAAAAAAAAACAAATCATAGCGGCATAGATTATAGTTTATCCAAGCCATTGACACCAAAAACAAAAGATTTTGTTAAGATTTAGGGGAGGATAACAGACTACACCCGAAACGCTAATTTCATCAAATGGTTAGGATAATTCACTAACTCTCTCTATCGCACGCACGAGAAACAGAGCGACAACTATACAATTTCAAATATCAAATGCGCCAAACCCTCGCGGAAGGACTAACCTCTTAAGTGAACACAAGCCAGCACTAGGTAAGTACCGACCTGAGTTTTGGCGGGAACGTGAAGAAATCATGTCGCGTCATTATATTATTTTCCATTACTTGTGTTATTTCGAGTGTTAATGTGTAAAAACTGTGAATTTTTACCCGTTAAGTGTTCGTGAACATGCACGAGTGTTGGTGAATGGTATAATGTCGTGAAACGTGAATTTTCGTGTTGTTTCCAAAACTCCATAGAAGGCTCTAGTAAAGTTTTCACCATTTTACTGGGACATGACTAGGACTTGACCATGACTTGCTTTGCTCTACTTTGACATTGACTATGACTTGTTTGATTATATCTAACTAAACTTGAGAATAAATATGTATACTTGACACTGGCAAATGCATAAGACGTGCGACGCCAAAACCCTCTTAGGAGGAAAAAGAAAAAAAAAAAAAAAGTACCGACCTGAGTTTTGGCGGGAACGTGAAGAGGGCATGTCGCGTCATTGTATTATTTTCCAAAACTTGTGTTATTTCGAGTGTTAATGTGTAAAAATGGTGGATTTTTATTCATTAAGTGTTCGTGACCGTGCATGCACAGAAGAGGGTTTTTATTACAACAATTTTTTTTTTTGTTTCTCTCTTCTTTGCGTGCATGAGTGTTGGTGAATGTTTGTGAGTATAATGTCGTGAAACGTGACTTTTCGTGTTGTTTCCAAAACTCCACAGACACCTTTAGTAAAGTCTCCACCACTTTACTGGGGTATGACTTGGACTTAACGGTGACTTACTTTACTTGACTTATACTATGACTGAGACTTGTTTTAATTGTGAAATACTTTACTTCACTTCAAATCACAATACTTGACCCTGGCTAAATAGACAACGTGTGCAGCCAAAACATAAAAGAAAAAGTACCTGCAATACGCTCCACAAACAACGGTGCTGCAGAGCCGGTAAACTGTTTTGTTCCGAGACACCAACCGCGACGGAAGAGAAATCAGTGTCTGTTGGGCGAATGCAATACCTTAGTTTTATTTTAGTGTTATTACGGTATCACCCGGAACCACCTGCGCTTGATATTCGAGAGTAAACACGAACAAATGTTTCCACGAACAGAACAAGAACTTGCAACACTGTAACATTTTTATTGCATCCTTTGGTAGAAGAACATAATTGATGCACTACGTTAGCGAAATCAAAGATTGCACCTATCAAAGACTTCAAAATTAAATGGGAGAATTCCGTGGCACCAACGAAGGAACTCCTTCTGTCAGAGTAGGTATCTCTACTTATTTGTTTTATAACTTGAACGCACATACATAAAAAATCACACTAATATTATAAATGCGAAAGTTTGTGTGTAAGTGTGTAATTATGTAAGTAGGTAAGTATGTAAGTGTGTTTGTTCCCGTTCAACACTGTAACGGCTGAACGGATTTGAATGAAATTTGCTATGGAGGTTGCTAATACCTATTACCACATAGGCTACTTTTTATCTCGGAAAAAAATACCGTTCCTGAGGGATAACAAAAATCACCCGATGATCACCCGTATTTGCAACCATTTTACGAAGCGAAGCCCTCGAGAGTTATGTTTATGTGTACATAACTATCGAGGGCTTCGCTTCGTATAGCAAAGTTATTTTTATTTCATTTCTTTTTTCCTTCCTTGAGGATTTTGGCGTCGCACGTCTTCTGCATTTGCCAGTGACAAGTGTAAAAATATTTTCAAGTAAATATTGTCGCGCTATCGCTGCTAAACGGCTGAACGGATCTTGAAAAAAATTGATAAGGAGTTACTGTATATCACGAAGATAAGACATAGGTCACATAGGATACTTTGTTTACGTCCACGCAAACGAAGTCACGAGTAACAGCTTGTATCTATATAATTCCAACCGCAACGGGTGTTATCTATGTAAATAATCGCGTTTACGATTGGGCTCAAAATTCATTCGTGCAGTTTTTGCGTAGGACTGGTCAGCTCGACAAGACGTTTATTGAAAGGCGAATAAATGCAATTTCGTGCGTAATATTTTCGTGCGGGAGGTATATTATATTGTATACTAGCTGCGCCCCGCCGTTTCAACCGCGTGAGAAATCCCTCAGGATCCGTACATTTTCCCGGGATAAAAAGCCACCTATATCACTTTTCGACCCGTAAACTACATCCATGCAAAAATATTGGTCGATCCGTTGCTCTGTTGCTGCGTAAAAGAGGAACAAACAAACACACTTTCGCATTTATATAATAGTAGTTCTGCGAACAGTAGACCTTGCGAGACCAAACTTTTTGTACAACCTCAATTCAACAATTTCATAGAGTTTTTTAGTCGTCGGCGATTTTTGATTTTTTAAGACAAGGGACAACCAATGTGTGTTCCAGTGATGAAATATGAAACTGAAACGTTGTCCCTGAGTTTTGGCGGGAACGTGAAGAAATCATGTCGCGTCAATTTATTATTTTCCAAAACTTGTGTATATATTTCGAGTGTTTATGTGTAAAAATGGTGAATTTTTACCCGTTAACTGTTCGTGAACATGCACGAGTTTTATACACATTAACACTCGAAATAACACAAGTTTTGGAAAATAATATAATTACGCGACATGACTTCTTCACGTTCCCGCCAAAAAAAAAAAAACAAGAATTGAATTGAATTGAAAAGACAATTTTATAGAGGGTAAGTATTAAGGACAGAAGAGAAAAAAAAACTTCCAGATCTCTTTTTTGTGGTAATAAGAATGCATTTAGGTCGCTCAGCGGCAATATTCTCGTAGAGTTTACACGAAAGTAGTTCGGTCCGCTTGTTCGGTTCGCTGAAATTTTTATCCGTGTGTTTCAGCACAAAGCCAGACCTTGTGTCTCGGTGCAGCTTTGTCCACGCACAAAAGAACTTAAACCCTGGATTTTTGTGACTATTCTTTAAGGTGTACAAGGATTTAGTTTCTGTTCTTGTTTAGTTTGTTTCTGAGGTTTTATTTTGAATTAAACGTTTCGTTTTGTGATAAAATAATGTTAAAATAAAGCAGTAAGCAGTGTATTACTTATGCATCTGCTTAATGGTTTGAATTTTATAACTTCATAATTGTTCCTAACAAAAAAACCTAAGATTTTAAAAAAACACCGTTTTTTTTTTGTACAAGAATCTGTCAAAAATGTGTGGAGATGTGATGTGTAAAGCAGATTTTTATTATCATCATCCACACAGCCTTCCTTATCTCACTGCTGGGTATAAGCCTCTCTCATAAGCTGTTTTTAAAGCGAAAATGACTATTCATCATCATTTTTCACTTAAAAATATATTATCCTATCCTAATCCTAACTAATACTATAATTCAGAAAAATATAATTATGGATTTTTGTCGCGTTATCACGTCTAAACGGCTTAACGGATCTTGATAAAATTTGATAAGGAGTTACTGTACATCACAAGACGGACATAGGATACTTTTTATATGTCCACGCGAACTAAGTCGCGGTAACAACTAGTATAACATAAAATAACGTGCAAACCGGACCGTAGCTTACAAAAAATTAACTTCATTTTTTCCTCCAAAATTCTCTGACAAGAATTTCCTCAGACTCTTCATTGACAACTGAAAACCGAAATTATGATTTTCAGTGAAAGATTAATCACTGTTGGTCAAATTTCCGAGGGGGTATCCCTCCCTAGGCCTGAAACAAAGAGGTTTTGTTACAAAGACAATGTTGCCATTGTACTGCAAATGTTTCACTTGTTGACATAGTTGACTGTACCGTGATATTTGCTTTCAGTATTTCTAAGAACCCGAAGTAAATTCTCTTTAGGTTTTATTAATGAGCTGGAAACTCGAGTCAAGTTAGTAAATAATTTTAGGCGTAGTTTGAAGTATTGTTGAAAACTTTACGAGTTCTTAAGTGCGTGACTTAGAACTAGTCTGACTTAAGCCTAATTCTTAATGTAAAACGTTTAAAAAAGGCTTACTTAGGTCCCGATTTAGCGATGAAATGCTTTTGTTGTAGACATAATTTTTAAAACATCTCGTGACTCAAGGGTTTTGTCGTCTAGTAGATGTATATTTTAATATTCTAAAAATCACTACGCTTTTATGCGCCAACGTAATTGAGCGGCGAGGGGTGAGGGGGGGAGTGTTGAAAATGAGCCACAAAATTCACTTTGCGTGTCCAGATAATTAGTTATAACTATCAGGGTAGTTATTACAGGGACAGGGTTACATCAGTTATTTGTATGATATCGTATGGATATTGTGATGGTGTAAGAGATAAGCAAAGTACAAAAAAAGGTGTAGTTGGTGACAGGCTACCAAGCGATCAAAAACTGCTAGTTTCAAGCAATGCGCAGCAATTACAGGAGCGTTCAGCGCCAGAGACAGCGAAAAAGGGCTCGAGGTCTTAGGCCGGTTTGTACAAAAACAAACGAGTGCCAGAACTCATCAACAAAACGGGTGTTGGCCGCTGTTGTAGGGCCACCGATGGCGTCGATCAGTTCAGAGGCTATGATGGCTGAAAAAGACCCAATTGAGATGGATAAAGACGAACCAAATGAAACACCTCTAGATTCTGATACGCGGGACCTATGGATATTCATATTCTTAGGGATTCCAATACAAATATAAGCTACATTTATTGTATTTGTGTATTTGTTTACACGGTGTTTTATCTCTCGTTGCTACGACACCGTAGAGCACTAGTCTCGTAGCCCACAGTCTACGAGCTACGATGCTACGCTACAATTTCTATGATACTGAGAAATTTTAATAGGAAAGGGAATTTAGAATGGTTAAGGTATGCAGATGTCGTAGGCTAATCGTGAACTGGGCCTATCGAGTACTGTCTGGGTAGATCACGATACGCCGGCATTTCTTGGTTTGGCCGATTACTTAATGATGTGCCCAGTATAAAGTTGGGCAGATCGATGATAGTAACCTATTTGTCGATTTGCCCTACTAGTCACTTGTCCACATCGAGATATGGCTAAGCGCATCGTAATGTAGTTCCGTTTTGCGACGCTTGTGGCGCTGCTTGCGCTATGTCAGTTGTGTGTTTACGTGTGAGAAAGATGGCAGCGTCACAACAAATCCAATTATTTTTATTTGCTAATACTTTCGTCACTCTTCACAAGTACTATATCCTAGTATGACTGGGTAAATCTTAATTACCTAAACTTCTTTTTATCTAGTAAAATAATTATTATTTAAACCTCATTTTATTTGCTTGTACTTTGGTCACCCTACAGAATCGATTTGGCCAAGAATAGCCGGGCAAGGCTTTGAACGATATGGCGGTTATTAGACAGGCAAATCAGGAAACACCGTCGTATCGTGATCTGCCCAGGCAGATTTTAATAGGCCCAGTTCAACGATTAGCCACGACATAATTATATAAGTTGCAGTGGGAATATGTCGAATGCTGAGCTTTTCCATCAAATCTTGCATCCAACCGTGTTTTGTAGAGATCATAATTATATCATATTATTAATATTAAAATAAACTTGAGTATGATAATACTCAGCTTGAGTATTATTATACTCAAGTTCAGAATCAGTCTTCAAGCGACTATCTAACAGTGTTTTACGGCATCCTTACTTGAGAGCCAGTTCCGTATTCATTGGTATGTTCGTGGTTAGAACTGTTTTGAAACTAGGACTTCTTGTAAATTTACAATACAATACAATATAACTTTATTATACACCAAAAGACAATAAAACTTAAATATAAACAATAATAGAAAACCGGTAGTATAATGGGCGGCCTTACCGCCTAAAGCGATTTCTATTTCTATTTATATTTTTAGTAACTCTTTTACAATTTCAAACTACTTAACTTTACTGGTACCTAAAACTCTTTCGAAAATATGATGTTTCATTGAAGTCCAAGTGATTTTAAACGAAATAATTTTCAAATGTGTTCCTAGATTTTATTTTAATTTTATTGAGGTACACAGGGGAAAGTTATGTTTTATCTACCAACTAACAGTTTTATATGACAAATAAATAAAAAAAAAAATCCGATCGGTAGTTTTCGTCGCTTCACCGGTTTGCGACAGTAGCCGAACGTGTAAATAATATTTAAACAAATAAAATTTTATTTGCAAGCGCATATGGTAGAGTATTGCTTGCTATGTATTCTTAGCTCTGTCCCGCTTACACGATTCGTACAATGTCGGACCAAGATGGCACACAGGCGGCGCGATTTTGCGCGAAATCGATTGACCAATAAGATTGCAAGATTTTAGCGCACGTGCGCGTAGCTCCCATTGGTAGATCGAAGTTTCCCGCGTTACTAAAGTTGGTCTACTGCGCAGGTATATCGGGAGGAATATGTTGGGTAAAACTTTTTCGAAATGCATGCACACTCAAACTATTAAAACGCATACAAATTTGCAAGTCAAATAGTTCTGGCAAAATTTATACAACCTGTAAATACATTTTCGAGAACCCTTATATTATCAAAAAAAAACCTAACAGCACTACCATACATTACATTACCGACTGCAATATTTCTTGATTATCCGATACAAGCTCAGTACACGGCGGCACTCGGCTGCAATTACCTACAGTGGAGTCCAGCTTTATAAGCTCTTAGTAAAATATAGCGGCAGTGAGTAACGCGGCTTAGAGATCTAATGGGTGCAGCGAATGAATAAATTTGAGTTACGCTGTATATCTGTCATTAGAGACAAAGTATTGTGTTAAAATATACTACACTAGCTGCACCGCGCGATTTCACCCGCTATCCTACAGAAACCGAATATTTTTCTGGGATAAAAAATAGCCTATAATGCCTATATGTGCTAATCCAGGGTGTAAGCTACCACCGTACCAAATTTTATTCAAATCTGTTGAGCCGTTCCTGAGATGAACGGGAACAAACACACTTACATACCTATTTACTTACTTACTTACACACTTACTAACAAAAACTTTCGCGTTTTTATTATTAGTGTGATTTTAAAGGATTGACATACTTCTAAATACTTGTAGTTCTGCGAACAGCAAGCCTCGCGAGCATAAACGTTTTGGCAGAATCTAATTTTTTTGGAACGAATGCTCCGAACTGAAACATTACGACCTAATCTATTACTAGCTGCACCCCCATGGTTTCACGCGCTATTCTACAGGAACGGCTAGTTTTTCAGGATAAAAAGTAGCCTATGTGTTAATCCAAGGAACCATACCTCCATACCAAATTTCATTCAAATCCGTTTAGCCGTTACAGATTTGAAAGGGAACAAACACACTTACATACTTACCTACTTTCCTGCTTTTCTGATTACCTGCTTGCCTTCTTACCTGCTTACCTACTTACCTACTTACCTACGTACCTACATACTTACATACCTACTTACCTACTTATATACTTACACACTTACAGACAAACTTTCGCATATATAATATTGACTCGACCCAAACCTTGACTCGTTCGAGGCCTCGTGTATTGGGGAGATGGCTCTAACACTCAAACATATTACATACATACATACTTACATACATACACACATATCACTAATAGTTCTCATACTTACCTGCAAATTACTCTACCTATTTACTGTATTGCACTTTTGTTATCCTTATGATATTGTCTTCCTTCATTGTCTATTTGTTTATTACCTATAACAATCTTATAAATCTCTGTCGCGCGAAATCTGATTTGTAATCCGCTGAAACTGGGTCACCAAGATACAGGCTTTGCCTAGTTTGGGACCCATTAGTACCACCACAGACTATGTATATATATATTTATAATTAATAGTATCTTAATAGTAATAGTATTAGTGTGATTGACAAGCTCATGACCGGACAATCGCTTATGGCAAAAAAGTCAATGAAATCGTGGAACCTGTATACCAGGCATCGTCAAGATTTGTTTAAAAATACAGCCCATACTTACGCAAGTATCAACATCCACACGGACGCTTATTGTTACTTTCACACATTTTACAAAAATATTAACTATTTTGTGTACATGAATTAACACTTACTTAAAATAGTCATTTTGCTTTCTCTCTTTGCTTCTCTTTTAGAGTCCCTCCCTTCCCCCGCACACAGGTACAAGTCAATATTGTTTTACGTCTGTGAGATTCACTTTTGACCACTGAATCGCCTGATGGTATAAGCGTTAGTGTGTAGAAAGAAAAATAGCTCTCTGGCCTTTCGAAACTGTTATCTGCCTACGCTTCCAGAAACTTTCTTGTATCAATATTGTGATTAGCTTTGATGGACTCAGGAACCTGTTTACCAATATCGAATATCGAAGTTTATAACGAAGACTGCTTTGAATTATCCGTACAGAAATTTATGTAACGTTGGATTTATCTAAGTATTGTATTAATTTCTGTATTATATTCAAACTTGGTAACAAAGCCATCACGAGTAATATTGTGAATGGTAGGTGTTATTTTATCTAAATTCATCTATTTATTATTATATATATATATATAAATTATATTATTATTATTATATATTATATATGTATATATCTTATTTATTTGTCAGTTTCGCAGTTTACCCGAAAATCAGTGCTAGGTTTCTGTGATATATTTGACATCACTTGACTCTGGCTAAATACACAACGTGTGGTTTCTGTGCTGGATGTAATAGTTTTTGTATACTGAAATACATATAGTTATAAAGGTACCAATAGAATACTAACTATTTTATTCCACCATTTAATCATTAATATGTGGGTAAAGTCACTAATTTACATATAACTACTCCGTCGTAATTTAGACAAAAGACAATGATTTATTTGCCACAAAAACAAAACAAAATACAAACAAAAAAAACTACAATTACAAAAATACAAACACCTATTTTGTTTTATTTTTGTCACAAACCGGCCCCAGCATGGTGCCGGCTGTGAACAACCAGCGCTGGTCTCTGGTTTCGTCACAAGATATTTGAAATGGACCCAGGATTTTCTAAATTGGTGACAGAACCACTGGAGGATGAGAAGCAGCGTTCTTAACGGTGTTGAAACGTAGAGCTGCGATCTCCAAACTGCCTGCCAAGCGTGGGGATTATGCCCCCCAAGAGCTAGGCATTTGTTCAGCAGTGGACGTCTTGGTGTTGCTGGTGATTTTACTTTCTGTTTTCTTTCGCAATGGTTGAACGGTTTTGGATATTGGTATGGAGCTCAGAAAACTTGAGCATAAACTTTCTCCGATGTCAAAAATTATTCGGTAGCCCTAAAATAGTGGATTAAGCCGAGAGCACTAATATGATAGTGTTACACTATTTTTTTTTCCGCGTCCTTTTATTTCCCCAGTTCAACTAAAGAAAATTAGTTAACCCTACACTTTCTAAATTCAAAACTACCGAAATCCGTATCTATGAAAACAGGCCTTACATAAAATATGCACACAAAGCGGGAACTTCGTTCGGCCGAATTCCTGCGAGGGTGGATGTGGAATTTATTGGACACCTTCCGTTTCAATTTGCGAGCGACGGTGGAGATGGTGTCATTCCACCGGGACAAGGATAGTGCTGCGAGTGGCGTATGTCCGTTACAATTGGTATGAGCTGATATTTTACCATTTTGGCATTTGTTCTCTATATATGGTCGAAACAGCTAAAATAGTCAAGTTCATATAAGCTGTGCAGATGTCACGGATATCAGAGTCTTTGGGCTGATTGAAGAATTGGCATGGCTTAACTACTATTACAAACAACCAGGATCTACTATTAGCCGGTCATCATCCGACCCGGTAGCGTTCAATTGTAAATGCCACTCACGGTCACCTATTCGAAGACTAACCATGTCGTCCGGTGATCGGTTACGTACACGGTCTGGTCACGCTACTCAGAATATTTTTGTTTCTGATGAATCTCCTAGTAAGTAATCAGTTTTGTTAACAAAAGTCTATTTATCAAAGTTTAGTTTCAACCTACGTGAAGATTTAAGCACAGATTGGGTGCTATGCTGAGAGATCATGAACCAGCTCAATGGCTTTCAGAAAAAACATACATTTATCAGTAAATAAACATAGGCTGATGAAGACAATGATGTTCACTTGGTAACTACGCTGTCGCTTTATACCCCTTTGCACTTGGCAGAGAATATCAACGACGTCTCTATACTTTGGCTCATTTTCAATTAGGGTATAATGCGGTTGGACCCAGGTACATCTTAAAATTGAGACCAGAATCACCGGAGAATGGGCAGCAGAATCCTCTAAGTAGCCGGAGATCCGATCCCCAAGCCACCTGCCAAGCATGGAGATTATGGCAACCCTCCGCTCTTACGATGGCTTATGGCCTTAGCGGACGTCTTCTCTGGCTAATGATGATGATGTGGTGCGACAACGTGTACGGCTATGGACATACACATATGTACGTACGTTATAATCTTTTTTTTATTACATAGATAATTCTATTTTCAGGATAGACAACGTGTTATCAGCACATCACTATTTGCTACGACAGGACCCAGTTTTGAGTGCTCTGACCCTGAGCGTAGAATTGGCATGTTACCGCCAAAATGGCTTCCATCTTGAGTTTAGGTCAATGTGTATTCGGCCTATTTCTGTATTCGCACACGATTGGATGTGTACTTTTACGGTCATCTAAGAAAAAAGTCCTCATTTTTTTAGTTAATATTTAATATATCTTTGAATATCCATATCTATACCTATACCTGGGTCACCTAGTGAAAGTTCTACTGTAAGTATGTTTGTTTAGGCTAGCTCTAGCTAGTGTCAAAAGTTTCCAAGCTATCTGATAATTATCTATACGGCTATCTAATATGACTTGGCTTTATTAATTATTGTTTTTGTAATTTAAATGGAACCTAACCGTCGTTGGCTGTTCTTAATCTAACAACCTGAGCCACTCACCTTCATCGTCTTCCCAGGACTCTTTTGGGTGGAAGGGTAGAGCCCCACCTTTAACCGCCCAGAAGTCCTATTTTAGTAGGCTCTTCAAAAGATTAGGGTCCCGATGCCGTGTCTAGCTTTCCGGCATTAGGGCAAAATTTGACAATACCTAAACGACCAAGAATGTAGGTATTTTCTTAGTTTATGTATAAGAAAAGTGCATCATTTAACGCTCGAAACCACCTGGATACCGGTGCATGGGTGACAAGTGCACGCAGCCACCGCGGCGGGTTGCGTATTCCTATCGATTGGTGAAAGAATCCAAAGAGAAGCACGTGATGGTGATGGATGTGTAAAGGCGTCTCCCGGATATAATTGAAGATTCTCCGACATGTCTTTAAAGAGGTGGCTTGTTGTGGTAGCATTCTATAGACTTGACGAGTTCCTACCTAGAGTAGAGTAAGAGTTTACGTTTGACATTATAACTACAGGGTTGTAAGGAAAGGGTATGCTAAGCTGAAAGGGGCTCATAGTACTGATGAGTGTAAAAAACTTATAGTATGTGACCAAATCTGAAATTGAGAAAAAAAGACCTGTTCCATAGTAATTTAACTCGACAAAATGTTAAGGAACAGTTGTCTTTCTTTTCTCGATTTCAGGGTTGGCCCCATACTAATAGTTGTTTACTATCGTGAGTTCTATGAGCCTCTTTCAGCTTAGCATACCTTATAAACCTGTATAGTAGATTTTTTTTTTTTGTAATTACATTTGTAATTTGTTTGTGACTATTATGTTTTGATTATTTTATTACTGACTAATTTATTAGATTATTATTGTTTTTTTTAAAATTGTTAACTCTAAATATTGTAATTGAAATCAGTGACGTGTAATATAACCCTCTGGTTATGAATAAATGAGTATGACTATTACTCGTTTTTTTTTACTGGCCATCTTGTTTTGTGCCTTAAAATTAAACTTACACTTTCATATTATTATTACAGATGTAAAGTAGCAAGTCTAGTCGCTTTTGTTACCAATAATGCCATCGCTAAATTAAGCAAACACTGCCGTTATTCAGAGCATTAAGAAAATTCTCTAGTAGTTTACTTTGTTAACTTTATAACGAGTAAGCTTTTAAACAAATAGGTGCCATTTATCGCGTATCCACCCTCGGAACTCTGCTAATTGGTTAGTTGATGGCGATCCATTTATATCGAATAATTAAACTGAGGCTATTTTCGATAAAAATAACGAGGTTAAATCCTTTTGTCACTTTTAATGGGATTAACTTCATTTACATTAATAATTATAATTTATGCGAGTACTCGTAATAGATTGAGCAATAGAATTGTATGAATACGAAGTGCTTTTTAAATTGTCAAGCTAAAAGCCGAAAAACGTACACGAGCGACACTTGAAACTTGATTTTAGCTGGCTCCCGCTCCGGTCTCGTCTAAGCTTGTATGGAGTATTAAGATCTGACTTATTTGAGAGCAATGAAATGCATGATTTCTTTCATACCATCTTTGGTTCATACCGACATATTGTGCTTGTTTTTTTTTTACGTCTAACTTCTGTTTGCGGTTTCATATAGTCAAGTGACAGATATAAAAATAAATTTTAAAGGTACTCTTAAAATTATAATGTGTTATTTTTAGCCTTTTTCAGGGTTTGCAAGCTGAAGTGGTAAGGGGCAGGCCACATCGCTCGAAGATTCGATAACTAATGGGAAAGAAACGTTCTTGAGTGGCAACCACGAGCTGGAAGTCGCAGCGTAGGTAGGCCCCCCACTAGGTGGACTGACGACGATTTGAAGGTCGCGGGTAACCGGTGGATGCAAGTTGCAAATTGTCGTTCAGTGTGACGGTCTAAGAGGGACCCCTTTGTTCGGCAGTGGACGTCTTCAGGCTGTTGATGATAAAGATTTTTGGCTCTTAAACTTTCGCGATTTGAACAGTTTCTTATCAAGACTTCTTCAATCAGCTCGTGACCACGGCCATTGTAACATGGCCATTGTAACATGGCCGTGTCGATGTATATAAATAAACTAGTTTTAGCGTGGTTAAGTCCTGATAAGAAACATTAAATTAAGATTTTAGGCTATTTTTATAGCATTCTTATACAATTAAAAGCAGAGAAACCATAACCATAAAACTCTTTTTGATAATTTGCTTATCTCAGAGTATAAACCATTCATCAACCAAACATCGACCTTAATATCTTCGATTAACCAAAACCCACTCGATGCTTAATGTCCAATATAAATTCAATTACATCAGTTAAGCATTTCTGCGGCCAAACATTTACAGTATCATTATGTTCAGTGATTTGAAGTTTTACTGCGGCTATAATTGTTCGGGTTGTTATATTTTATGTCAATTTTATGAGTGCTTAAAAGCTATTGTTATAGTGACTGTTCTGAGGACTGTTATGCTGCTCGGATCACTCTGATACCCTTTCGGGTGTTGATTTTAATGGTAGAGGTGAATTATAGGATTTGGGGGTGTTAATGTCGTGTTAAAGAGTGTTGTAGATATATTTTTGGATTCACAAGTATATCTCTACTGAAAGCTGTGGGATCAAGCTTTATTTAAGCGTTGAACGATATTAAATAGTCTATGTATCAAAGGTACCATAGAATTCACACTAGGCAGACCTGTGTTACATAATCTAGTGTCTTTCGTTCCAAATCAGAATATGTATCGTTCTATGTCATACAACGCAGTCACAAAAAATATCGACAATTCCAAGCTGAATTCTTGAATCGCTTCCAACGCTTCATTGTTCCTAAATCAAGTTTGGCAACAAACACGCAACATTCATTTCCTGTCACTATTCATGTCGCCGCAACGCATTTGTGACAGAAGCTCACTGTAAACGGCTCAAATTACTCGTTGCATTTTTAATCCTTTTTTTTAATTCTATTCTGTTAGTACTCATGTGCATTCCCGGCCATTGCTTTAATACATTTCATGTTTATGTGTTAAACAGATACTTGTCCTTTTTTTCCGGTAAATTTTCCTCATGTCATATCTATAATAAGAAATTAATATCGAATAATAATTTCTGTCATCATTTTATTATTTATTGTGACAACATGGTATTACAATGGGAAAACTAGACGGTTATTGCTCATCGCCATTGGGCTTTATTTATGGTCACAATGCACTATTCTTGTTAACTAATATTTTTTTCCTTCTTTGGCGGAGCACGATTGCGTAGATGACTGGCATGTCCTAGGCTATTATTGTACTAGTTAATAACATAATGAGTACAATTGTATCCTAGAATAATGACAGTAAATAAATAATAATAACAGGAATATTTCATATTTTAACTTTTTTAGTTTATACTTATTTCGCGAAGCACGTTCACGTAATTCTGATTCATCACATAACACTTAACGAATCGCCCTCCAGAGACAGCTAATGACGTCATTGTCCTATAACTATAGATGAGAAAAAAATAGAATGGGCAAGAGATAGAATGGTTTTATACATTTCGATAACAGATTGTTTTAAATAAGTTTTAATTTCAAAAGACAATTTGTTGCAACTGATTTTTGAGTTTGATACTGTATAGTTTCGTTTTGAATTTTAATAGATATTTTAATACTGATGCTGTTCTGATATTTGGTATGCAATTATCAACGCTAAGTCACTTTTTTCTCACTAGGAAAGTAAATTAATAACTCGGCGCTCAGTGCCAAGGAAGATTTTTTTTTTCTTCTTGTAGCCTAAACGGCTTGACCGTTTTCAAACGGTTTTATTTAGCTTGCCCTGTTTGTTTTTTATTTGTTTGTGTTATTACGAATGAGGTGTGTTTCCTTTTAAGAGTATAGTAAAGGTTTTGGTACATTCAATATTTGAAATTGTATAGGTGTTACTCTGTTTCTCGTGCGTGCGATAGAGAGAGTTAGTAAATTTCCCTAACTTTTTGATTAATGATAATTATTAGCATTTCAGGGGTAGTCTGTTATCACCCCTAAATCGTAACAAAATCTTTTGTTTTTAGTATCATTGGCTTGGATAAACTATAATCGACTGCCCCGGTGGCTCAGTTGGTAGTGAACCTACGTTCTGTGCTTGGGGGCGTGGGTTCGATTCCCATCTAGGACAAACATTCATGTGATGAATATTTGTGTTTGTTCTATGTCTGGGTGTTAATATCTATATAAGTATGTATTTAAAAAATATATATGTACGTATATCAGTCTCTGGCAGCCATATTACAAGCTTTGCTTAGTTTGGGGTCAGGTGACGATGTGTGCAAAAATGTCCCAGATATTTATTTATTTATTATTTAATCTATACCGCTGTGTTATGTTTTTACAAAAAATGTTTATGGTATTCTAACAAACCCACTTACGTTTGTCGTATTTTCGACGCAAAAAATTGACATTTTAAGCGCCCTTAACAACGGAGATATTGCGAAAAAAAAAAAAACACATACTAGCATAGTTTTTAACGTTCTAGATAACATATAAAAAGGAGTTTTGGCGGGAACGCGAAGAAATCATGTCGCATCATTTTATTATTTTCCAAAACTTGTGTTATTTCGATTGTGAATGTGTAAAAATGGTGAATTTTTACCCGTTAAGTGTTCGTGAACATGCACGAGTGTTGGTGAATGGTATAATGTCGTGAAACGTGAATTTTCGTGTTGTTTCCAAAACTCCATAGAAAGCTCGAGTAAAGTTTTCATCACTTTACTAGGGTATGACTTGGACTTGACCGTGACTTGCTTTGCTCGTCTTTGACTGTGACTATGACTTGTTTGATATTATTTAACAAAACTACAAAATATATAAGTATACTTGACACTGGCAAATGCACAAGTCGTGCGACGCCAAAATCCTCTCAGGAGGAAAGAGAAAAAAAAAACATATAAAAAAACATTGAAATCGGATAACGGTTAGGGGTGGGTATCAGATTACGCTTTTTATAAGGACATAACGGCGGTATACTCTATTCATAATGTTCAGTGTCACAGGATACATTTCCAAGTTGCGGTTATTGTTTCTTTTTATAATTTGAAGATTGCAATCAGGTCTGTACTTGCCTCCGAACTATTAATATTAAACCAAAATAGCTTTCAATTTACTTATTTTTTGGTTAGTCATAGTCATAGGTCATAGTCATATTCATTTATTACGATTAAAATCAAAATCAAAAACATTTATTGTCAGCTGTGTTTACATTTTAGTCGAAATATTAACTTCATTGTCAACAGCCACCCAGTCACACAGTCACCCTTTTGGGCATACAATAGAGTAAGTATTGATCAGCTAGATCAGTCAGTAATACATTAGATTAAATAAGAAGATACCATTAATGTCACACGATCGAAATTATGCACACTCCAGTGGATAAGAAAATACTGTCAGTTCTATGTCCAACTAGTTTAATTCCCCTAGTGGGCTTTCTCTCGCAGGCCCATTATTTATCGGGTATCGCGTCGGTCCACTCGCCCGATGATCCCGGTAACGTATAGGGTCCATTCGTCCTGCACTATGCCCATTTACTAAAGGGTTGAGTTGGCTGTTTCTTCTCAAGCTAGGTCTAAGTGAATATTAAATAATATTAAAAATCAAAGATCGAATCAGTTTACAAGTCATGTCCGAAATACGGATATAAAGTAAGGAGACTGCGTTTTCATTCTAAGCAATGAACCACAAACTCACATATGACCACAACCTCACATAGGTAATGGTGTGGTCGAGGACGGTAAACACAGCCTGGAATGGAAACTGGCACTCAAGTAGGCCGCCGGAATACATCGTTAGGTGAAGAAAATGTGACATTTTTACATTTTTAAACGCACGGCGAGGATGTTGAATTCTCTGTCGGAGTTTGTTTCCCGAAAAAATCAATACGGGTATTCGGCAAGTGGAACAAGAAAAAAACTACTGCAGTTTGGCTCGCAAAGTCCATAAGCAAATTAAATGCTCGCAGTTCAACGACACAAAGCGCGAAAAAGCAGGACAAACAAGACATAAATCCCGGAATAATAAATCATTTCAGAACTGATGCTAAAATACACTGTGAAGTCTTTATCCGGTACCGCTACTTGCGTAGTTCTACTTTATAGTGCAAGTAATAAAGTAACAAGTTTCAAAGTTTTCAACTTTTAACTATCACTATAGCATTTTACTCAGATAGATACTATTTTAATTAAATTTTAATTAAAATTAATTTTAATAATTTTTAATACTTGCGTTAAATTGAGTTGGTTATTCCGACTATAATAGTTTCGATCACATTCGGTGACCTTTTTCAAGGCAAGCTATAGTGACACGCGCGCTACCTAGTCTTGCCTTGAACTGCGGGCAGTAGCGCACCGATCAATCGAAACTGTAGTCTGAATAACCAGCTCAATTCAACGTGAGTATTCCCATTTTATTACAACAAAATGTGTCAAAATCACGTCAGTTTTAATAGTAGATGGTTTTCAAATTATCAATTTGCAAAAAGCTTCTTGTCTCCGTGTATGTTGCATTGGTGTTTAAAATAAATAAATACTGTCGCAAAAAAAAACTTAACCGGGGATTTCGTGAAGGACTTTTGAGAAACATTTCGCTAAATTCAAACTAGACTAAATTTAGTTGAAAAAAAGCTATTTTATTTTCCTACTTATGAGTTAAGATTAAAAATTGAAATCAATTCCTTTAAAAATCTAAAAAATCAAAAATACTAGCATGAAAACCACTATTTTAAACCACATTTAAAATAAAAATACGACTTATGGAAGATAATTTATCCGACCAAGAATAGATGGCGTGCTAAAGACTACCTAGGCATAACATTCGACATAACATAACAGATCGATAGGAATGCCCATCCTCCAAAGCTTATTCCGCAAACACACAAAATTTGAAAAGGGCGTCTTCTAACATCTCTCCTGACTGGAAACGCATCGACAACTCCATTAGCAACCAACCAGTGTTGCAGGTGTCCATAGGGGGCGATTTATGCCGCTCTTTTTACAAAAATAAAAATAATAATAACATACACAGAGAGTGGAAAACAGTTGATGATATTGAAAGTGGTTCATCAGTAATTTTTAATACCCTTGAGAAATCATTTCCATTAAAAGCAGAACTCATAAGCCGTAATATACTACGAGAGCTTATTACGAACAACTTTACTACCTTACCGACCCTTATAAAGAACTCTGTAATGACACAATGTACAATACGAACCAGTACCTACAGTTTGCAGCAAATATTACTATGAAAACTGACGTGGTTTTGACACATTTTGTTTTAATAAAACGGGAATTCTCACGTTTTATTTATATATTTTTTTCACTAATCAAAATAATAAGTTTTCTGTTCATATAAGTTGGAAATAATAATAAATATGGTTGATCTTTTGTCGCTAAACATGGTACTAGAAACATAACCAGTTTCAGTCAAGACTACTGAAACGTTTCTTCTTACTATTTGGCTCGCTCTCTTAACTCAAACTCCTCGTGCCCACTTTTTGTAACAATAATAATAAAATAAATAATGAGCAGGAAAAAACAGCCTGTTATCTTTAGAATAACAATCAATGCCAATGTTTAAAAGCAAATTTAATATTAACATTTTCTGTGTTGACGAATATTAAGGAAAAAAATTTTTTTTTGACAATTTTCCTTGTTCTTCACCAAAATAAAGAATAAAAACATGTAAATTGCTAATTAAACCTTAGCAATGGTACTCCAGATATAGTTGACTATTTATTTATTTATTTTTTATAATTCCGCCCTGTATTTTTTTTTTAAATTGTTGGAAAATTACGATCGCGATAGCTGTTTTGGGGAGCGAGCCCTTACTCACTAAATTAGTTGTGTCGAATTAATTATGAAAAGCATGCAAGTAAATGCAAGCTATAATGTTTTATTTTTTGTTTTATTTATTTGGGACAATAAACGGTGACATAGTATATATTAACTAAAACTAAAGCACTAAAGATTAATTATTAACTATGCCACCCACAGCACTATCCACCAATTACTAAAAATAATCTTTGCTGGGGTAGAAATCAGAACCGGCACAAAATAATACATAGTAAAAATTAATTTAAAAAAAAAATTACATATTATGTAAGCTAATGTTAGCTCTGTCTGAAGCTTGCCACTGTATTAATATGTAAAACTTACATACTGCCTGTACTGCGTCAATCGCCTATATAATTACGGAGTAACTACCTGTAAATTAATAACCAGTCTTTTCATGTCAAAGGCTCAAGGCAAATACAGAGAAAAGCCCTTACGTGTAGCGTTGCCTAATAGGGTTTATTATAAACGCGTGCTTAATTAATGTTTGTATGAGTGTGCGTGAGATTGTATGTGTTGGGTTAAATGGAGTGTGAAATTCAGCAAGGTTTTGGAGACAATAGTTGGGTATAAGCTTTAGTGGAACCAAATGTATATTTAACTTGTTCCTAAATGTATTTAGGTGTTAGCTTTTACTAATTACTCAAGGTGAATGCGATTGTTCACAGTCATGTATTAGAAAGTTCGGATGTATTTATAGCTAAGGCTGCTTTGACACATTACTCGCTCTATCGCTTGGACGACCAACGTACCATTGTTTCTATTATTTAAAATGACCGTTGAGGATAGTCAAAAATATTTAGCGTTTTGTTTATTCATCATCATCAACAGCTATATGATATCCTCTGTTGATGAGCAAAAGAGTCTTCCATATAAGGGAGTGGGTGATAATTCACACGCGCGGCAAGTGACTTGGGGATCATAGAACGCTTAACGTTTACTAAGAGGACTTTGCTGCCCGTCTTTTGGTAGTTCTGGTCGCAGTTTCAGGATAAGCCCTTTTTCAAAATTATGAAACATTTAAAAGAAATGAAGACTTGTATAATCCATACAAGTTTCAATTTCTTACACGACAGTTTAAAATATTTTAAATAATAATAACTTTTCAAATGATTTATATTTTTTTTTGTATATTACCTTCAGGCTAAACAATTATCCTAATTTTGTACGTTCGTGATTCTGATTGTGATAGGCCAAAATGCTTGTCGAGCGGAGTATGTTAAGGAAGAAAATGTGTCTACGCAGTTTTAGAGCATACAAAATCAAATAATTTAAAATTGTATTCGTGTGCTACAATGGAATAACTTAAAAAAACGCGTAGCTACACCATTGATAATATTAGACAAAACATAATTCCATGAGCTTCGTTGGCGTGTTTCAAATCTCACAAAACGCTTTTGCATCCCTCGTCTTTCAACAACTTTAATCACTGTACGCTATTAAGTTAGCGAGAGAATAATGCTTCATTAAAATTTTAGCTTGCCGCTTTAATTTTCTATAACGAGAAAGGTTTACCGGTAAAGGTTTTAATGAAGCGTGTACGACAAGAGTTTTAATCTCTAGCTCCTGCGTACATTTAAACTTGCTCCTACTTTATCTAAACAAGATATTTTGCACAAACATAATTTTTAATCGTTTAAAATTGAGATCTATGTCTGTAATCGTATGGTGCCAAATTTTATGTACTTTAATTCATCTGTAAAAGTTATGTGCTGTGACAGAGGAACATACACAATGATTACATTAGGTTTCCTTGTTGTATTACGAAACTCGACAACAGCTCTTGAGCTCAGCTCAGCTCTCTGCTCTTTATGTCTAGTACTTTGAAAGATTATCATTATTTGGAAGTTTTTAAAGTTTTTGGTTTGGCCTTCTTTTCGTTTTTGATGTGTATCTGAACAGGTGTCTTGCTGTTTTCACTGTTGTACCTGTAATATACCAAAATCAATATTATTAAAAGAAAAACAAAGTGACCGACTGCAAAATGTAGCCTATACCTATGTCACTCCGGACGTAAAGAGGAATCCAAAGACAACTCATTCGTCAAAATCGGTCTAGGCGCTTAGAAGCCCCAAAAACATTACCCTTCTCCACGGGCAGTCGGGTAAAAAAACTTGGATATTATGACCAATTTTTACCTATAACCTATTTCAGTTTTATTATGCTAATGGTTCCATAATGACCGTGACTTACCTACAGACGGACAAACTATTAGACGTAGACATGTCAAACTACAAGTGTTCCATAATTTGGTACGTAACCATTATAATTATGTTACATCTTATTTATACTGTGTTATTTTAATTGAGCTTAAAACCTCTAGCTGGCAGCTTACGAGCAAAAAAGTACGATTTTTGATAAATCGTATTTTTTGTACGTAAGTCGTGGAAAGGTTATTAAGTATAATGTAGGGAAGCTGCCTGCGAGAGGTTATAGGTTAATGACAAATTACCCTGTATAAAATAAAATGTATATAAATGGCTAGCTTCATTAACATACGACAAAACAGAGGACTTATTGAAAATTATATTTTAATTTTTGTAATTGTAATATGTTAAACTTAAATTTATGGTAGCTGAGTACTTTATTAACCTCTGTGTATCTTTATTTTATATGCACTTACAGTTATTGTTATATATAGATATATATATTTATTTATTTATTTTATTTAGCTTCTTTCTTGAAATTTTTTGTAACATCATTATGTCGACATTGGATCATTTTATATGTAAAACTTATTGAAAACAGAATTCCTCGATACAAGCTTTGCATAGAGAGGAAATTAAAAAAAAATTAAAGGTTTTTGGTCCGTCTTCCATGCATTCGCGCATTGTACATCGGATTGTGATACAACTTAGTATTTGCAAGCTAAACTACTATATAATGGCTGGCAATTTTTTTTAACAAAAAATAGAGTAGTGGGGAAATATTGTCGCATATATACACTTACATCGAAATGTCCCCACGAAAACTTCGCTCCACAAACGACACCTAAAAACCGATTGCTGCGCAGATGCAATTTAAAATACTCGCAGCGTATTCTCGCGTGCATTAATTAATAGCTAACAAAAATAAATACCAAATACCCAGAATATAGGTCTATTCTCACCTGATATATTGAACACCCTGTGTACTCGCGTTGTCCCCACGAGTGTCTCCGACCTTAGTGTGTGTGTACGCAGCATTTAAAGCAAGCAGAACAGCTAAAGGCTGTAGTACTGCAGTTGCAGCAATAAATACAGCACCGACGATCAAGTTGAAGAACAAATCAAGCGTTATCTCCTAAAAAGATAAACAGGATGTCATTATCAATGTGCGCACTACTAGGTGCACCCTTTTTAACTATTGAAACTGCTCCGGCCCTGTGTTAATTGGATCCAGGTTTGACCTACGGTGGTGACTTTATCGTCGGGCAATCTTGCAGCTGGAAGACTTTCACTTCTGACTCTAACTCGCCTGATGGTAAACGAAGGTATACCCGGGGATACACGTCAATATATAAAAATCACTGCCTTATAAAGCAAAAAAAGCCTTAAAAATACCTAGTAACATTCAGGAAACAATGAAGCTGCCAAGGTATCAAATATCGAGTAGTAAGCAAACAGAACGTGGAACCAAATCGTTACGTACGATTTTGAACGAATATATCGTATATCGTTGCGTACGATTTTGAACGAATATATCGTATATCGTTGCGTAGTTATCATGGAGATAATAGAGTGGTATAAAGCGGCTTACTCCAGAAATCCCCTTAGCGGCAAAGTTGAACTGTACAATGACTTGGCAAGCTAAGAATATGGACTGGACAAATGTCTATCCGCTAAATGGGTAAGGAAATTGAAGCAGATAACTAGGTCAATTGTCGTGTTATAATTATTCTCATCGAGCAATTAATTAATCAATGTAAGTAAATAGGACAAGGCCTATCCAACAGTAGGTAAAGGTGAGCTGATTAGGTTTAAAATAAATATAACAATGACTTCGTTTTTTGATGCAAATTTTGTATCTCTAAAAATAGTCACTCGAATTGTAACTTCATAATAGCAATAAATGGTATAATTGAAAACAGGTGCTAAACGGAGCGTTCATCACCAAATGATGATCAAATACGAAAATCTTTTTTAATTATATTCTAGAATTTTGGAACTTGGAATTTTGCCTAAAAAGCTGACAATATTACGCGCTTGCTCTTTGGTCATTTGTTACTTTAACGCGGTGCTTGGACAAGCCAGCAACTTGTCCAGTGTACTTACTTTCATGGAGCCTTGTATTGTTTTTATTATACCGAAAAATAGAGATACATCAACGTCCCTTTTCAGTCGTGGTATGTACTTTCCCACACTCATTCCTGTTTCCATTATACTATTAGCCATTCCAAGTTGCTCCTTCAAGGTACTTAATAGGTTCCAAGGAACATTGGATCTTAGCCATTCAAATACTTTTACACACAGCCACAGTGCAGTTCCAATTTCCACCAGTATTAATACAATCATGAACGCGAAATACTGTGAACAAAATAAGTTTGTTATTGCTGACACTAGTTTTTATAACCCGACGATTAGAGCGATAGGTAATTGTTAGGTTCAGTTGCCGTCGCTGCATGACCGTTGACCTTAGGCGCGTATACCATGGTCCACGCTGTCAAGTTCGCACTTTATCAACATTTTCTAATACAATTATAACAGAGAAGAAATTTAAAAAAAAGTCTTTTCAATGATTTTAGAATACCATTGCCAATCTTTTATAACAATTTTCATGTTATTGTCTTTTTCTTTCGGCGAAGGAGAAGAAAAAAACATTTTTTTTGCTCTCTCAGATATGAAAAAAAATATAAAAAAATATATAATAAGCAAAGACATAAAGGGGCCTTATTTATAAGGAGAATTCTGTGATTCTAATTCTAATTCTAATTGTAACTGGGGGTGATAAGACCTGCACTGACGTCCCGCTAAGGGTGTTTTGTGGATTTGCCCCGCTGCCAGCCTACCCAAACCAGCCGAGCTCCTTAAAGTAACGGAGCACGGCCTTGGGTCGCTGGCATACCTGTTCCACTCCTGTTTCGTCAGATGTTATGCTGTTGGAGACATGTTGTTGAGATTCTTGAAGGAGTCCCGACCTTACTCTTATGTCCTCTGTGGCCCTGCAGTGCAATATCACATGCTCCACGGTCTCGTTTTCCTGCAGACAGCCTCGGCATAGCGGACTATATTCTGTGATTATAAGGAATAATTTTTCGTTCTTAGACTTAAATTACATTATCAGCCAGAAGACGTTCAGTGCTGAGCATAGGCCCCTATGCTCATTTACTTTCATTAATGTTTTCAAATAAGATAACTTTTGAAGGCGATCCTTATATAATAATTGATACATATATCATTCAGGTTTGTCCGACCAGGAATCGAACCCAGGACCTCCGCTTTTAAAGCAGACGCGCTATCAAATAAACCAGGATGGTGTTTGCATGGAATTGAGCAGTTGAGAGGATATAAAAATATACTAACCGTAAAAAATAAAGCACGGCGCCATCGTTGGTACTTTGGACTACGTAAGCTTAGTGCAATGACTGCCAGGTGCGCCAAGACGATCAGCAAGAAACTTGCGAAAAAAAGTAGACCAGAGAACACGCGATATATATTAGGTAAAATCCATCGAATTATAAGGTACGTGCTGGGATCCCATTTCAGTCGTGCCAATGTCGCTATTCCAGCGCCCGCAATTATCTGCACCGTAGAGAAAATCACATGGATCCGTCTCATAATGAACACGGAAGTGGCGAAATGACAAGGTGTAACATTATAAGAGTGCAAAATGACAAGGTTTTAAAATTACAATATCGTAAATTATTTTAAATTTGAAACGTTGCGTGTAAGTGCGTCATCCTAATAGAAGGCGATTACGCGACCATCGGTAGTTCACGCGAATTTTGACTATTAACGGTCACGCGATGACTAAAATGTCAATTAATCTATTAGACATCGTCCTATATAGACTTGTCGTATCAATGATCCCTACTGGGTCGTACGAATAAAATTCTCGCGAACTACCGATGATCGCGTAATCGCCTTCTATTAGGACGAAGCGCGTTTGTTCTCTCTCCATAACTGCTAGTATGCTGAGTTCGAAAAGCACGTTGCTTGAATTTGGTCAGATTACAAAACAAAACAGTGACGTGACAAGCGCAATGTATTGCCGCGCACGGTTTTGACCTGTTCAAGTTCAAAATTATGGACAGCACTGAACTGTAATGGACAAGCGTGACGCTTACCATCAGGCGAACGATTTGCTACGACCAGGTCTACTAAAAAAACTTAGAGCGGTGAGCGCAGTGCGTTGCCACGCATAATGATTTTTAAACTGTTGAAGTTCAATATTCTGGGTAACCATGATAGCTCGGCTCGAATGTGAGGCGAGCATGCTGTGAGCACGCTCGCCCCACATTCGTGGGGTCGTGGTTTTGAACTCGAGCGGGCCCGTACCAATGAGTTCTTTAGAACTTACGTACGGATTTCGATGAAGTAAACATCGTGAGGAAACCTGCATATTTTCGGAGAAGAAATTCGACGGCGTATTTATATTTGAATCCACCAACCCGCACTGGGCCAGCGTGGAAGATATGGCCCAAACACCCTTCGAGGGTAGGCCGGCCGTCGGTTGCAGATTGCAGATTCTGGATAGCACTGAACTTTTATGGGTCAAGAAGTACCATCACACTGCTGCCATTAGGAGAGAAAATTGCTAGTCTTGTCACTCAGTTGCATAACAAAAAATGCAATAAATTCTACAGACGATCATTCCTGAGGAAGATAATCAAAAATCACAAAACGTACCTACACTTACTCCAATACTTACGTTCTTTGACATGCGAAAATCACTTTTCGTTCGCATTCGCTTGCTTATAGCGATAGATAAAAATATATCTTACATTGAGCAGCAAGCTGACGTGAACGAGCAATTTAGGCGCTGCTTGAGAACAACATATCAGCGTACATGCGACCATACTGATCTTTGTTCCTGGAGCTCCTCCTATTGTCTGAAGAGAACGATAAAGAAAAACTCGTATAATTATATTTGAAATATAAAGAACTGAATGGGAAACTCGAATAAAAACAGTTATCAAGAGCTAGAACTATGACTTACTAGCTGCGCCCCACGGTTTCACCAGCTATTCTATAGGAACGGTTTTTTTTTTTCAGAATAAAAAGTAGCCTTTGTGTTATTAAGGAATAAGTTTTCAACCAAATTTCATCCAAATCCGTCCAAATCAGTTACTAAGTTGAACAGGAACAAACACACTAACATACTTATATACTTACACACTTGCACACTTACACACAAACTTTCGCATTTATAATATTAGTGTGTTCAAGCTAACATCTAATATACAAGCATTTCGGATGTATTTCCGTGATATTTTTTCTGCCTTAAAAACGGTTCATAATGAACCTACATTATGGTAGCAAAAACTTCCAGAACAACACGATTAGGGTTGAGTTTGGATTCAACGTAGAATCGGGACTTGTACACAATTTAACATTATATCTGGCTCTTTACAGAAAATGTACGTAATTAATTCACTAACCGTATGGAAGTGACTGCAAAATCTTCTTCCAAATGGTTTGGAAGTCTGCAGGGTCTGCAGTCAACCTCTCCTGAACTGCTTATCAACACTGAAACAGCTATGATATGCTTCGTGTAAAATTATTATTCAATAAATATACTAAACAACAATATAACAATAGAACATTGATACCTTTGTTACGGATTCAAGTATTCAGTAATTTCTTTAAATAGTTATTTTGATAGTTAGATTTATAACATAATTATTAATAAAATTGTAATAATAGAACGTACAATGTAATCGGTCTATTAATATATCGTGAATAGAGACAAAAATATATCTAATACATGTTCTGTAAACTACACAGAGTCTGGCTACGGTTAAATTGGCCGGCAAGGAACGAGACGAAGCCCAAACACTTTCCAAATCCAAATCAGTTTATAAATAATGAAGTTCTGAGTCTAATATTTAAAAAAAACATAAAACAGTCGACTTGAGAATCTCCTCCTTTTGTTTTTGGAAGTAAGTTAAATATAAATTCAAGTTTTCTAATTTTTTGGGCATCATTTAGGAGGGGAAGAGCCGAAGACGCAGTTTCCTTACAGTGTGAAAAGCGAATGAAAGCGCATAGTGATATCGGCCATGCACCCTCCTAGGTATTTTTTGCTTTAATAAAACTAATAGTTCACGCCGAACTGAGACCTCGCGACCCCTATATCTTCACAACCCCTGGACCGAATCAACTGATATTCGAAGTTAAAAATTTTATTGAAACGATATACTTGCCTACAAAATTTCATGAAGATCGGATCAACAGTTCGCAAGTTATCATCGGACAAATATACACGCAAACATACAAACATACATACATATAAATGAGATTGCCTAATCTTAATCTCAATGCTCCTCTTCCACCTCCGATTGTGAATAAAGTAAAGAATTTAAGCATGTTTACGTTTTTTTTTTTTTTTTATAATACATTTGAAAACTAAATATTGTAATAAAATCAAGTTCTGAGGTACGCTTAGTCTCAGGTTAGTATAAAATCGATACCAAAAGTTGTACCGAACAGACAAAAAAAAAACAAATGAATAAATAAACTTAAAAGATAGCGATTAAAAGATATACAGTTAATAATAACGTAGTAAAAATAAAGATATGATATATATAATGATATAAAGATATGAGATCAGTTTTACTCATATAAAGCCCAACGCCCACTTCAAAATCGAGGCAAGAGTAAAGATGGCTGTGGAAAATGAATCTCTTCCCGGTTTGCTGTAGGTTCAAAATTATCCCCGTAGCGCCTATCACTACGTTACTCACTAATAGTTTGTGCAGACCTGAGACCTCGCGATTCCTGCATAACAAAAATTGTATTGACTTTTCTTGCCGACAAAATTTCTCGAAGGTCAGATTAACGGTTCGCAAGTCATACACACAAATAAACAAACATACAAACACCGACTTGTTACCTGACTATAGACCTATAGACCTAACTATAATTCATGCTATCTCTATCTTGTGTTTCTATTTAGTAAAATACAGCGATAGATTAATTGCGTTTAGTGAGGGCATGGTGGAAATGCGGCCAATACATTGCTTATTTAATAAAGATAGCAAATGGCGCGGTTGACTGTCCGGAGCTACTTGAGCGAGTAGGTGTTAAGGTGTCAGCTGATCCGATAAGGAGACCTTGCTCACTCGTTACTACCTAGTCAACATGAACTACAGAAATAACAGTTCCGCAGTTTCAATAACGTAGCCTCTCAACTCGACATTGACTTATTCAACACGTCGGACGAGCAGCTTAAGCGGTTTTAGCGAGTGCACTTTTGGTTAGTTTACATAGAATCTTTTGTTTACTAGTTGTGGTTAACTAGTTCGCGCCGAACTGAGACCTCGCGATCCCTATAACTTCTAAAACCCTGCAGCAATTCAGCTCATATTCGAACTTAAAAATTGTATTGAAATAAACGACTTGTCTACAAAATTTCATGAAGATAAAATTAATGGTTCTTAAGTTATCGTCGGACAAAATATACATACAAACATATAAGCACACGTTCAACTGCCAGCTTGCTCCCGTAGACTTTCAGACCACCGCTTCGCTCGGTCAATTATTGTTTTCATTATATTTAGGTGGAATCTTTTACGTGGGTGTCGGAATTTATTTAAGATTCCCGAAATAAATAAAATAAAATTCTATTGGAAGTTCTGTTCTATTTTAAATAATAATTAAATGTTTAAAATCCAAAACGAAATGTTTTCATGTTTAAATGTTAAGTTTATTTCCATACTCTTTAGGGGGTCATTTGGGCCATAATTTATTTGAGTCAAGCCTAATAATGTTCATTACGATTCAGCTTTTGATTGCTTAAAAGTAATGGTATTGTCGTTAAGCTTGAACTTTTGATTCTTTTTTTTCGGTCTGGATAGGTTTTTTTTGATTGCTGTTGTATCTGAAAAAATACAATTAAAAATAATCTAATTTAAATTCATTTCAATTGAAATTCGGCTGATAGTCAGAGTCACGTTTACCCCTAACAGTTCAGTGCCACACCTTACTTCGAACGTCAACAGGTTGGGAAGGAACGAAATTGTTACAGCTGCACGACTTCGATCTGGACATGTTCCACTAAATATGTTTGCGCATATGATGAGAAAAGTCGAGTCACCTTCTTGTGACCGATGTGGCTCAATAGAGGATGTTTACCACATTTTAATGGAGTGTGCCTGGAACGAGGGATTGCGTCGTCAACTATTTAATTGTGAGCACGTTCTCTGGCAAGTGGGAGGTTGCAATAGCGTGCTGGCAGAACCTGATTCACAGGATGCCAAAGGGTTGTACGACGTATATCATGCAGCTCTCAAAGAGAGAAACCAATTGATATAAATTAGTATTATTGTTTAGTTATAAGGGTGTCATTGAATTAAAACCCTGTATAAATAATAAAAGAAAAAAAAAAAAAAAAAAAAAAAAAAAAAAAAAAGTCAACAGGTCAAAACCGTTCGCAACAATGGAGTGCGCTCGTCACCTTGAGATAAATATCAGATTTTAAATATCTTTATGCATGTACTGTAATTCCACTGGAATCATTGCCCCTCAATTCGGAACACAGTAATGTTTGCAAACTCTTACATGGCAATTGAAAACTGGTAAAGGCGGTACTTCCCCAAGGTATTACTTACTTTTGCAGACTCTGCAAAAGATTCCTACCGGGTTATAATAGTAATAAACAATTTTTTGTACCACCAACAGTTACTGCTGGTATAGTCAAACGCCACGGTCATGTGTGTGAATAGAAATAAAGATAGTTGAGTTTGAGTATTCGGTAAAGGAAAGCATCATGAAGAATCCATAGCACGGTCAGTCTAGGCCATCGAGGGATTGTTAGCCTGATTTTTATCCATATAGCAGAGGCAGTTACATCGTTAAAATTAGGTGAAATGTATTTTAACTTCTTTTGTGATGGGTATTAAAATGATTGTTTGATTTTTACCCCGACTCCTTTCACCCTTTTTTACTTCTCGCAAGACTCGAACAATCGCATTGATTAGTTCGAAAATTACCGACACACGACCCACAAATAATGCATAATATATAATATATTCTAACTATCTCTAAATATCTACCTTCTACATTGGATAGACCAACTTATCTTTAAAGGTGAGAGTGAGTTTAAATTATCATATCTTATTCTTTGCAGTGACCCCACAATACGAGTCATGACTGAGTATGAATCATCGTTGCATTCTCGCTTCACCCTGTCTCGGTAAGAATGTAAAGCTGGAGTAAAAGCTGAGACTGCAGTGTAAGCTGCTGTAATGTTGGGTGTTGGTGTTGTTGGGTTGTTGTTGAGTGATAATAGAGTGTTTCTCCATAGGCTCCTAAGCTAATAAATTAAAGATAAGATTGGTTTCGCATGCAAACATATTCTTACCTTATAGTATGCACTACTTGTGTACTGTCTCCACGTGTGCCTGTGGCCTTACTGTATGTGAATGCAGCGTTCAAAGCCAGCACAACAGCAACAGGCTGTAGTACAGCCACTAATCCCACGAATACAACACCCACATACAAATTATAGGGCAAGTCGTGCTTTATCTCCTGAAAACCATAAATTGTATTTCATATAATTATCAATCCCTTAAGATCGCACATTTTTGGAAACGCATGTTAAGGCAACTTTGGTCCCAGTAGATAGCATAATCTGCTAAGAGCACCAAATGTGATTATCATTAACGCTATTGGATATTAAATCCTTTATTGTCCTTGGTGGTATTCCTCTACAAATTTATAACTCTAGTGCTCTACCAAAAAACACTCTGGACATTAAAAAAACTAAAGACTTTTTGGCCATCCAAATGAAACCATCCAGGATACAAGAAATGGCATAGGAACTGAGAAACTCATAATATACTTTTAAACTATCGTGGTTTTAAAACGTTTTCTATTAATGATACGGGAATACTCAAATTACATTGAGGTGGTTATTCCGACTATTTATAGTGTGGATAACATGCAGGGATCTTTTACATTATTATTTTTAAAAAAATGATAACTATACATTATTCCTGAAACGTATCACCTACTTCTGGGGTCGTCCCGTAAAAGTTGCTAAGATGCTTTCACTAATGTCATAGATAAATTATATAAATAAGAATGTCACTGGTCATAGAAAGATGCGTAGCCCGATTGTAGTAACTGATAAGGACGTGGACGTTGCTAGTGCTTTAGGCTGCGACATGATCGTCACAATTTCTGCTTGACTTGAAATAGAAACCCAAGCTAACTCGTTCCTAGTGGTAGGGAGAAAAAAATGCTACTTGTTACAAATATTTTTGCATTAGTAATAATTATAAGTAAAATTACTAATTTCTCTAGGTAGCGACATTATTTTTGGAAACAATTTTTTTACGTCGTATATTGCAATCTAATTTGAAATAAACTTAAATTGCGGACATATGCCAATACGATATTTTTATATTAACCATATTGTCATCGGTTTTTATAGCGGTTTAAAACTTTAGTTCACTAAATAAGCGCCATCAAGGTTTATGCTGTATTTTCGGGGGTAAACTTTTTTGTATGATATTGTCATTCTTCTCGTGACATTTTCCATGCTTGAAAGATTGTTTACTTACATGCATAGATTCATGTACTATCTTTAAAGGCTCGTAAAAATTTGATGCGAAGTTAACCATCTTTTGCAAAGCAGGGCCCCACTCCTCTATCTCTTGTAGTGTTTCTATTACAAATTTAGCGTTATCTGTTTGTAGCCATTTGTAGACGCGTACGCTTTGCCATCCTATTGTCACCAGTTCTACTATTATTAGTGCTGTCATCATCGCAGAATACTGAGGACAAATTAAAAATATATTTAAAATGCCTACTAAAGCTAGATTTTTTTGGTCTGATTCGGTTTGCCTTCTCTGCCTTTTTACACATTTTTACGCATCAGTCATCAGTATTGAGATTTTAAAAAAAGTATTCATGTTATTCACGTAAGTTTCTTTACTTTAGAATATACTGTATATCTACAAATACAAACATATAAGTATAATTTTCATTGTGTCGCTTCCTATAAAAAAACTTCGAAATCGGACAACTTTTAGGCGTGGGAAATAGTTGGCGCTTTTTGTATGTAGGTACACATATGTGCATAATTATGTGTACATTTTAAAAGGGCCAAGTATTATAAAAAACATCAAATCGGATAACATTTAGGCGTGGGAAATAGTTGCCGCTTTTTGCCAGAGGCTGGCTGCATCCAAAAACAAATCAACAAATCAAGTCTAGCAAAACAGGACAAATAATTCAATGAGGTCGGCTGTTATCGTGATTTTAGTTAGGTACCTATTTATAACAAGTACAACAGGTAACTAACATTCGCTTGGTTGATCATTAAATTAATTTCATTTATTACCTTGTGTTATTACAACGCTTGGTAACGTGATCTGTGTGTCAAATACACAGTTTTCATCAGAGCTAATACCAAAATAAAAACAAATACATTATTATAGCGGCTGTAAAATGGTCTTGATGATTAAGTTATTTCATTATTTTTCCGTATGGACTTGATAATGCGTTATTGTTCATTGTTATGTTTGATTTGAAGTACGTCAGGATTTAGCAATTTTGAATTTATACCAGACATTACATGATGTCGAGATTTATACAACTTCTAAGACCTAAAACTAAATTAGAGTACACTAGTCATTCTACTGCATCGGTTCATGCTCTCTAGAGTGCCTTTAGGGGATTAAACAAAAGCAAGGATAGGTATAAATAATACACTAATTACACATGAAAATTACCCCCTTTATACCCATATTACCCCTACATGACCACGGCTCTTATTTGCTCTTTAGACACGCTTTAGTTTTCTCGTCCGCGCGTTTTAAAAATCATTTTGGAAATTCACACAATAACTCCCAAATGTGCGAGTGAGATAGCACGACTATTGAGAGAAGCACTATGATTATTGCTTCTTTAGAGGTTGCGATCAGAAGACGGCTAATTTCCCTCGTTAAGGCTGTGATCATACGGACGAAAATCGAGCATCCACTAATTGTTATAGCAAGTGCCTGGTATGGGACGCCACGTGTGTCAGCACTGTTGCCGCCAGCTACCTGGGTCGCACCGTCCACGCACCTTCAGCTGCAGCGGAGGATGCCGCTTTTAAGAAACGACAGAAGTACGCGGCGATGGAGCCGAATTACTTATTTGTGCCCATTGCAGTGGAAACGTTGGGCTGTTGGGGCTCAGAGGCCAAGAGTCTGATTTTGGAGATAGGACGTAGAATAAAAGAGAAGTCGGTGACTCCCGCTCCGGCTCGTACCTGGTGCAAAGGTTAGCCATTGCTATTCAACGCGGCAATGCGGCCAGCGTAATGGGCACCTTTGTGCTGTGTACAGCTATAGGGGTGGGTATTTGTAATTTAATTGACTACATTTGTAAAAAAAAAAAAAAAAAATGTTACAGCAACCCAACATATTTTGCATAAACTTGTATAACACGTAATATTTGCCATTTCGTTGAAAAAAAAACAAAGTTGTTTATTCGGTGATAAATTTGTCGATCATTATAACTAAGCTGCTCAAAGTGAATCATCAATTCCTGTTTGAAAGTCATTGTCAAAAATAAATATTCTTATTTGTGTTGTAATATTAAACTATTGCATTATATTTTCTTTGAAGTACACTACTGTAATAGGAAAGCGGTAAAAAAATTGTAAGACAACACCAGTAAATACCTACTAACTTACCTAGCCTTTAGTAAGCTTTTTGCTAATAGTTTGTTAAGTAATATTCGTGTTGACCTACCTAAATTTATAGTTATAGGCTACCCCCCGAATACTGAAACGTTTGTTAAGTTTAACGATAGATTAAGTCTATTGCTGCCTTTGTCATTTGCTTAGTGCCAGACAAAGGCAGTATTAGAGTTAACCTGTTAACTGTTGACTTGAGACAGCTTCAACAACATCATCCATGTCACCCCGACGGCTTGACTTGTACTCTTTCTCTTCGACACTGCCATCTACACCACTGGAGCAGCTATGCCAGCGGCCCAGAGCCTCGCTCCGTCATTTCAAGCAGCTGGGTTGGCTCGGGTAGACGCTGGCAGGGGGAAATGCACAATACACCTCATGCGGGACGTCAGTGCAGGACTTATCGCCTCCATCTCGAATAAGAATAAGAATAAGTCCTGTTGTCAAAGTTAACAAACGTTTCAGTATTCGGGGGTCAGTTTGTTAAATAAATAATAGATTGATTGATGATAGTATACTGACCGTAAAGAACATCGCTTGCCGGTAATGCTGATAGCTGCCCTTACGTATATTCAAAGCGATCACAGCTAGGTGAGCCAACACAATCAGTAGGACACTACCGAAGCAGAGCACACCGGATAACACTCGGTACTCCGTGGGTAACAACCCTCGAACTACCAAGTACGTGCTGGGATCCCATTTCAATCGCGCCAACGTCGCTAGTCCAGCGCCCGAAATTATCTGCACATAGGTTTACGGTTATTGTCGGCTATACATATAATAAAATTGAGTTATTAATCAAAATCATATTTTTATTCATCATCATCATCAGCCAGAAGACGTCCAAAGCTCAACGTAGTCTGCTGCCACTAAGCAGCCTGAAATTCCTATGAATTATTCTGATATTGGTATTTTTAATGGCTTACTTTTGACTTTGTCTCACCGATTTAAAGACAAGGAGTACCTAATTTTAAATAATTTAAACTAATTTACCTAATTTAAACTCAGGATGGCACTGAATAGTTATCGGTAAATGTGACGCTTACCATCTGGTGAGCAATTCTCTCGTCTTTTCATTCAGTTGCATTAAAAAATGTGCAAATTATATCAATTGTTTCTAATAATTGTATCATTATGAGAAGCCTGGAAGAGATCTCTTTTAACGATAAGGCCACCACGTGTGGCTCTAGCTTATAAGATAGTTATGTACGTGTTTTATTATTATTTTGGTGTACACAATAAAGAGTTTATATCTGTATATCTATTATGCAGTTCGAGTCTTCGGGGTTCTGGATTTCGGCAAGACCAGGACAGAGCGCAGACTTCACCAGACGTGACCTCCCAAGTTCATCATCGGTTCATGATTATTTACAAAATAACTTACAGCAAGCAGTAAGCTGACGTGCACCAGCAATTTAGGCGCCGATCGAGCGCAGCATATAAATGTGAACATACTGAAAAAAAAAAAGGAAATCAATGCTAAAAATATTTCCGACATGGATGGAGCACTCAATAAATAACAGAAATATCGCATTGACGAAAAAACGCTTTTTAGCGATTTCAGATGACTTGTAGCAAATAGTGAAGGTGAAACACAGATTTCCCATTCTTCCCCATTCACATACACTGGAACATTTTTTTTGAAAAGTTTTAATAACAGCTTCCCGTTTCTTCTCAATATCATTATTGAAAAGATCACAAACTAGTAGTGCAAGTAACGTATTTTAAAATAAATGATAAATGTCGATGTTTTTATCGATGAAATAACTTTTATTATGACTGATCATTAACAAATTAACAGACTGGGCCCCTATTCTGAGATATGACAACTTGATGTTGATTTCGAGATTCCAACCTCGACTGTTTCTCGTTTCGATTTGTAGCTTTGCTACCAATAAAAAATTCATTTCATTTCATATCTCACACGCTAACCATAGTGAACATCTCGAAATATAGTGTTGAGAATAAGAAATCTCGAAGTACGACATTTATTTCGGGACGAGATTCAATCTCAGCTTTTGAGAATAGAAGTCCAGGGCCCCTTTTCGGAGATATGACAACTTGATGTCGATTTTGAAATTCCAATCTCGATCGTCTCTCGTCTTGATTGCCTCCGACCACTCGATGTATCTCGAAAGCTAGCCTTCAAGCTCGAAGTTCGTAACTTTTTTCGAGATTAATTGAATCTAACCTTTTGAGAATAGGGAACCTGAACACGAGATAAACTAACAAAGTACATAAAATGACTGACCTTTCGTTAGACAAATGCAGAATAAAGACGTAGCCTCACGTGATGTCTACCCCGAATGGGCACTAAAGCTTGTATGGTGTTCGAACCATTTATAGTTCACAAAAAATCCGGTAGATGGCGGTGTACAACTTTAAAACGCGCTATCGTTTGTCGCATCGATTTTATAGGCATTCTTTGGTACAGGTTTGAATTTTAGTTCTGGATTTACATCGAGTAAATATTGTCAAGTAAGTGAGTGTTTCTTTTCGTGGTCCCAATCGCGTTTAAAACATGGTGCCGAAACCCGGGACGATTGAGTGAATAGTGAAAGTGAATACAGTGAATTATAGTGACTTTGGATTGTTGGACTGGTAAACCGTGAGTCAAAAAGTATTTATCACTTTGGACTTTAGTGACTTTGTATTGGACTTGGAATTTATTGAAAACTTAGAACTTTCTTAAAATTGTGTCTTATAACTTAGAAAATTTCTGTGTGGACATTGAAAGACTTAGAATTTTCTAGATAATTAGTTCTGTGAACTTATGTTCTACTTAAACAAGTAACAAGAACAAGTAGAACTTTAAGTAACAAGAACAAGAAGAACTTTAAGTAACAAGAACAAGAAAGCTTTAAGAACAAGAAAAGTTTTAAGAACAAGAAAGTTTTAAGAACAAGAAAAGCTTTAAGAACAAGAAGAAAACCGAGAAAATTCTTATGTTCTTGTTCTTGTCATATTCTAAGAAAATTTAACTTATTTGTGACGGCTTCCTGGACTTAATTAAATTTAAATCTACTTGATCTAAACTTAACTGGAAATTGGACAAGTTGGTTTGGGTGGTGATTTTAATTCAAGATGGCTAAGGCATTAATTCTTAATCAAGATGAACTATTAAGGTTACTAAATAAATCTTACACAAATTATGGCAAGTCACCAAAGTCAAGAATAACTGCATCTTATATAGAAAGTAGAACAGAATCGCTAACATCATTATGGGAGAAATTTCAAAGGAATCATGAGAAGTTAGTTCAGAGTAGCAGTACAGACAAAGAAGTCCAAGAATCGTCTTATTTCACTCAGGATACGTATGAACAATTTGAAGAAGCTTACATAGAATACAAGGCTAAAATGAAGGATGATTTAAAGAGTTTTGATTCAACACCTACTTCAAAATCTCAACCAACATCATGCACTGCCACGTCATCATCGCCTCATTGTGAAGTGCGATTGCCACTAATTAATTTACCTCAATTTAGTAGTGGATATGAAGAGTGGCAGTCCTTCCACGATATGTTTGTGTCCTTGATTCACAATAATGAACGTTTAAGCGCTGTACAAAAGATGCACTATCTTAAGAGCTGTCTTCGTGGAGAAGCAGAGAACGTGTTGAAGAATCTTGCCACCACAGAAACTAATTACAACGAAGCTTGGCTTCAACTCACTAAGCGTTACAATAACAAGAGATTCAATACGAATGAAGTTTTAAAGAAGCTCTTTGCACAAAAGGCGAACAATGCGGAGTCATCTACAGCTATTAAGCAGCTTTTGGACACAACATCAGCCTGTTTGAAGTCATTGGCGAATCTAAGCGTTGATACAAAATCATGGGATGCTCTTATCATTTATCTGGTGGTAACTAAGCTAGACCAGGAGACAAGAAAACAGTGGGAGCTCCACTTAAGTCAAACGAGTTCAGACGAGCTGTCTTCCTGGGAACAGCTTAAGATATTCTTAGAGACCAGATTTAGAGCGATAGAGATGTTAGAGGGAGCGAAGCCAACTACGAAGTCAAAGTCTTTTCATGCAGTAGAAAAGAAGAATAAAAGTAAATGCGTGATGTGTGATGGCGAACATTATCTTTATCAATGCAAGAAATTTACAAGCTCTTCACCAAAAGATCGAACAGAGTATGTAAAGACAAAAGGTTTATGCTTCAATTGTCTTGTACCGAATCATTCAGTAAAGATATGCCGTCAGTCGACCAGCTGCAGACGATGCGGACGACGTCACCATACACTGCTGCATTTAGAGAGAGATCAAGAAAAAGAGAAGACGCAGGAATCCACGACAGAAGAACCACACACTCAATCTATCGAGAAAACGAACATTATATCAAACTTTTCTAAAAACTTTTCACCCTCTGAAGTGTTGTTAGCAACAGCAGTGGTTAGAGCTAATTCAATAAACGGAGTTAGACATGTAATTAGAGCATTAATCGATCAAGGGTCACAGGCTTCCTTTATCACGGAAGATACTGTTCAGTTACTGGGACTTAAGCGCAAACCAATAAATGGGTTAGTGTCTGGAGTGGGAGATGGTCACACGAGAGTTAAGTATATGGTATCATTGCATATCGAATCACGCCATCACCTAGGTAAATCAATCTCAGTAAATGCTTATGTGTTAGGTTCCCTTACATCGATGCTTCCTTCAAAGGTTGTTCATTCTACTGAGTGGCTCGAGTTAGAAAAGTTACCCTTAGCTGATCCAGAATTCACATCACCAAGCAAAGTTGACGTTTTGCTTGGAGCTGAAATATATAGCGAGATATTAAAGAGTGGCGTAATCAAAAGTCCGTCGAGAAATCTAATCGCTCAAAACACAGTTCTCGGCTGGATAATATCAGGTAAAGTGACGTCAGATTCAATTTCAGCAAAGAGAGTTATAAGCATGCACACACAAATCCGAGAAGATGATTTGTTAAAGAAGTTTTGGGAGTTAGAGAAAGAACCAGACACGAATCAAAAAATATTTACAGAAGAAGAAATAAAATGCCAAGAGATTTTTGATTCGACAACTAAGAGAAATGAGGATGGTAGATATGTTGTGAAATTGCCATTCAACTCTGACGACCCAGAATGTCAATACGGTAAGACGATGGAAATTGCGAAACATCGTTTTATATCCTTAGAGAAGAGATTATCTAAGCAACAGAAGCTGGGAGAAGAATATGCTAAGGTCATAGAAGAGTATAAGGTATTAAATCACATGAAGCCTGTTCCTAAAGAAGACATTCACAATCCTAAGGCTGTGTATCTCCCACACCACGCTGTAGTGCGGGAAGACAAGGATACGACTAAGGTGCGTGTGGTGTTTGACGCGTCTTGCAAAGGCGTGAACGACGTATCACTCAACGACAACCTTCTCGTTGGGCCTAAATTACAGCAAGATTTACAACATCTTCTGTTACGATGGCGTACTTATCGTATTTGCATTATAGCCGATTTGGTTAAAATGTACAGGCAAGTTTGTGTCAACGAGCAGGATATAGACTATCAGCGTATTCTGTGGAGACCTAATATGGACGGACCTATTGAACATTACCGGCTACTGACTTTAACATTCGGAACGGCTTGTGCACCGTACTTGGCGGTCAAGGCCTTACACCAACTGGCAGAAGATGAGAAACTGCAATATCCAATTGGAGCACGAATCACAAAGAGCGATTTATATATGGATGATTTGATGACGGGTTGCGAGAACGAGATAGATGCGATACATATTTTTGAAGAATTGAGCAACCTAATGAAGTCAGGAGGGTTCCAATTCCAAAAGTGGAGCAGTAGCTCAAATGAACTGTTGGAATACATCGGACAAGAAGGAATGAGAGACAAGGAGTCTGTTAGCATCAAAATGGACAGGACACTCAAGATTTTAGGAATCACTTGGAATAGAGCTGATGACACGTTTGAATACGTGATAAAGTTGCCTCCAGTGGTAACGCCAGTAACGAAACGTAAGGTCCTTTCTGACATTGCGATGTTATTCGACCCGCTAGGGTGGGTAGCTCCTACGATTACGACAGCAAAGGTTTTCATACAAAAACTTTGGCTGGCCGGAATAGAATGGGATCAGGAACTCCCAGACTGTTTACTCAAGGACTGGCTCACATATCGACAAGAGCTCTATACGCTTTCGGAGTTTAGCATTCCAAGATGGATAGGAAACAGCAATAGCGACAAGTGTCTCGAACTTCAAGGCTTTTGTGACGCTTCTAATGTCGCCTACGCTGCCGTCGTATATGCACGGGTGATAGATGAGCACGGAAAAGTACGAGTTAACCTCATATGTTCCAAAACGAAGGTTGCTCCAGTTAAGCAAGTGTCTATTCCACGTTTAGAATTATGCGGCGCAGTTTTACTCGCTAAGCTGCTTTCGAGCGTATCCAAGGTGTTGCAAGTATCAAAAGAGAACGTACATGCATGGACTGACTCTTCAGTAGTCCTAGCATGGTTAAGCAGCCATCCTACAAGGTGGAAAACCTTCATTGCCAATCGAACATCAGATATACTCACTCAAATGGACAGTAATCAGTGGTCACATGTACGGTCAGAAGACAATCCAGCCGATTGCGCCTCTAGAGGCATAAAAGCAGCAGAACTAGCAGAACTAAAGCTGTGGAAGACAGGCCCAAATTGGCTAGAAGAAAAAGAGGTAAAATATAATAAAGGAGTTATAAAAGAGACAAATTTGGAAGAAAAGAAAAGTGACACAGTATGTCTAGCACAAACAATCGAGAAAAAAGATTCAGAAGAATTTATTGAGAGGTTTTCAAATCTAACGAAACTGCTTAGAGTCCTTTCATATTGTAGACGATGGTTGGAGCTTAGAGTCGCACAAAATGAACGTCGGAAGTATTCAGAGTTCCCAACGGTTGAAGAGATGAACGAGACATTGTTAAAACTGATTGGTGTTGTTCAAGCTTCTAGTTTTAAAGAAGAAATAGATGACATACGAGCACGTGGTAGTGTTTTAAAGAGAAGTGTACTGCATACTCTTTGTCCTTTAGTAGATTCTAAGGGAACATTAAGAGTAGGCGGTCGCTTGGACAGAGCAGAGCTTTCTTACGACAAGAAGCATCCGATAATACTGCCTGATAAAGGTCACTTTACCAGGTTAGTTATTCGAGATGCCCATCTAAAAACTATCCACGGTGGCACACAAATTATGTTGAATCACATCAGATACAAATATTTCATTATAAGAGCTAGGGTTCAAGTCAAGAAATATTACAGAAGCTGTGTTACGTGTCGAAGATATTCGTCTGCAAACAGGACTCAACTAATGGGACAAATTCCAGAAGTAAGACTCAAGCCTAGCAAGGTTTTTAAATCATCAGGGGTTGATTACTCAGGACCGATAAACCTTCGGTTTTCGCCCGGCAGAGGGTCAAAGGCGTACAAGGGCTATATATGCATCTTTGTTTGCATGTCAACTCGGGCAATTCACCTGGAAGCAGCGTCAGATTTGACAGCTCAAGGTTTTATTGCCGCATTCAGACGGTTCACAGCTAGGAGAGGGCATTGCAAGGACATATACAGTGATAATGGCACTAATTTTGTGGGATCAAGCAAACAACTGATCGGGATGCTTAAAAATGCACAAACATCATGGCCTAATGAAATTATCGAGCAGTTAACACTCGAATCAACCACATGGCATTTCATCCCCCCTTATTCTCCCAATTTTGGAGGGATATGGGAAGCTGGAGTGCGCAGCATGAAGAATCATTTGAAAAAGACAATTGGTGATAGTACTCTAACTTTCGAAGAGCTAACAACTGTATTAACTCAAATCGAGGCGTGTTTAAATTCACGTCCCATATCTGTTTTAAGTGACGACCCTTGTGATCCACTCCCACTCACGCCAGGCCATTTTTTGGTCGGCGAACCTTTGATTAACGTAGCAGATGAAGATCATCAGGGTAATGATGCTACAGGTTTAAATAGGTGGAAGTTGTGTCAGAGAATGGTTTCTAGTTTTTGGAAAAGATGGTCAAAAGAATATATTGTTAACTTAAGTCAAAGGTATAAATGGAACCAAAAATTAGCTGAACCCAATGTCAACGATGTAGTAGTAATAAGAGAGGATAATATCCCACCGGCCAAATGGTTGTTAGGTAAGATTGTTCAAAAATATCCCGGCCATGATAATATCACAAGAGTTGTTATGATCAAAACCAAAAATGGTATGACAAAGAGACCGGTTAGCAAAATCTCTGTACTTACAAACTAATGGGTGTGTAAAAATTTAGTTTAGACTGTTTGGCACGGTGGGCGGTGTATTAAATAACTATAGATAATACGGTTTAATATAACTAGGTTGTGGTATTTTGTACGGTTTAGAAAATATAAGTTTCAAGGTTCAAAGTTCAAGTTAATCAAAATCTGTACCTAAGTTGAATCTATTGTATATTCATATTGTAATCTACTGGTGCAAGAAATAGTAGTTCTTTCTTTTTTATGTTATGTTTAATGTTATTTAATGAAGGACAAGTTGTGTCCTTGGTGGGCGGATTATGTTCGAACCATTTATAGTTCACAAAAAATCCGGTAGATGGCGGTGTACAACTTTAAAACGCGCTATCGTTTGTCGCATCGATTTTATAGGCATTCTTTGGTACAGGTTTGAATTTTAGTTCTGGATTTACATCGAGTAAATATTGTCAAGTAAGTGAGTGTTTCTTTTCGTGGTCCCAATCGCGTTTAAAACATATGGGTATAGGATGTATAGTGTCAAAGTATTTAATTATTACTTATTAGTTATTTAATTTCCCCATCCCAGTCACCTATTATGGTTAATAAAGCGTCATATTTGCGTCGACATACAATAATACATAGTTGTTGCGTTTCACAAAACGCAGACTGAATAACAAAATGTTTTTTTTTTCTTTTAGGTATTGCCGTTTTTAATGAAGTCATTAATATAAATAGTGATTTTAATACAATCCTGTAATTTATGTTTAATTTGAACTTTATAGTCTACATTTTAGTTACCTATTGCTAAATTTCCTGAATGAGTTTTGGTCATTGTATATTTTTTTCCTCCTTCGTTCAAGTGATTACATCTGCAAAATAGCCACCACCAACAGACCAAAGGCCACCACCACCACCACCACCAACAGTCCACCACCACCACCAGTCCACCATCACCACCAGAGGCTATTTGAGACCAAAGGGTAAATTGATATGCTTAGGACTTAGGAGTAAAGTTCCAAGCAAGCTTTAGTTTGTTTAGTATATGTGACGGTTAGCGCTACTACGATAGTACGAGATATTGAAACTAGTACTACAGTTTTTGTAGTGGTAGGGCTCTCTTGCAGAGTCCGCCTAGGGAAGTACCAGACCTTTGCCAGTTATTCAACCGCCAAGCAGTAGTGTGCAAGCATTACTGTGTTCCAGATTGAAGGGATTCCAGCGCAATTACTGGGCATACAGAGATTTAACATCTAACATCTCAGGGTGACGAGCGCTGTGCATTAACTCGCATAGCTTTGAACTGTTGAAGTTCAAAATTCTGGGTGGCACTGAACTATCATGGGCAAGCGTGATGCTTAACATCAGGTGAGCGACTTGCTCGTCCCGTCACCAAGTAACATAAAAAAAAATGTTAAATAAAAAATTACTTGAAAGAAAGAAAGAAAATAATTTTAGTTTGCAACAACATAACTAACATAACTTGCTATATTAACCAGCGAGTAGGTTATTTGTGACTTTATTCAGAGATGATGATAAGTGTAACAAAACCTAAAAAGCAAGCTATTGATAAATTTCAGGCTCTACGAGTCGAGGCAGAGGCGCTGCGAACAAGCGGCCGCAGAAAAATCAACCTTACGCAGATTATCGTAGGTTAATAGTCCCGCTACGTCTCCGCCGCCTGTCCGTCGCTTCTCCGCCACGCCTTTCTTAAGCTTGTAAATAAAATACAATTATGAACTTACTTTAAACCGGGAATGGTTGATTAAGTATTCCGCGCCGCTACATTGCCACGCCACCACCGCCAGGTGCGACCCCGCATCGGGCGTTGCCATTGGCAGGCACTGCAATAATCAAATATTGTCACTGTAAGCATAAGATCCCGTTAACTGAGATTATTATTATTTTTATTATTTATTCACCGGGTTTTATTTTCCGTGTGATTCACCCTCTTAATTTGTGTGGTAGAAACGATACACACGAACTCAATATTAATTATTATTGTTTTTTAAATTTATGATTGATTAATATAATTTATATCTTTAATCTCGTCTCATCTGTCCAGTAACTGTAGTCTCGTAATGTAAGTAGGTTTTGCCCAGTATTTTCCTGAATATATCACTTTCAAGGCAAGTCGTAATTTTGAAATGATTTAAAAAGAAATTCAAATTTTAAATTAATGACATTTGTTATAATAACATATTAAATACACGTAATACGGATCATCGAATAAGCAACAATTCCTACTTAAAAAAAGCTTGATCTCAACTGCCCCATCACGTCCCCACAATTTCCCTTAGTAAGGTCGTTGGGAAGTGAAGTTCACAGCATCCCCCCACTAGTAGCTAAAAAGTTTAACTCCCAACGTCCCCAGTGATAAGGGTAGTGGGTAGTGGGTAGTGGATGAAAATTTTAATGCTCAACGTCCTCTCACTAAACAGGCTTGAGTGATCCTAGAATACGAAAATATTAAAAACTGTTTTAATTAAATATAAGCAACTACATAAAACTTGCCATGATAATTAAACTCACTATTTCAGACAAGGAAAATGGCGCATTCATCCATTTCACAGGACACAGAGCGACAAGAAAAATGAGGCACGTTGCAAGAACAGAAGTCTATTTCTAACATGGCTTTTACCCTAATGGACGACTGGCCCATTATTCCCTGTGTTCAAACAGGACTGTGAAATGTTATTTTTCAAATTAGTCTCTGTGTTACAGATGATTAACTGCAGCCAGAGGCTTTGCTTGTTTTTTCATAGTTACGCTTATTAGAAAACTTAAGACTCAAAGGTTTAATGTGATCGAATAATTACGTTTATGCTTGCATCTGGTTTACATTATTTTGTTCATCATAGAAAAGTTGATAAGCCAGCATCTACCGTCGGGTGTTTTGACAGTTACAAGAATACTTTGGCAAAGTTATGTTTGCATTTGCAAAAACTTTGGAGCTGTGGAAATAACGTTGAAAATAACAAAACATTTGAGCGGTTTGCGTGATGCGTGGTGTGTCTATAATGTGAAAATGGAGCTAGACATTTCGTAGAGCACTCGAACAATTTTTTAACAAGAAAATGATTATAGGTTGAATAAATTAAAACCTTATTACCGTCCTTATTCGTTACGCCACGGCGCATTTTTGATTGCAAAATCATTTTTTTAAGAAAGTTTTACTAAATTTTGTAATGTAATATAATAGTATTTTTGAAATGTTCGTGCTAATTAAGCCCAACGCGGCATCATTACAACAATTTTTGTTTTTTAGTTCATGTCCTATAAAGGGCGCCATATTCAATAAAATGTGACGTCACATATTCTATAACCAGAGCCGATAAGGACGCTTCCAACCATAGAAGAAAAAAAATATCCATGGATACCTCATTTGTCAAATTATGATAAGTAGCTTAGAAGTTATGAAGGAACAGATAAACATACATACATGCCCATCAAACCATAACCTTATTTTTTGCTTCGCGAAGTCGGTTCAAAACGAAACGTTTCCCCGATTAAAAATATTTTGTTCCCAAATTATCCCAACCGTCATCAGGTTATATAGTTGTTCGGTAATAGGTGAAATGAAATTCATTTGTATGAATCCTTTGTGGAGCCTTGTGTTGTTCATTACTTGGACGCAGGTGCGGTGCTCACACATTGTTCTCTTGATTGTACCCAAAATTGTTACGTTTATTTCAAATTATACCTAAAGGAAATTCTAGTCGAATACAGCTGCTATTTTGCTGACAGGTTTGCATTTCTCGTGACTAAAAGACTTAACAAGTAATATTATCAAAATTCTCGACTGCAAGATGTAGTCTATCACTCCGGACGTAAAGACGAATCCAATGACACCATATTGTCCAAATCGGTCAAGCCATTAACACTACAAGAGGTTATATACACAAACATATTATAATCCTTACACAATGGCTTACAGTTATTAAGTAACTCAACTGCAAACAAATTGCTTACAGTTATTAAGTAACTCAATTTTCCGTTTTGTAGTTATAATGCTGCACAGAATATGTAATATACGACATATTTTTAAGTAAGTTTACTTATTACTTGTTCCCGTGTACTTGCGTATCTGTGTCTTGGTTGGTTGTAACAATAGAAATGGTCTTTTTGGATGAATAAATAAATATTTGATTTGAAATATTTGATTTGATACAACCCAAAAACGTTACCCTCATTCTTGTGCAGTCCGATAAAAACGACAAAAAGAAGCCAAACTTCTTTCTTACCGGGCAAGTTAATTAACTAAACATACAACATTCAAAATACTTACTACTATAATAATAAAACGAATAGTTATTATTATTCAGAAGATCTAAAGAGTAGTAGTTCGGCGAGTAGACTTCGCGCTCACAAACTTTTTTGCATAACGTCAGTCACTCCTCATGACCATAATAACTTGATAACAACTTGACCGATTTTTCCAATATTCGAAAATTTTTGCTTAGTTACTTTTTGCCTAATACTGTCAAAATAGACCAGCAAATGGTGCAGCAGCAAACTTCCCCCTTTTTAGGGGTAATATGCCTCCAATAAAAAATAGCCGACGACAAAAAAAACTATGAATTTTTAGAACCTATAGAGTTTTGTAAAGATTCGTTGAAAAATTCGACGTATACACGACTACCAAAATACGGACAGATGAAAGCAAATTTTGCCAGTTGTGGCAGATAATCCAAATATTCAAGCACACTAACAGTTGGAAGCGTACCCAGCAAGCTGGCGGCATTGCCAAGCTAAATAGCAACCACAGAAGAGGGAACATTTTTTTTACTTCTCTCTCTTCTGTGATAGCAACGTTGCTCCAGATAAATGCCAGTATGTTTTAACCAATTGTACTAGAACACTTATGTTTTGACTAGATGCGTTTCTGTACACCCCATCAGGATATTATTTACTTAATACTTAAATGTTTTTTTGAAAGTACCAGTAGTTTTGCTATCCCTTTTACGATCATCTTTAACAACTGCAGCAGCTTAGTCAGCCCACTGCAGGACAAAATCCTTCTTCTTCAAGAAGAAGGAAGAAGAAGAAAGACGGAAGAAGTATTTTGTGCCAATCTCATCCAGCGTAACTGCAATTATTTTTTATGTCGTCACTTCATCTCCGCTTACCTCCACTTCTGCATTCTAACAGATACCCACTCCACCTATCGCCACATCTTAGCATTTTCACAAAGATTTGTTAAACTAAAAAGACTGCACTTTAATAATTGTGTTACAACAAAAATTGTTCAAACCAATTTGGCATGCATAGAAGGCGAACCCAAACAGCTCCCTGGATATTAATGTAAAATTAATACCACTGTTTTGTCCCAGAAAGCCAATGCTTTCAAGCGCTGCGCGATTCGAATGCCAATGAGCGAACATCATATTTCTGATTTCAGAAGCTGGTACAGTTTCAAGAAAGCGAGTGTTGAGTGTAGCTCCTCCTTATGACGGATGTCCCTGATTGTGATAATGATATTGCGCGAGCGGGAGCGCGTATGGTGCGCTCTGTTTGGTGTTCTCAAAATAAGTTCCTTTGAGTACCTTCACTTCAAGTTATAGCCGTTAAACTTGGCACCTAACTTTATGAGAATAAGTTTATTAACTTAATTAACTTCGTGGAGTTTCAATGGTTATTTTTAATACAAAGTTGTTAAGCTTGTAAGACATAATTTTGTTGTCTACTTTGTTGTTTAAGTTGGTTTTAACGTTATTAAAACCGTTCTTTATGATTTTTTGCACCATGAAAAACAACAAGTACAATATTCTTACGACAGTAGATTATTAAGTGTTCGAATATTGAGGAACTTCCTACTCTACCATTAATTACAAGTTTTTATTTAACTTGCAATGTATGTATGTATGTAAGACCTGGGCGCATCGGTATCAAATTTTACCACGCACGTGCGCAAGTTGGCGCTCAAGATTAGACCGGTTGCCTTGTTCAAATGAGTTGAAATTTTGCAAGTGTTAGTACAACAAGAGAATAATCCAACCTAATAACATATCCTTTTAAGATTAGACCGACAACAATACAAAACTAAAAAAGAAAAAAACTTGTAAAAATTTTGCTGTCTAATCTAACTTTATATTGTAAGTAACGTATAAGAACTTTGCATCTTATATCGAAATATGTTATCATTTTCACTTGAATTAGTTGTAATGTAACTCAGTACTTTAAGTAATAGGAAGAGCCTGGACAATCCAATGCACACTAATTGTCTATAGAGCATAGTTTTTTCGTATAAATAAACATTATTATTATATAATGACAGCGAGCTGATCTAATGGAGCTGATCGGAACTCCTCAGTAACTAACAGTAGATTGATGGAGTTGGATTCATTTTGATTAGCTTACAGTATCAATAATGGATTTTATAATTTTTATAAAAGCTTGCCTGGAAATATAAAAATTTCTGCAAAAGGTTATTTTAAATTACTTTTTGATTGCTATTTAGCGTAGGCTAGAGAGCGATTTAACTATCAAATGTGTAAAACCTAGTGGACCACCACAAACTTCAATTCAAGGGTAGAATTACAATATACGTTCGTAACGTCGGATAGAGCTATACTCCAGAAATACTCTGAAAATATGCCACCCTGAATTTACGAGGCCGATGTCCAGGTCAATAACACACATCATACATCATGTTGACCTCAGTACTGTAGTAAGTTGTCAATAGCGTATCGCAAGAAGCTGAAGATAGGGTCCCGTAGATCCGTTCTGGAAACGAATGCGAAATGCTGGAACTTGCTTATTGGACTTATTTTCTTAGTCTTATGTTCTTAGTACTTAGTGTATATTGTCTGTTCCTATATCATTAGCCTACAGCCTAAACTGCTTATCTTTTTCACAGGCTATAGTATAAAGTATTACAGCATACACAAAAAAAAAAAAAAACACGAATCTCAGCTTGATGAATTTAGTGTCAAAAACATGAAGTTTTTTTTTGGGTTTCTTGTTGTACTACGGAACCCTGGTCAAAAGTACCAACTTAATTCCATATAACCTCATTTTATCAAATTAAATTCCGCCAACAGTATATTATTTCACTATTCGTTGCAAAATAGAGATGTCCATTGACATCAGAGCTCAGGCAAGCGTATGTGGCTCAAAGCGAAACTGCCTTTGATGTTAAAAAAGCCACTTGAATACTGTCGCCTACTACAATGCAGCGTATCTGGTAAGCTCACAGGCGCAGACGGGATCTGTATGGAGTATAGCGTATCAACTAACGAATACGAAATTCCTGAAAATATAAAATGACGATTACGAATATTTTTAAGTAGGTCTTACATTACATTATCAGCCAGAAGACGTCCACTGCTAAACATAGGCCTCCGCCTTGGACCGCCACACCGACCGACAATGTGCCACTTGCATCCACCGGTTGCCCGCGACTTACAGGAGGCCTTACAGTTTTGTTTTTAAATTCTTGCAAGTATTATTCAATAATGATTAAAATAAAAACAAATTACCCGACTGAAAAATGTAGCCTATGCTACTCCGGTCGTAAAGAAGAATCAACCGATAGCTCATTCGTAAAATCCGTGACCGTCTAACCTCACACTGCTCTGTCACACTGGTGTGACGGGTAGGAAGAAAATTTCCTCACCTAAATCAGTATGTAGGTTAGGAAATTTTCTGTGTTTTTAGCAGTATAAAGGTTAGGAAAATTAATTCGTAACGTTCATACTAGTGTCTGAGCACAGATCACACCCTAGATTCTGCATTCAGGACGCTCGAAGCGCACCACGCATCACAAAAATAAAATCATCTAAATACACTTATAAGAAATTACTCTGATTGGTTGATTGTTAGGCGCGAGTGGGCGTGACCTTGAAATAGCCAATGAGAATGCTCGGTCGTCCCCGCGACCCGCGCCGCGCATCAAACTTTGGTGACTTTGTGTAGGAACAATGAATCTTGTAATGCGGTATCTAGTGTGATCTGTGTGTGTAGGATACCAATTAACTTTCCTTACCTTAACCTTAACCTTACCTCACTGAACGGCTTCAACGGAAGATCAGTGCTGTTCGTACGCATTATGCCGAGTTGAGGCCATTTTTGTGAAACAAAACATTAATTAGCTATAGTTATATGATATTGCTCACCTGCCAACCCTTATATAATTAATGTTTCTGTTGTTGCAAAATAAAATTATTTACACCGTTGCGATTTGAACCTATTTACTATTTAAAATATGTCAAGTCGTTTAGGTTAAAGGAGATTATATAGCAACACACAAACATACACACTAAAAACATAACCCACCTTCTTGGGCAGTCGAGTAAAAACTTCTACGAGGTTTTAGCTGACTTGAAAATGGGCGAAGTGCCTTTGCGCTTCTGAATATGCTTGATTTCAACTAATTGAACATATATCACTAGTATTGCAAACAATTTGGGCAAACGAGACTTTATTTCATGTAAGCTGCGGCCTGTGGTTTTAATTAAGGGGGCAATCTCACAGAAACCGTTAATTTATCCAACATTATATAATTATACTTTTTTTTAATATTTATTGGCTATAGACAATATCCTAATCCTAACTAATATTATAATTCAGAGGAATATAGCCACAGTCGTTTCAGGAACAATAAAGCTTCGAGGTATAAAAATGAATACGTTCATCTCGAGGAAAAAACTTCGATTGGGCGATTCAGAACTTCCTACATTACAACTGTCAGTGCATACAAAACGTAAGAAAATGCACAAAACAGTTCAACGCCATCCAGCGAACTATAGGAAGTAACTGGACGCTTGTCGCGTTATCACGGCTAAACGGCTGAACGAATTTTGATAAATTTGATAAGGAGTTACTGTATATCACGAATAAAATGTCGCTAGTGCTTTGAACGAACGAAGTCGTGGGTAACAACTAGTTGAATATATTTATTATGCTTGTTTCTTTTGTTTGCTACACAAAAATAAGGATTCCGATAATTTAATTGACATAAACGTTTAACTAATAGCTACTCGCGACTTCGTTCGCGTTGACATAAACAAGTAACTTTATTTTTCTTCGTACCATTACGAATGTGTTAGCTTAGGTTCTTAGGTTATTCTATATTTCAAGTCAAGCAGGAATTATGACGATTATTTTGTTTATTTTATTTTATTTTATTCTCTTAGGATAACTAACAGCTAGCGCATAAATAACAGGTTTAATATTTTAACTTAAAGCTAATTAAAAGTTACCACAAATAGGCATGTATATAAATAGAAAAAGTCAAGTCGAAAAGCGTATAAAGGTTCAGAAAAATGTAGGTATACGTTACTGCATCATGTCTGTACGACTAAAGAATGCGTCAGCAAGCAATCGCTTAAGGCGAAGTGAAGTTAAACAAATCAATTTCAATATTGTTAGCTAAAGTATTATAACTTCTACACGTCCTTATCATAAATGCATTTTGCCTATAACTACACCTAACTATAGGTACATATAGAAGGTTGCGCCTTCTAAGTGAAGTAGAATGGGTGCTGATGAAGTAGAATGGGTGCTGAGCCCCAGTAAACTCAAAAGGTCAGGGCAATCAGCTGAGCCAGTTGCTATATTTCGTAAATATGAAAGGTCTGCTATATGCCTTCTTTCACTTAGCGGTAACATATGAAATTTTCTACAACGGGAGGCATATCCGATGACACAGATTAAAGCACTAGCGACATTTTACGTCCTTATCAGTACTAGAAGATGCTACTACACCATTAAGATGCTAGTGATGAAACCAGTGAAATAAGTTAGTAAAATAAATAAGCGTTAGTTAGTATGTTACTCTTTATATATTTTTGTTGCTGTTTTTTTTTTGTTGTCTTTTTAATATATTTTTTTATTATTACATTATCATTTTTCATTCATGCCACAAAAAACTTCAGTTTTTCTTTAAATTATTCTTTGTTTGTTGTATTATTCTTTTAAGTTAGTTTTTTAACCTCAGATTATGGTCCATGGGTGGGCGAATTCGGGTAACCTGTAATGCCCACCCAATGGAAAAGAATTGATAAATAAATAAATATAATCGAGTTACGCATCTTTCTACGGACATTAGCGATCTAAGTATTATTTATATATGATATTAGTAATAGCCCATTCCGATAGCTCAATCAAAGTCTATCATCTATTTCTATGAGAAATTCGATATTAATTTGTATCCAATCAAAACTTTCTCGATTATTAACGTACCTTGAAGTTTGCTCGAGTTAAAAGGATTTAGTCTTGCGGTGTGGAGTGATGTAATGAGTCTAGACTTGAAGATTAGGAAAAAATTACGAGCTGTAGATCTTAAAACATTGAAATATGTACACCATTATGTACACAGTTAAACAATAAATTATTTCTGATTCTGATTCTGTACTTTTAATCGAGACGATGTCATTAATAAATAAAATTAAATTAAATAGCCGTTTAATTTCCTCCCCTTACAAAATATTAACTTCATTGATTATATCTTTTTTTTTTTTATATTATGCATCTATTAATCTTATTAGTATTATTAATTTTAGTAGTGTTTTTTATTACATTTCATTATTTTATATACTTAGTTTTTTACATTTTTTATTTTTATTTTAAATTGGTATTAATTAGTAGTTACTAGATTAATATTTACTAGATTAGTAGTGTTACATTATATTTTAAAAACAAACCAGTCAAACTTAATCTTGGTGAAGTAGGTAAATAGTAATAGACATGACTGTGACTGAAAAAACATTTTCAAAATATTTTTCCTGCTATTCGCCAAAATAAAAAATGTCAAAAATAAAATTAAGTAATGAAAAAAAAAATATCGATCTCCAATATCACAGTAATATTATAAATGCGAAAGTTTAAGTGTGTAAGTATGTACGTAGGTAAGTATGTAAGTGTGTTTGTTACCATCTCAGTAACGGTTGAACGGATTTTAATGAAATTTGGTAAAGAGGTAGCTTACACTCTGGATTAGCACATAGGCTTTACCATACCATCCCTTTTATCCCGATATCCTTTTTTTTTGTTTCTGTAGAATAGCGGGTGAAACCACGGGGCGCAGCTAGTAAAATATGAAAAGGATCAAGGATCAGCAAGCGTTCTCCCACTGAGCTACCACGACTTAATTATGTATACTTAATATTTATACTTTATGTAAATTTATATGTACTTTATACAATTATATTTATATATTCAATAACGAATTCTGCAGTCGTGAAAATGCATGAGAGAGACAAATCATACGCTACCACACCATACTCGTCCAATTTATTTAAAGCTTACTCTAATCAACGTAACTCGAGCTGGCTTTTATAAATGCATGTAATAAAGCTTTGCTTGAATCGTTGCCAGATCTGGCAACTAATATGACGTCATTAATACTTATCATCACGCAAATAACTCTCCAGAGAGTCGTGTAAACATAGCTCTGTTGAGTTAAGTTCGGTAGATAAAAGTTAATTATTGAGATTAATCACAACTCGGGGGCTACGGTTAAAATATAGGTGAAGTTTTATTAGTTTTTGGCGGGAAAACTTTCGTTTATTGGCGTTTGAATTCCGTTCCGATAAAATTAACGGAATTAGGATAACTTTTTGATGTTTTCTATTTGCTGACCATTTTTTTCTCTGTTTTGGGACGTGACGCGTTTGATCTCTTTTTTTTTTTCGCTCTTTTAAATTTAGTATATAATATCTATAATTGAATAAAATAGCAGGTTCAACATTTCGAAGTTTCATGGTATATCGTCATCATCATCAGCAGCCAGAAGACGTCCACTGCTGAACAAAATCCTCAGGGCCTTTGCCTCAGGAATGGGTTCCTATAATCCTCACGCTTGGTTGGTGAATTGGTGATCGCAGATGCCAGTGCTCATGTTCCATGGTGCAGTGCCATGATACTTCGAAATTCGGATCTCAGCATTACCACACACCAAGGTATTTTATATCGAAAAACGCTTCTTCAAAACATCGTCACTCACTTTATTAAATTTGTTTAAATTTTAGAGCAAATTATCAAGAAAGAGGAAAGAACCATAACCACCGCATAAACAGCACACACAGTCTCACAATGCATTTAATGTACTCAGATTAGACGTATTTAATTAGTAAAGAGACACTGGCTGGCAAAAGCACAAAGAAAGGATCATACGTTCTACGCAGGGAGAGTTAGACAATGGGAGATATCCTGAATTGTAACGCTTCTGTTAATTAAATCAGGATTATTTTGTACTGATAGACGCAGACGTTACATCTTTGCTGGCGTTTCTTGAGTATTGCGTGTCTCGCAATGTGTATAGGCGAGTGGTTAGCCTTAATGGCAGAATTTTTAGGCTGTCTGCAAGCCTTTGACAAGGCTTAAAGGTCTTTTAAATGTGATACTATGTGACGATACGAGCATGTTGCTCACCTGGTGTTGATGTCACGCTTTGCTATAAATGTTGAGCTAAGTAATTTCGCTGGAGACATTGCCCTACCATCCGGAACCCAGTAATATTTGCACACTACCAGTTGGCTGTTGAATAACTGGCAAATGTATGGTACTTCCTCTGGCGGTCTCTGCAAAATGTCATGTACTACACACACTAACATGATACAGTAAAATTATGTCCTAGATTATAATATATTAAATTTTATCCGACTTTGAATCTAAATTTTAAGTCGATTTTTTTTGTTCTAACTATTATGTTAAGTGTTAATTCACAAAAACTGCTAAGTTTAATTAAAGGCACAGACCCCGGAGTCCATGTTGCTAAGCAGATAATTTAAAAAAAACGCACTTGCGAAAAATTCTAAATTTCAACATCAGCATCTTTAATTAGGAGGCTTTAGAAAAAAACGTCAAAGCAACGCAACGCATTGTACTCACATCCTCTGGTGGGCGTTCGTAACTGCCTACTTCAAGGTGTAAAAGCGAATCAGAACGTTTGAAGTTCCACCAGTCGCCAGGGAGGGCTGTTGACTCGCGCCAGACGCACTTACCAAGTACCACTCAAGAACATCAAAGGCAGTGTAAGATAGGTACAACCTGGAACAGTTAGCAATGCATCTAACAGAAATGACTTGATGTGTGACAAGTGTCTTCAGAAGCGTCAGTTTACATCTTTGACTAATCATGAAAATGATAAAGGCGATGAACCAATGATATGAAATGTATGATGTAACAAGATAGGACAGTTGTAACTAGCAAAGCACATAACAGAAAGTCCGTTCGAAACTTGACATATGAGATAGTGTATAAAGAGCCGTTACTTTGTACTTTTGATTAGTCATGGATAAATGATAGGGGTTCATAATTTAAGGAGACATGGTATAATAATATGATATAAATAAATATATAAATATTGGTGGACATTTTCACACACATCACCATCTAGCCCCAAATTAAGCAAGCTTGTACTATGTGAACCAGATAACCGATAGAATACATAAATCCATTTTTTTAAAATAAATACATAAAATGCATAGAAACACTTAGACAAAGAACAAACATCCATGTTCATCACACAAATGTTTGAAATGGTCCTGTCTGGGACCAACCCTGAAATAGCGGGGAAAAAACAGCTGTTCCATACATTTTTTCGAGTGCCATTGACATTTTTCTATGGAACAGCTGTTTTTTTTCCGCGATTTCAGGGTTGTTCCCATATTAAAAGTTGTTCACAATGATGAGTAAATACATACCTTTCAGTATTACTACATTTTAGTAAATACCTTGTTTGTGAACACAGAGACATACAGCTGTATCTAAGTGGTAGACCACCTCAATATTGATCGTTATAAAAAAACGACCAATACTGATGACGCAAAAAGAACCTATCGACACACGACGAAATGTGTGGAAAAGCTGATTTATTTTTCCAGGTTTGTATTATGGTCATAATATAACAAGTCGGTCTTCGAACAATAAACACCGCAAGCACAAACTTTTCTGCATATGCAATCTATATCTACATAATCAATTTACTTTGAATGAGTATTACTAAAACGGATGCAGACTTGCAAACATGCTAATACAGTGTATGTGATGTTCTTGATGCCTGTACCGAAAATACTCAAAAAGTAATCAGAACATGATTCGCACTCCAGATAAAAAAAAAACCGAAAGTTATCGTAATTTCTTTTTGCTTTGAAATTTTCGAGAGCCAAGAACCTACTAAGTGGCACTTGGCAACATGAAAGGAAGTCGGCCACTCCGAAACATACAAAGAACGTGAGTATTGCGTCGATATTTTCATTTTTATCTGTAGGCTGTAAGTCTTATAAGATAGAAAGATTGATCCCATATTTTTAAGTAGTTTCTATGCTACTAACTGTAAAAACGGGTCACTTACAAATTCTCAGCAAGTACTGTTATAAACAAAACTTGAAAAGGTTTACGACCCTTTAATGTTGCCCCGAGAATATTTCGAGTTTTGAAACTCGAAATATTCTCAAATCGAATTTATATTTTTTATAACAAAAGCACGTTTCGGCAATGTGAGACCCAAAACGTGCTTTCATGTCTGCTAGATTCGTTCAACTAGATTTAATCATAACTACATATATCGCTACTAGCTATTCTGATTCACGATAAGAGTCCAAAAATATAAACAAAGAAATTTCGATGTGAATGTGGCCTGGCCAGGGGTAGTAAAACATTTATTTCTGTGGATTACTATATTGCCCGGCTTCGGTCGCATTGGTTACAGTAAATGAAACACCCCATTTCACATCTTTAAGGGTTGATTTTCGAAAAATCCTAAAACATGCCTTTCTTTATTTCGTCTGATTAGTACATAAACCGAGGTTCATTGGCTTAGCACAAAAAAAAAAACTCCATACAAACTTCAGGGGTCCATTTTGCCCCTTTAGAGGTAGGATTTCACAAAACCTATTCTTATTGTTTCTCGGACTTTGTGAGGAATATTGGGTTCAAAGTCACGTCTCTCTCGTAAGCGGTTTGGTCTGTACGTTGATTCCTAGAAAAAAAGAAAGGACTTGTTCGTAAAAGGTTAGAAAGTTAAAAGTTTAGAAAAGGATAGGTACACCCTGGTACCGTCAAAATAAAAGAAATAAAAGTAAGTTTCTTTTAAACATTTGTAATTTTGACATAAATATACAGTCATGATAAAAAAAAAATTCGGAGATTCACACCACGGGATTTTATTTATATAATAATCTTCAAATATGTGTACGTGACTAAGTGCCTTAACCATAAAGTAAGGATTAAAATTCTAACCAAATTCATTCTTTTAATGCATTTTATATGTGAAAGGCAGCAACAGACCAAAAGTCCCCCCCCCCCCCAGTTCAATATTGGATTCCGACACCCATTTAAAGTGCGAACATCATACAATATGAAATTCCGCGGCAATACCCAATTATCGTGGCGGAACGAGGGGGAATTAATTAAATTTTAGAGTTACTGTGAATGAAATGTAATGATGCAATGACAGTATGGATCTATCGAATGAACTCTTTCGTTTTAGTTGAAATAAAAAGAGACGCGATAGGTACGTTTAGTTCTGTAGCTTTTGGTACATATCTGAACACATTACAAGCGTCACCAGAGAGTTTTGGCGGGAACGTGAAGAATTCATGGCGCGTCATTCTATTATTTTCCAAAACTTGTGTTATTTCGAGTGTTATTATGTAAAAACGGTGAATTTTTACCCGTTAAGTGATCGTGAACATGCACGAGTGTTGTGAATTGTATAATGTCATGAAACGTGAATTTTCGTGTTGTTTCCAAAAATCCATTAAATAGAAGGCTTTAGTAAAGTTTTCACCACTTTACTGGGGCATGACTTGGACTTGACCGTGACTTGCTTTACTCGCCTTTGACTGTGACTGACTTGTTTGATAATATTAAACGAAACTTGATAATATATATGTATACTTGACACTGGCAAATGCATAAGACATGCGACGCCAAAAACCTCTTAGGAGGAAAGAGAACAGCGTCACCATTTTCGTAAAATTCTCCAGCGTTCGCTTTTTGTGACATAGTTCAACATTCTTAGGCAACGGCGACAGAACTGAACTGTCTGAAATATAGACTTCAAATACTAACTTATTTATGAACTTTATGTTAAAATCGTATTATTTAAGATTTACTGTTTTCATACAAACGTACCAGTGATTTTCTTCGGAAACTACTGTTTATATTTTGATAAAAGCTGGCGGGTTTGTTCAAATTGTAAATATCTATTGCTTTTTTTAAATTCATTGGGTAAGCAGCATTTATTTTTTTGTTGTTTTAAGTACTATGGAATGCCAAAACACTTCTTTTGAACTCTTTTTTTCTAAAAGTTAAAGAGAAATAAGAAAATTGCAGATGCAGCTAGTAATATCCAATTGAAAGTTTTTATAGGTATGCATTAAAAAAATATTTAAAATCGACATAATAAAAATTGATTTATTAAAAAAAAAGGTTTTTTTTTAGAAGTTACTGTTACTGTAGATAATGCAGCGCGTCCTGTTACTGTTACACTTTATATGACGCGGCATAGTAGAAGGGTGCCCTTAATAGAGTGTGGAACGCTTTGTAAGGCACTACATTAGTTTTTCATGTTGGTGTTTGGCATTACAGCTTAGTGATGATATTTTCAATTTTCTTTCTTGAAAAGTATACTTACAAAGGTAATGTCTAAAAGTTTAATATTACGCACAAGTTCGTCAATCCACACTAACATCAGTGCGTTTTCATTATGTAGTCGGTACTATCCGTCTTCAATTCAGGTGAGTATTTTTCGAGTGATTTTAATTATTTTCACACAAATGAATTAAATGATAAATGAGCAGAAATTGATGTTCACAGTTTCGTGATGATGGTACCCTTGAGTACGTCTCAGGCTTACATTCGTTCTTTGTAAAAAAAAAACGACCGTACTTGTATCACAAAGAACTTCTAATTTACTTATATTTTCTATCAATTCTATTTTTCTATTAAAGTACTAGATGATCTTCAAACGATAACGAAAGACATTTTGATTAAATTATTAAAAATTTGCTGTAAAACCAAGTTTAAACTTAAAAACCAAATTATCACGTATTTACCAATTTTCTGGTGTAGGTTAGTGCTAATGGGATCTTATGTCTTATATCTAATTAGATCCCATATGGATTTGAGCACTGGATTTATAGAGAATGATCCAGTTAGTCGAGTGTCAGTTTGTGTATTTGGTAGAAAATTTGCAAAATATACCCTTAATAAAGATGAATGCTCTCACACAAATGTACATTTACAGTTATAATTACAGTGATGTGTAGTGTGAAAAAATATATACAATATAATACCTCAACCAGCATTGGTTTTAACAACAAGTAAATATTTTACCATATAATCGATCCAAAAAGGATTCAATTCGTGTAAGAACTGTTTCGTTAAAATGTAAAGGGCGGAATAACAAACCCTTTCCAATAGGGATTTGCGTTCGATAAAGAACTAATTGGGTCCCCTCGAAATATTTTGTAATTCATGAACCAGTAAAAAACGGGGCCGGCTGAGATCCGTTGTTTCACTTTATTTATTTTGAACGAATCGAAGTAATAATGAAATTTATGACACGTGCAAATGGAACCTCTAGGATTCCATTTACACGTGTCAATATTTATTAATTGGAACTTTTTTCCAATTTGGTTGTTCAATTTTGATGGATTATACAAAAACGCCATTAACAACAAGAGTAGCAAATCTCAGAAGATTATATTGTTATTACCCAGAGATCATTAAAGGTCCAAAGATAATTTAAATGCTTGAAACCAGTACTAGTTGGTAGCGTACCGCGTAAATGCTAGATAACGCAAGTGCCCGCCCTTACGCGTTGCGTCAGCCAGGCGCTCTGATAGATTTTTATAATTAGATAAGCCCCCGGCCCCCTCAACCCCAAACTCAACACCAATAGGTTCACTAAATAAATTAAATATATAAGTATATAGTAATTCCATTGAACCACACCAATATTACACCGCAACCACTTTGAATAGGAAATGACGATAGAAACAAAAATGTTGTATGTTGAACTAGTAACATAGTGAACTTAAATTTTAAGTACTTGTCCTTGCGTCGAGTTTGTATGTAATCGATGCGAACATGACATTAAAGTAGGCAATGACGGGTGTTTTGCTAAATAAATAGCTCTATTATTCGATGCAAATACCAAAAAAAGTTTTCGAACCTCATAAAAACCTATATCACAGGCTGTTTCCGTAGTAAGTGGTTTTGAAATAGAAATAGCTGATTTTGAATTCTCTTATATTTTTGAAACAATCACAAAACCACAATACAAACTATCAATCCATCCTGCTGGGCCCTAGGCTCTAGGCCTAGTGTGTGTGTCACTCTAAGCTCTAAAGTATGGACACACACTTCTTGACTTAGGGCTCGGTAGGCAGGGTTTAAATTCTATAACACACACGTGGCACACCAAGATTGTATCCAAGTCATGTAATGTTTCTATGGTAATATTTTACTTTACTTACTCATTGCAATCTAACATAACACGGTGACAATTTGGAAAATGTATAGATAATCATACAAAGATACAATGCTGACGCAAACAAGTTAGAATTCAGAAAGCGCCCACCTTCAATCGGAATTACTTTCTTTAGACATCGCATCGTCTGCTTTTGACATCGAAACACAATCGGCTTTATCATAGCCATACAAAAAGAAGATCATTTTAGTCAAAGGAAAATGCAAAAATAGAAGTAATAAGCCTCTTTATTATCCACACGCATTCATATTTCAAACAAAATCTCTTCAATCAAGGTCTTGTTTTCACTTAGAATGATCCTCAACATTATTTAGTTCACAGTTTGTGATCGTTTTTTGCATCTCCCTATTAAATTTTAATAAACAGTGTAGGTAAGTAGATAGATATCTCCTTAAATAAAATACCTCTATTGTATTGAATGCTACGCAGCAAGATCACCACTTTGCGTCTAAAAATGACTATCTCCTCTTCATTCAGAGCACTCTGCGGTCACGTTTTACGAAAAGAGTTCAGCTCATTCATCTTCTTCTAAGCTCGTGCTTGTCTTATTTAGGTGTGGTCTATTCAGTTCTGGGATTAAACTACAGAGCAAGGTGTAAAGTTTTTATATAAAAAGTTGTATTGTAACTTGTTGTTAATAACGAAATGTGACCTACCGATCAGTGACTGGCAACTAATATTATTACAAGCAATTTTACTCAACTTCGAATTGTATGTTTGCAATACTATTGTCGACAATCGAATCAAAAATAACCAAAATATTATCATCAAAAGAACTGTTGACAAATTTGCGTCTTTAACTTGTGTCCGTAGTAGACTTTGCTTCGCTCGGTCAAGTATGATACAAAATAGTTTAAAAAGTAAGCGCTTCAAAGAGAAGCCCAAATGTATTTTGGTTTACTACGATATTACCCAGCAGAAACTCCTAAATTGCTCGAAAATGTAAGTCCAGTTAACGTTAGCTTGTAAAGACTTGGCCACACTAAATACTGTTGCAATCCATCTCTGTTGCAGGTGCAATACATGTGTAGTACTTAGTAAAAAAACACTCAAACACTTTTTACGCATGAAGTCCTGCAAAACAAATGGAAACCGTCTTAACTCATCCGTAAAGGCCAAGGATAAGGTTTAAAGGCAGACATTTATGGTTGTCTGCACTCACCTTTGACAGCTCCCAAGTTCTTAATTAACTCTCTAGAACATACCTAACAATGAAAAATGCGTTGCACCAAACGTAGGAAGTTGTCAAAATGCGTTACACATGTCATGTCCTTTCCTTTGACATTTCTATGTCCGACTTAGTTTAGGTGATGCTTAGCTAAGTTTTATCTCTGTTGAATCTAATGCAGACGGGCATTAGTCTCGTGTAAAACATTTAATCACATCAAAGAGAACATTGCTAATAATACATTTAAAAAGTTGGTAGGCACAAAAAGCAGCTAATCAGAATGTATTTTAAACACAATACAATTGAAACGATACGTCATGTAGATGTAATACAATAAAAAAGTCATATTAACAATCAACTGAATTGGATAAAGTACCTTAAATAGTGACTCCAACAATTTCATTGAAATTTTGCTTGCTTTTTTATTATTTGACAGTGGAATTCCGTATAAAATTTGTTTTCCGTTTAACATAGTGTGAACAAGCTCTAGGCAAATAAGTCCGGGTCTGATCGCTGGTTCAGAAATAGTCCCTGTAATCAAAGCTCCGATCGACTCTGATTGACCTTTATGCAAATTCAGAAGCGTTCAGGGCGGAACAGGTTGTTTAATTGAATAATTAACCTGCCAGACGCACTTGCTCATAATTTGAATAATTACTTTTGAAAATTTATTTTAATTTTTCCCGTTTTGCTGGGATTTGACAGGTTGAAATTGTTGACAGCGAAAATTAAATTTCAGTTCGTTATTTATAAATTTCAGCGCTACACGTAATTAAAATGTTTAAAAATTAATCAGCCTTAAAATAATAGTGTGCAACACTTGTTATACAGTATATCAAGGTATCATCGGAGGCTGCAGAAGACGCCAAGCGGCGCAAATATGCATCATTGTCTAATCTTTGTGCCGCTTGGCGTGGAAACATTAGGTCCATGGGGTCCGAGTACGAAAAACCTTGTCAAACTTTTGTCACCATGTTTAGTCGACGCCATTGGTGATAAAAGAGCTGGCTCAATCCTCGCTCAAAGAATTTCTGTGGCTATTCAACGTGGAAATGCAGCCAGCTTTCTTGGTACCTTGCCACACGGACACCAGCTCTTTCAAGATTTTTAGTTCGAAGTTTTAGGTTTAAGTTTAGTGAATATGTATATAAATTATTGTGTTTTTTAATAAATAAAATAGGCTTTTTGAAAACTTATTTTATATTCTACTACACAAAAAGATATTAACATATTTTTTTACGATTTCTTCAGTGTTTCTGCATTAAATTCGGTGAAAATATGATCAAAATGTGATTAAATTTTAGGAGGACCGCGTAAAACAATATAAGAGTACCGTAAAGTACATATTATTTTTACCCTACTTTTTTTCTCAAATATCTCCTAATGGCTCCAAAACGTTGCGTCGTTACAAGGGTTGTTACAAAAATAATTTCAACTCCAAAAATCTATAGCCATATTCGACTTCTCAGCGCGTAATGGAATTTTAATGAGAATTTCAGCTATTCCGTTGTAATTTTCTTTTTCCCCTCTCTACTGAAATAAAAGAGGGGCATTTATTGGAATCGATAACAAAACCATTCGCCTGAGACACGGCCGTATCGAGATTCTGATTTCGACGGGGCGCGGCGGGGAGAGTCGAAAATCGAAATTATGAGTCTAAAACACACATTGTTTTTATGAATAAACAGTATATAAGTAGCTTGGCAACCACGGACGGCTGCAAGTAGCGAGTCGGAGAGTACCAGAGCGATTATTCTCGCCAACTTGTACAATTTGTACGTCTGTGGGTATTAATCCCGGGTAGATATGATTCGGTATGCATGCTAAAATTAATTATATTATCTATGACGGTCTTTATTAATATAATGTTATTCTCGGAGTGATTTTCGGAGATGGGAAAGCTAGAAACACGTGGAAGCCAAATGCCAAGCCAACTCCATAAGCAAATCGACTGGTCTTGTTGACCATACCATTTTTGCCTTCATTGGTTTTTGTTTACCACAAGTACCAGACAGTTTGATAAAATTATAATTTTAACTCGCAAACTAATTATAAGGTTCAATAGGTTATAAGGTTCAATATAAAAAAAATTGTGAAATACATCAAATTGATAATAAATAATAGCAGTGCATTAGTTGATAGCTACGTCTTTTAGTTTGCTGTTTTGAAAAATTCATCATGACTCTTTTTTGTATCCTTCGAAGTTTAATTACTTTTCCAATACGTTTTCGGAATAAAATCTTCGAATACAAGATACAAACACTAAGTTACTGAGCACCCAAACTGTTTCATCGAGTGGGTTCGATCATGATTTAAAAAAGCTATAATATTGTCTTAAACGTAAGAAATAAAAATAAAAAACTGACCCCTCTTGCCTTATTACGGCCATGTACTAAGATAATGCCAGGCAGCATTGAAATCGTGACCTTATTTTTATCGATTAAGTCTTCCACGAATGTTAATAGACTTTTATGAGTTTAATCCTTTAGGGATTACTCCGAAGTTATCTCGAATATGAAATGGAATCTTAATTTCGGCTGTCGAGATAATTTTCATTGAAGTTTGACCATGATTTGAAACGACGTCTTCGTTTACTGATATTACTATTACTTTTCCCTCAGTTTTTATGATAGATGATCAGAATTTTGGTTTAATAAAGACGACAAATAAGTATATTTGTAATAAGAAGTTGTTTTTCGTAGTTCTGTGAAATTAAATTTGTCAAAGTTTTTAGGACTTACTTTCTAACTTACTTATACCTATTTTGTAATTGTAATAAATAGGAATAATCTGGTTAAATTGAGTCTTTTATTCCGACTTAAGTATTTTGATCACGTCCGATGTTCTTTTTCAAGGGATGCTATAACCGTGACGCGCGCGCAAACTAGTCTTGCCTTGCTTTCACGACCAGCACGTAAATCCATTGCTGAATAAAGGCCTCTCTCAGTCTCCCTTAAGGGGAATACACAATAGCTATATCAACAGATCGTCGCAAAGAAAAGCAACCACAATACGCCATTGTCACTATATGAATAAAAATAAAAAAGTCCCCAATTATTCCTCAAATTCACGGCAATTATTCGCAAAACCCCATCATCTGTTGCGATGAGATAAAAAACTCTCAACAATAAAACTCCAAAGAAGTCGAAAGTACAAAAGTGTTGGAATAAACTGGGCCAGTGGCTTAGTCAAAGAATAAGCAAGTAGGACAGATACGCCAATATTAGAAAAGAAAATTGATTGTCATAAAATTGTATTTAATGCGCAAAAAGGGGAAAAATATGTCTTCTTTTGAATAATGTAGTAACGTAGTTGTACTAAGACACTCAAAATTGTCTTCCAAATATAAAAACTACGAGAAGTGTTATGCAGTTCTGATACTTATAATATTTTTTAAGTAAATTTAATAGAATTAATAACCTTCATAATTTAAAATAAAATTGATATATCACTAATCAGAATGGTCAGCCAGAAGATATAACCTATGTTCACTGCTGTTTCATAGGTCTACTTTAGAGAACGGCACACTGAACGGCCACGAGAATCTACCATTTGCATCCATCGGTAGCCCGTTTCTTTCGCAATGTCGTTGGTCCCCATAGTGGAAGACTTATCTACGATTTGTCTTGCAGTTCGTGGTTACCATTCAAGAACTTTTATACCGTCTGTTATCTCCTTCTTCCACCAGCTATCGGTTCTTCAGGCGATTACTATATGACAGTTACTTTGGTTTTTCAGCGAATATCCTCGTTCCAGATTTTATCGCGCAAAGATACTCGGAGCATAGCTCTCTCCAATGCCCTTTATGATTCTGAGTTTCTGCAAGACGCCAGCAGCTGCTGGCCTTTTAACTATCCGTACAAAATTTTTCATCAACCTTTACACGGAGAGTCCTCCGCGCGAGCTCGGAACGATAATAGAACCAGTTAACCTATTCATTGCTAGAACCTGTGCGTGCTTTGTGCTGAGCGTCTGTAGGTAACAATCTAAACCTATTCATCAGTTTCTAGTCTATGATTCTGTTTTACAGTAAACAGGCCTTATCTCAGCCTAGCAGACGACAATCTCGCGTACTAAGCAGTTTTTCCAAGCAGCCTTTTTAAGGAAATTAAATAAAAAGTCACGCTTTAGCGGTTCAAGCTAATTTTTATAGCTCGTTAAAGTAATGTTTATGTTGAAATTATTAAAGACCTCTCCATGCATTTTCTGTACAGTTCATTGCATCGACGTTCTGTGGGTCCGTGCAAATGTGATCTCTACTGGGTTATACGGAAAGGTGATGATACTAAGACGAGCTCATTGTACTCATTTTTATAAACAACTTTTACTACCGAACCCTGAAATCTCAAAAATAGTAACAGTTGTTTTATACTGTTGACTGCCCCGGTGGCTCAATTGGTAGTGAACCTACCTTCTGTGTTTGGGGGTGTGGGTTCGATTCCCATCTAGGACAAACATTTATGTGATGAATATTTGTGTTTGTTCTATGTCTGGGTGTTAATATCTATATAAGTATGTATTTAAAAAATATCTATGTACGTATATCAGTCTCTGGCAGCCATATTACAAGCTTTGCTTAGTTTGGGGTGAGATGACCGTGTGTGCAAAAATGTCGCAGATTTATTTATTTATTTATTTATACTAACATTGTTTCATTGTACTGTACAGCTGGATGCCCGGATATATCCTGAAACTGCGACCAGTAATACCGGAGGACGGGCAGCAGCGTTCTGTAACTAAGCGGTGAACATTCTCCGAACTTCATACTTCCCGCTCGCCAAGCATGGGGATTATGGACACCCCAAGTAGGGGAAGCCTTCGTACAGTAGTGGACGTCTAATAGCTTGATAAGAAATTTCATAATATAATACTTATTTCCTTGAATGTGGATGACATTTATCTTATAACAAAACTACCAGCGTTTCTTCAGTATGTTTACGTTATTACCAGCGTATGTCACTCTGTATTTATGATGTTTGTATGACCTTAAGTTTTATTGGATAAGCAAAATGGCATACTTTGGTACAGGTGCGTTCTGCCGATGTTAAATATCTACTGCGTCTGGAGTAAGATGGATGTAGCTAAGCACGTGTTCCAGATTATCCCCAAACCAGGCAAATTTTGTAGACAGCCATGAGCGCCACTTATTTATTTTATTTTTACAAAATTAAATGCAAATTGAAAATCATTTAATTCCGACTACAGAGGTCCATATTACACATTAAAAAAATCAATAGGTTTTTTTACCCAAAGACGAAGAAAATCATCATCATTCAATCAAGTATTGAATTTTAATAATATGGACATACATTATAATTAAGCTGGTATTTCGACTATAGTTTCGATCATACCGGTGATCTTTTTCAAGAAATGTTAGAAATTTAAGGAATGCTCAACGCGTGAGCGATATTGTCTTACCAAAAAGTAAAGTGTCCAAAAAAAAATCGGAAATGTAGTCAAAATAATCGACTAATCCTAAGTACCAGTATAATATAAATCTAGCGATCCGCCCCGGCTTCGCACGGGAGTAATTTAAATAAATATTATATTTAAAACCTTCCGTAAAAAATTCCGCATCCAAATCCGTTGCATGTTTTAAGAGTTGTTTGCGGATATATAGATAGGCAGACGCGGAAAGCTACTTTATTGTATACTATGTTTCAAAACCAAGTCAGTTTTCATAGTTAAAACACGAAGTGCTGCAATTTAAGGAATAAGTTGAGCCTTTAAGTGTTTTATTTCATTTCACCCTCCTTTTTAACTAAAGCATAAAAGAAAGCAAAGTCAGTTCAATCCTTAAATCTTGCGTTCTCAACGCTTCCTGTCTGGGGACACAAGCGCGCTGCAAACAACCCTTTGAATGTCCGCGCCGCGCCTGTGGGACACCGATAGTCTTCAACTCCAGAGTTACGGATCTATTGGCTAAGAAACGAATCTGTGTTTAGTCCAACTGTAAGAAAAAAGGGTAAGCTGCGTTTATTCTGCCACCTTTATATGTTGTTTTTTCACAACGAAGCTATCCGCACGAAAATATCATCGAAATGAAAGATTTTATTTTGATAGAAACAAAGTCTCGGGCAACGGGTGGATGCAAGTGGCACGTTATAGGTCGGTGTAGCCCTCAATGGGGAGGCCTATGTTCAGCATTCTGGCTGATGGTGTGATGTAGGTATTGTGATGTGAGAAGCATATTCGAAGGTGGTTCAAACCACTCGTCACGCGAATGATACGATTATTGTGATTTTATTATTTTTCATCTTCTGGAGTGTACAATAAAGAGTCATCTATCTATCTATTATTTAAAAAATGCGACTTTTGTTTGGGTTTTTTTTCGAAAGTCAGTCATCGGCAGTTATATGAATGTTTGAATGTTTATGGGTAGTTTTTTATCATATCGACGATAACTTGATAACTGTTGATTCGATCTTCATACAATTTTGTAGGCAAGTAGTTCATTTCAATACAATTTTTTAAGTTTGATTATAAGCAAAATCGGTCCAGAGGTTGTGAAGTTATAGCGGTCGCGAGAACTCTGTTTGACGCGAACTACTAGTGGTATAATAGATTTGGGGAGGCTTATTCGAGTAGTGCACATTTAAGGGTTGACAAGAAAACTGACTTTGTACTGTAAGCTTTTTTAGTTAACCGTCCGAAGCAAAGGTCTACAAGTCTTCGGGAGCAAATCGGAAGTTGCATGTACGTTTGTATGTATGCGACAATTCGCAAACTGTTTATCCGATATCCATGTAATTTTGTAGATAAGTAGGTATATTCTTCTTTAAATTTCACAGAATTTTAAAGAAGAATAATCGGTCCAGGGGTTTGAGTAAATTTTTAGGGGCCGCGAGGTTGCACTCCTTCTTTTTTTTTCTGTTTTTCGTCCCGGTATGAGACCACGAGACTCTTATAAAATCACGCTGGATTTTTCTCATATTCAAACTTAAAAATGGCATTGAAATGAACTACTACTTGTTTACAACATTTCATGAAGATCTGATCAACAGTTCGCAAGCCATCGACGCACAAAACATATCTACGTGGAACAAGTCGCCAGTTGTATGTGCGTTCAATTGCCCACTTGTTTCAGTACACTGATATTTTGCTTCGCTCTGTCGGTAAAGTATCTGAAATAGCAGTAGGTATATAAATCTAATATTTGATTCTACTGAGATTTCCTTACCCAGCTGCTTTTCACCGAGTTCAAAAGCAAGTTTAAGCAGGAAATAACACGTTTTATTGGATTTGTTACCACAAGAAGATGCGCATTTGTCACGTCCAATCCCTGTAGGGTACCTTCTTCAAATTTGGCTGGGGGCTATGGGATTCAATTTGCCTACTTTGATGCTTCGAAATATATTAATGGCGGTTAAATAATTCGATTCGGGTTTCAGCAGTTTTTCCCAAGAAAAATCTTAACGCGTTTTACTTTTTACGCAACTGCTCAAGAAGGAGCGTAATCGTTCGTATGTACGTTTGTGTGTGTATATAGCCTTCTGTAGGCCAAACGGCTTGACTGATTTTGACAAGTGTAGTCTAGGATTCCTGTTTACGTCCGGCGGATAGATGTTGTAGTGGGGTTATTTCTTTTCTCTTAATAATAATAACCCAAGAGGGGTAATGTATTTTGGTCGTATATATGTATGTAACTATTATATAAGTAAGTATGTATGTAAGGATATATGTTTGTGTGTTCCTATAATATATTACGTCTAGAAGCACGGCTTCAACGATTTTGACGAGCGATTATGATTATATCGATTATTATTGGAGTGTCATAGTAATTTTTCAGACGGGTTTTTTAAACCTTGTTAAATAACTAGTATATACCTCGTATATATCAAATTCGGTCTGGAGAAGAATCACACATTTTTCTAATTACTCCAGTTTTTACCAAACTTCACTAGCTACATAGTTATCTACTAGTATACTTATATCTACACAGAACTTCATCCAACTCTATTCAGCCATTACGGAGCGAGGTAAGAAAAAATACCTAACCTAGCAATATGAGAACAACATAATATTTCGGGTTGTTGCGTCTTCGTCCCAGCGGTCTCATCCCACTTGACTCATCCCAAACACGTATTACCAGCTCAACCCACACAAAAAAATATATTTTTTCTTAAATTGCCCCGAGTGTTATTCTATTTATTTATTTATTTATTGAGATACGTCAACAGTGAACATATTTTATATTTTTGTAATATATTTCTACGTGAGTGGGTACATGGATCTGATATGATCACATTTTATAGGCATACACAACATTATTATTATTATCTATTCTTGGCTCATCCCACGGCAAAAATGACTACAAAAGTATGGATAGCATTTCACACTTTTTCAATTTCAATTTCAAATAATTTGTATAATTAAGTAATGAATTGACATAAAGAAACACAAACACTTTATACTAACACTATTCTAAATACAATCTAAACTTAAATTAAAAAGCTAAAATTACAATAAAATTATTACAGATAAAAAACAGAGCTCAGATCACTATCCGCGGGCAGGGTACACAAAAGGCTGGTGACGTTACCTCGTTGAATAGCAACATTTCAAACTCGACTCATTTCGTTCATTACGCGAACTTCAGCGAAGTTTACAATGTTCAGGCATCGCATTAATTCCTGGAATCAGAATAACAAGAAAACAAGCTATCATTTGTAAAGGAATCTCCACAATGCTACGACGCGCTGCTATTTTCGCTGTGCTAGTTTTCATCCTGGAAAATAAAAAAACCGACTCGTACAAAACTTGGGCTGAACTCAAGGGAAATCTGAGAAAGATTGACAAAGAGGAGCTGACTCCAGCGGATAAGTTGGTGGGAGTGGCGATGGATTTCGTGTACTCAAATCAGACTCTGATGAATCTGATAGCAAACCAATTGTGGAACGTCGGGTCCGTTGCCATTGATAAGATTGTGAAAATGAAAGATGTCCAAGGTAAGTTTTTTATTTTGTAAAATAAGTTTTTGTGGAAAAAAATATGGGACCAATCTGTAAGTATCTACTTTAGAGTTTTGACGGGAACGTGAAGAAGTCTTGCCGCGTCATTGTATTATTTTCCAAAACATGTGTTATTTCGAGTGCTAATGTGTAAAAATAATGGATTTTTGAAGTATTATGTTGTGAAACGTGACTCTTCGTGCTGTTTCCAAAACTCCATTTAAACCTCTAGTAAAGTCTTCACCACTTTACTGGAGCATGACGTGGACTTGACCGTGACTTTACGTTACTTTGCTTGACTTAAACTAAGACTGAGACTTATTTTAACTGACGGAGTTGTACCCGTAAATAAATTAAGAATAAGCGCAACCAGGAGCGGCCTTATCGCAACGAGCGATCTTTTCCAGGCAACCTCTGGATGGACAGGATTTGTGGAATCCGACGAGGGTGTACTGCACAGAAAAATACCGTTAAAAATGAAACTTTTTCATAGATGTTCGCTGTACTGTACGTAGACATACAAACTGAAGTACGTTTCTTATTGGAAATTCTGATGGCACAGAAAATCTTGGGTGAAACCGAAAGGCAAAGGTAGTTGATAAAAAAAAACAGCTGTAGCCAGCGTATCTAATTATCTATCTACATCAGCCTTTATACATCCCACTGCTGAGATATCAGCCTACCCTCGATAGGTGATTAGGCCATATCTACCATGTTAACCCAAACCGCCAACCCGCACTGGGCCAGCCAGTGGGGTTTGCCGGATTCACATAAGCCATCGAATTTCTTCTCCGGAAATATGCAGGTTCCCTCACGATCTTTCGTAGCGTGGTGCAGGTAAGTTTTACTGAATTGCGAACACTCTCTAGCACAGTGTGTGAATATTTTGCACCTACAAAGAAATTCGATAAATATAAATAAGTATACAAAATACTTGACGTACCTCAGGTACTCACTTCACCGTTGTTATGGGAGATTTTACCGCAAAGGTGGGTTCGGAATGTCGATGAATTAAAAGAGGAATCGTCAGTCGCGTCGCGGAATCAGAGGCGCCAGCATTCAGTCGACTTCATTGAAAAGGAGGGAAACTCTATTTGATGAACTCCTTCTTGCAGAAGCAACCATCCAATAAATTGATTTTGATAAACCACGATGTTTTAACCATAAATGTGATTGACTTAATCATGACGACTAAGAAGCAAATATTGACTCAAAGCAATGATGTCTCCTTCATCGCCAAGGTGAAAACCGGCAGCGATTACGGTAGCATTGTCAGAGCAACATTGAATATCAATATGAAGCTTGCGCGGTCACGTCTGGTGGTTTCTACAGTCCGTCCTGGTCCTGCCCAAATACAGAACCCCGAAGACTTCCAACTGGAACTGTAAAATAGGTAATAGTATATTGTAACGGTAAATAGGTATGGTAAATAAATATATGATATAACCTTTGTTGTTTTGCGCCGCGCCGCGCCGCTTCACGTTTGCTTCAAGATCGCGTAGGATTCACGAATTCAGCGAACGCGATTGTGAAGCAATCCGATGCAGTTAGATGCGAATTCAATGCGATGGGGTGTGACGCGGTGGTTTTTTCCTACGTGCGTCAAACACGTGTGGGCGAATCGTCCTGCACGCATACAGTTCGCGTGAAAATATCAAGAGAACTGATCGCGTTCGCGTGCGGAGGTCACGTAGCCCACTTCAATCAACTGTTTGTTGTTTGCGTTAAGTTTGCCTACGTAAGACGACGACGAAGACGATTCATATGAAATATTATAAAACTTATCAATGGCTCAAAACACCATGTGTGAAGCCAAAATTTAGGAGAGAAAAAAATTTGCTTCACTTTATAAATGTTTGGATTTTGTAATTCTCTTTTGACGATGAGTAGGTATGGCTCGAAGATATTTCATTAAGCCAAGTGTTGTTGTGTCATTTTATTACATTCTTCGGCTCGTGAAAAAGAAATTCTGGATTGATGGGAACCTTGCCCTATATTTGGTATCGATTTTGTTATAAAAATATGAGTAAATACGCGCCTGTTAATACTTTGATAGAAACAGAGAAATACGAGTTAAAAACTGTAAAACTATTGATACATATTTTACAGGGTCATAAGGAAAGGGTTTGCTAAGCCGAAAAGGGCTTATCGTACTCATCATTATGAACAGCTTTTACTATGGGAAATCGATAAAAAAAAAGCCATAGCATGTATGTAACAGCTGTTTTTTTTTTCTCTGTTTCAGGTTTGGTCCCATAGTAAAAGTTGTTCACGAGTACTATGAGCTCCTTTCGGCTTAGCATACCCTTTCCTTATAACCTCGTTGAAAAACTATTTTGTTTTGTCCGCCCGGAAAAGTGGAAACACTATTACCATACAATCAACCACCAAGCAGTAGTGTGCAAATTGCTCTGTGATCTGGATTGAAATGCAATCTTTCCAGTGACACTACAGGGTTCATCAGGCCGATGAGAGTAATGCGATGCAAGCAAAGAGTAGTTATATTTTTTTAAAGTGTCAACTAGGTAACACAACTTCTATGGGCAAGCGTGGCGCTTAATATCAGATGAGCGTCTGGCATAACTCGTCACTCAGCTGTGTAAAAAAGTATTTTCCCCACAAAATAGTATTTTCTACTAGCAATCTAACCTTTTCAACAAAACAATCGAATTACAATTAAAATAATGACATATTTTTATCTTGTTTCAGAAAAACAACGCTCGAAATAATTGCAGTTGAAGACAATTAACATAAAACTAGAACAATTAAATGAAATTCTTTTGAAGTAACACTCATAAAAATGTAAAAGCTCTTTATTACGTTTTTATTTGTTTGCGAGAGTGAACCTTTTTTTAGTTTTTATCACTTTTGAGATAGACATTGGTAAAAATAGTTCTTTGAGGGCTGGTAAATAAAAACAAAATTATTTAAATTAATTCGCATCAATATAAAAGATAATGATAAGTAGAGCTCTCAAGAAACGAGGTTTCTTTTGACTCTGGGACACTGATAAAAAAAGGAGCAAATAATTTAACTTACAATTTATTGAGGCCCTTAGTAATGGTCTCGCTTTCGTATTTTCGCATCGAATATCTATATCACGAAGTTTAAATATCCAAAATGTTAAAAAAATATCTTCTGTTTGTTTAATAATCCTATAATCCTAACTAATATTATAATTCAGAGGATTATGGCCGCAGTCTTATCAGGAAAAAAGGTTTCGAGGTATGAAAATGAATACGTCCATCTCGAGGAAAAAACTTCGCTTGCGTGATTCAGAACTCCCTACATTACAACGGTCAGTCTATACAAAACTCCAAAAATGCACGAAAATTGATCAACGACATCTAGCGAAATATAGGAAGTAATTTTGTCTCTCTGTCGACGTTTGTCGCGTTATCACGGCAAAACGGCAGAACAGAACGGCTTTATTCTTTTTGTAATTTTTTTGAATATTTGTACGAGCATAGCGCCATCACCCAGACATTTGTACGCCTAACCGGCACAGCATGAAGTGGCCACTTATATTATTAATTTAACATCTTTTATGCATGTGTTGTATAATATTTCCCATGTTGTATGCAAATAAATAATCTTATCTTATCTTATCTTATCAGATTTTCATATAATTTGATAAGGAGTAACTGTATATAACAAAGACGGACATAGGATACTTTTTTTTTCGTCCTCGCGAACGAAGTCGCGGGTAACAACTAATGAGATTATAAATGTTCAAAAATAGTTTTTGATTTATTTTATTTGACGGAGAAAATCAAAGAAAATAAACTTACAAAAAAGATTCTACGATATTATCCGTTAAAAAAAACTAAATATTGTTTTTCAAAATTCACGCTCTAAATACGAAACGCAAATGTGCGACTGACATAGCTTACACGACTTCTTGTACAGAATAAAAACTTACATACGAACACTTAAAAAAAACAGTATAAAGCAGTCGTCGACTCACAATTAATTCATTCGTTCTTATTTCAATAGTTTAAGAAATCGGGAAGGTACAGAAATGGCAGCCGGTCTCGCGAGGCATAGCAGCTTAAGCAGACAAATTCGAAAGACAATACGCATAACGTAGATATGCTTCTTGTCGTGTCTATATAGAGTCAGAAGACATTTTCAAAACTATCCGCATTGTTCACAAGTACAATCCAAAACAATCACAATCACTTCGAAGATTCAACATTTCCTATCAACAATGCAAACCAAACAGCAACAACTTTAAAGTTTAAATGGGTCGTGTTCCTTCACACGAATCAGAAATTCAGAACGTACACAGCCTGTCAATGATGCATAACTGGTGTTTATTTTCGAGCGTCAGAGCTATCATTTTCGTAGTCATATTCTTAGAATGTGGCTCGGTGACATTCCGACCCAGAATGTTTACTCAATATCCAAAACGAGACTACAGGCCTTCTAAATGGCTACCAAACAGTGCCATGGACATCTGGTATGGAAATAAATCCATGATTGATATATTATCGAGGGAATTTGCTGATGCTTTGTTTAAGTTCACTATGAAACCAGGTAAATAATTTATAATATAAAAAAAAAAAAAAAAAACTAAGCTATTATTCGAAGCAGAATTATGTTTCAAAGCATTGTAACTTTATTTTTTTCTCAAAATATTTTGTGGTATTAAGCAAGCTTCTAAGTTGGCTATGCCATTCCAATCAAAGACTTTTTCGGACGTGATTTTGATCCAACAATTTACTGGTATGTGGCTGAAATAGACAGCACAGTCCTTTTCAGGTACAGGACATTAATTAATTAGAAGTTAAGCCAACATTATTTTTCAGTACGAAGCTTACAAGATACAAAAGATTTCAAGAAACACATGTTGGAAAGACTTAACCGTACAGGTATGGCAGATGTCCCCGAAGAGGTCAAGGAACAATTTCTTGAAAAACTAAACCGTACAACCTTACTATGAAAATTATAGATAAAATAAAGATTTCTATTATGAAACTTTAGTTCACGAGTACGTCAAACATTTTGTAATATAATATTGCATAGTAATTTTTCGTGATCATAGACTGTAAATTGTCGCTTTCCACTAGACCAAAAAAATATCACCCACAAAAGTACTTATACTACACACTAAAATTTCTGTGCAAAGAGATTTGAAAGCCGCAATTCCAATTTGAGGCAACTAATAAATAATATCGCTCTCTATTTCTTTGGCGGATTACATTTATGCGTCGCCTTTGATGTTTTAAAAGCCACTTCATAAACGTAGTGTACCAGATTTTGTCAGTGCTTAAGATCAGAGTTTTTGAAACTCTCGTCCATGGCAAGACAAAATTAATATATAATCACTAAATAGGAAGCACCGGGTCATTTATGTACCATGACCGGAACCCTAATAGAGTGAGGTCTAACACGCAATTGTCTAGTTATTTTCAGTTTATCTGAAAAAGGTATTTATTGTGCAAGTCATATTATGATTTTTTCCCTTAGCATATTCCATTAAGATGTTTTCATAGTTTACCGAGGTCGGTGACTTTTGCTATACTTAACTAAAATTTTGTTTACTTTAACGACGAATAAAGACAATAGCTATACACAATATAAGGAATATAAGAGGAAAGTTAGTTAAATCGTTATCTAAGGTTAAAACAATTTTGTCAAGTAGTTACTAATTATAAAATTTTATTGTGTAAAGTTGTGTAAAGATCAGAACTTGACGCCCCAATATATTTCTTTTGTATTTGTGGATTGGTTCGTAGCTTTGCGACGTGCGTGTATGTTCGCAACGCGGTGCGAAGCATGATGCCTGCACGCTAGAATGGGTTGCCTTCGACTGAGTACACAATGGTGCTTAGAATACTTGTATGCATCTAGGAGTCGGACGCATTTGAAATGTTTATGTGCTCGATCCGTACGAAGTAATATTTCACGAGTAACATTCTCAGAAACTGATTACCAACTTGCAGATGAGCTTTTACAAAGTAACTCCTGATGAAATCAAACGAAATTTGTTTGTTTTGTTTAAAGTTGGGTCTCTGACTAGATGTCTACGAGAGTGTGCACACTCAAACTCATGATTAGAAGGCAGTTAAGTTGGGGAGAGGAAAGCAATAGGGCAGGAGATGAATTTGGAATGACGTTAAGTTTTGTTTAGATGTGCAGGGTGTGGCTTACAAAAGGAAGGAAATGAGGGGGAGAAGAAAATAGAGGAAATAATGGGCGCTACTTCACTTTGATCTTTATAGGATCTATTTTTTATATTTTCATATATTTTTTTAACGCGTCTTTGTTTTCCTTTTGCCACCAACTTGCCTGTTGGTGATCGTGATCGTGATCAATGTGATCGAAGATGAAGCATGCAGACATCGAAAATATCGTTTTTTTTTAATTGAGAGATGTTTTATTTTTTTGTCGTGAATAGTCGGAAGTATAATTTTGTGAACCCAACTGGATCACATTTTTTCAAAATAGCCCGCTTAATAGAAACATATCATCTATATCTTTAATATCCCAACTCATAATTATTTGCATGGAGTTTAAGGGGCATAAGCGTCGAAACCCGGAAAATGTACAATTCCTAAGGAATTGTCCACGCGTTAAACCGCGCAGCTAGAAATATTTTAAATTAGAAAATGTATTTTGTTAGTTTGTTTATTCCTCTTTAACGGAGCAATAGAACGATATGGTTTTTTTGCCGAAGAGTGACATAGGCATTTTCATCTCCAAAAGAATAATCTTTGTGAAAAAGGTCCACGCGGCTGAAACGGCGGGGCGTAAATAGTAATATATTTAAATACCCGCTATCTTTTTGATAACCACACATTTTTCTGAGATAAAAGTCATGAGTTTATGCATACATGGACGTTTTATCAAAACCCAGCGTCCAAAAATACATCTATTTTCTACTTCGTAAGTTGTTATTTCCGAAACGCTGCAACCGCTTAACTACGCTAACTAACTAACTTTCTTGCTTTACTATACTTACATTATATTACATTATCAGCCAGAAGACGTCCACTGCTGAACATAGGCCTCCCCCTTAGACCGCCACACCGACCGACAATGTGCCACTTGCATCCACCGGTTGCCCGCGACTTTCACAATGTCGTCAGTCCACCTAGTGGTAGGCCTGCCTACGCTTCGTCTTCCGGTTCGTGGTCGCCACTCAAGATCCTTTCTTCCCCATCGGTTATCGGTTCTTCGAGTGATGTGGCCTGCCCATTGCCACTTCAGCTTGCAAACTCTGAGAGCTATATCGGTGATTTTGGTTCTTCGGCGAATATTCTCGTTTCGGATCTTATCGCGCAAATAAACTCCGAGCATAGCTCTCTCCATTGCCCGCTGTGTGACTCTGAGTTTCTTCAAAAGGCCAGTAGTCAAGGACCACGTTTCAGTTCCATATGTCATCACTGGCAACACACATTGGTTGAAGACCCTTGTCTTCAGGCACTGCGGGATTTTGGACGAGAAGATATTACGAAATTTCCCGAACGCTGCCTTTGAAATCGAATTCTGTAAATAACAAAACATATTTTAAGAAAAGATAAGCCCGTCTGCAAAATTTTGCTTATGTCACTATGAACATATAGATATCCAACAACCTCAGGTGAGAAACGGCCAAACCTACCCTCCTTCTTCTGCAGTCGGATAAGGGCGTAAATGCTCAACGTATCCTGAATACCGATTCACGATCGCGCTGAAGAAGACGTCGATGATAAATGATGGGTGTCCACTTGTGTCCGCTATTATAGCATAGTAATCGCGCTGGTTTGCCCGGCCTTTACATGTACTGCTTATGTAGGCAGTTCGCGGAAGTTTGGAATTATCGCTTATCATGTCGAGACTGAACTTCTCACCCTTGGAACTTTACATGATGAAGTGCGTGTTAATGTTAAATTACGGATGATGAATTAGCGTTATTTATGGCATGTAGCTAGTAGCTGCATGTGTAGCTTCGGAGATGGTTCTCTCTTTTTTTTTTGGCTCCACAAATAGTGTATTTCGCCAGTGTTAAGCTTTCTAATACTTCAAGTAGGTAAAGTAAAATATAAAACAATTGAAACAAGTCAGTCTTCACGATTTCCCATACATTAGAATTCCACCCAGAATTTTTAACTATTACAGTTCATAACAAGTTTTTTTTCAGTTTTTTGAATCCAGCAAAGTATCTCACGGTCAGGTCCAAGTCACGCCCCAGTATTGCCAGCAGGGTTGGCAATAGGCAGCAATGGATCGTGATTAATAGAAGGGCGGCTTTTTCCCATCAGCGGGAAAGCATAGGTTAGAAGAAAATACTTTCTCCCTTGTGGGCAAATATTGAAAGAAATACTGGTAAAGATATTCACTTCCTTACATAAATTTGGTTTGATCAATATTATCATCATCATCAGCCAGAAGACTCACACTACTGAACAATGCCTTCCCCATAGACCGCCACGCCGACCTACAACTTGTCACTTGCACTTGAAACACAGATAATGTCGTTCAAAAAATATAAAATACCCGACAGCAAAAAAATGTAGCTTATGGTACTCCGGACATAACGAGGAATCCAACGACACCTTGCTTGTCGAAAAACGGTACAGCAAGTCATTTAGGAACACACAAGCATACTTAAATACATACTCATAGTCTTACACGCACACTTAAAACATTACCCTCATTCTTGGGCCGTCGGGTAAAAAGACAACCAAACCAGACCGAAGTCTTTGCTCACAATAATATTATCTTATCATAGTTGCTTGAAAGACGAATGATTATTTTTTCAACAAAACGAAATTAGTATTATTATATTATAATATTTAAATATAAGCTGTTTCTTCTCCAACACTGTCAGAACATTTCCGCGAAGTACTGCGTCTTCATTAATTAAAGCCTAGTAAAGCACCAGAGGCGCTTTCAAATGCAATTCTGATTTTATTTACAGGTGAAGCCTGTGACCTAAATCTAGACTTAGTCAGGGCTGCCACCATTACATTTTTTTTAATTGCATCTCCACAGATGTCCATGCCCTTTGTCAGCTTTTACATTGGTTTTTAAACTATACTAATGACACTAATATTATAAATGCGAAAGCTTGTGTGTAAGTAGATAAGTATGTAAGTGTATTTGTTCCCGTTCAACTCTGTATCGGCAAAACGGATTTGAATGAAATTTGATATGGAGGTAGCTTATACCCTGGATTAACACATAGGCTACTTTTATCCCGGAAAAATAATAGGTTTCTGTAGAATATCGGGGTAATCCGCGGGGCGCAGATAGTATAACATAAAACTAAAAAAAACACAAGTGGAATATCTACTATTATACTTATTACTACGTTGCGTGTATACACCGAGCAGTCCAGCTCCCGCAAGCAGCACCCGTTCACGAGTTGACGCATATGCCAGCCATCGCTCTCCTCAACAATTTACTTACATTTCGGTTTTTGCACTACGGATATGATTTACTATGAACCAGAAAACGCAGCATAGGTAGGCCTCCCACTGGGTGAAACGACAACATTTTAAAAGTCTCGAACAACAGGTATCTGCAAATAGCAGATTATCATTCAATGTCACACTCCATTGCAGGACGAAGATGATTATAGCAACCTACCCCTTAGAAAACTACCAACCCGCACTGGGCTAGGGCAGCGTGGTGGATATGGCCTAACCGCCCTTCGATGGTAGGCCGATATCTCAGCCGTGGGACGTTTAAAGGCCACGAAAGCAACGCCCCCTTAGTACCCCTTAGAAAATGGATGGGTTGCCAAAATCCCCACGCTAGGCAGGTGGCTTGGGGATCGCAGAACGCTAACCGTTTACTAAGAGTACGATGTTTGTAAGGGCAATTAAAATAAAGGCGAGAATAAAATAAACTTCGGAACGCATCAACCTGATCTGAAAGAAGCGGAAAAATACAAACGGTGGTATGAAAGCCTCGCAAGCTAAATCTTTGTCATGGCAGAGCAAAGTTTTACCTAATATTTTCTGTTTATCTATATTTGTCTAGCTCGGTTAGTGCCCTATTCAAGCAACCCTAGACTCAGCGGAATATTGAATTAGTACCGTTACTTCAGCAGTCGGGCACCATTTGCGCCTCGAAGAGAATTTGCTATACACGGACTTGAAAATTTCAGTATTTAGTTAGAAAATTTCAGCCTGACGAAAATCAGCTTAATGTTTTTTGTAATACCCTGTGTAAAAAAAAATAACGATGAAATGAAGGGTCTTTGGTGTTCCGTACCTCAAAAAGAAAAAAAGGAACCTTTTAGGATCACTTCGTCGTCCGTCTGCTTGTCTGTCTGGCTTTTTTCTCACGATCACTTAAATTTCACCATGTCAGTGTTCATAGCAAAACACCTGAAGTTATTAAGTTGAAATTAATAATAAATACTAAGTCTTGGAGTTATACAAAAATCAAGCTTTTCAGCGCTCGCAACTAAATCAAAACTTATAGGGTGCTTCCCGTTAACCTAGAATCATTAAATATGGCAAGAAGCAAAGTTTAACAGCACAAATAAAGAAAAAAAAACTGAAAACATTAATTTATTGTAACACCACACGAAAAAATAACAAATTATAGGTGTATGGAACCCTTGATGCGTGAGTCAGACACGCACTTGTCCGGATTTATTTTATTCACTGTTTTGCTTTGAAATTTTTACATAAATTACTTAGGTGTAAAAACCTTCAAGACATAAATGTTTACTCCTCCACAACATCTACGAACGATACTCGTAAATGGTCTGAATGTAGTTTTTAGTTTGGAAAATCTCTAGGATCTGCTGTGTCAGTCAAATGTCACTGAACCTACAGATGGCGCCAGTATCGTAAAACGGTTCTTATGGATGGTTTTACCACTTTTTGTTTGTACTAACTACTTGTAATTTTAATTGTATTTATAAAATAGCTTAGCCTTATTAGCTTAGCTTATTCGATCTAATTTCATAGTCAAAATCACCAATGTTAGCAGATTCAATTCGCTGATTCACCAAACAATTATCTATATAAATATAAAAGAAATAACAAGCCTTTTTCTATTTTTGTTTTAATAAAACGGGAATACTCACGTTAAATTGAGTCGGTTATTCCGACTATAGTTTCGATCACATTCGGTGACCTTTATTAAGGAATGCTCAGCGAGACACGCGCACGACCTCGTCTTGCCTTCTCTTTATCTATTATAATTTATAATGTAATATTATTTTTGTATGTGATTTATATTATTGAACCTGACATGTAATTTTGTAATTATTAATAAATAAAAAAAAAAAAACATTTACCTCAGACCAAACCACTTATGATAAAGACTTGACATTCCTCAAATGGTCTGGGTGAACAATAAGAACGGATTTTGTGAAATTCAATCTCAAAAGGAATGAAATGGACCCCCCAAGTTTACATGAAACAAAATATTTTTTCGTGCCACGCCAATAAAACTCCACGTGTGTAATAAAAAAAAAGAGAAAGGCATGTCTCAAGATTTTTAAAAATCCACCCCTGAAGAACCCCTCAATGGGGTTTTGAAATTACTATAGCCTATGCGAGCGAAGCTGTGCGGGAAAGCTAGTTTCGAATAAATATAAACCAGTATTTAATTCAAAAACGCTTCACAAAACTTATCAGCCATACCATCCAATCTCGAGCGAATTTCGTGAACCTATTAAATTCTAATCAAAATCGTGAAATTAACGCAAAACTTTTATCTAGGTGTAAGATCCACTGAAAAGTTCCGCAGCAGTAGGTATCTCATTTGAATTTCATGAATATTAACTAGAAAATGTTCTGTGACCGATATCAAAGTACCGTCTCTGGGTAATCCGGCGATCGCCTGAGTAAATATGATGGGATAAAGATTACATAGCGGTGTTCACTTGTTTTGTACTTGTTCAGATTCACTTGTTCACTTGGTTTGTAATTGTTCAGATAGTAAAAGTTTTTCAAAATTATAAGTACACTAGCTGCGCCCGCAGTTTCACCCGCTATTCTACAGAAACCGAATATGTTTCGAGATACAAAGTAGCCTGTGTTAATCCAGAGTGTAAGCTACCTCCGTACCAAATTTAATTCAGTTGTTCAAAATTTAAAAATGTTCAAAATTCAAAATCAAAATTTTATTCAATACTTGTTCACTTGTTTTGTAATTATTCAGATAGTAAAAGTTGTTCAGAATTATAAGTACACTAACTGCGCCCGCAGTTTCACCCGCTATTCTACAGAAACCGAATATTTTTCGGGATACAAAGTAGCCTATGTGTTAATCCAGAGTGTAAGCTACCTCCGTACCAAATTTAATTCAGATCCGTTCAGCCGTTACAGAGTTGAACGGGAACAAACACACTTACATACACACTGACATACAAACTTTCGCATTTTCGGCTTGGAGACTGATGTCCAGCCACACTGTATATCTGAGAAAAGTACAAAGTAGTGATTTCGCTGGAAACATTTCCATTCAATCCAGAACATTTTAGTAAGATAACTACATGAATCACATTAGATTCTTCACTGTTGTATTTACAATTTGGCAACTAAAAAAGCTTTTATTTCATTTTCATAACCCGCAATATGCATTCGTTTTTTTTAGTAAGAACGTGTATTTTGTATTTTTTTACTGACCTCGCAGCCCGGAACACCCAGACTTCACGGTGGCGTAAATATTCATGTAAACAGAAACAAGCCACGGTCGGGGGCTAAAATATGATGCCTATTATGAGCCTAATCTTTAAGCCTTCCTCATTTAAATTTTCAAACTCCCGAGGATTTGCAGAGCTTATTTAAAGGTAAAACAACACTGTTTCTGCATTACGGGAATACTGTTTGCGTTTAAGTGAAAAAAAAGCAACGTCTCTGCTTTTTTATTTAATGGCAATAATGTGTTATTTTCTCTTTTTCGTCTTTTCCTTTTTGGGAAATTATAGTTCAACATTATGAAAAGAGAATCCAACATTTTAAAAATTCTAAATTGTTCGATGTCAACGTAACGACCAGCATTTTAAAAATTCTAAATTTTTCGATGTCTACGTAATGAACATTGCGACAATTTAATATTATGAAAATACTTCATATACATAACGAGAATTCAAAATTCCAAATATCAAACATTTTCGAAGTCAACTTAATAAACATTGGGAAGCTCTCCTTTTTTATTTAAGGGCAGAAATGTGTTATTTGCTCTTTTTCGTCTTCGCAATTTAATTTAGCGGTTATTGTTATTATCAAACTTTTTGTGAATTTCAACACTTCGGTAGTTTAACATTATGGTAATCCATAATAAAGGAATCTAACCTTTTTGGGAAATTATAGTTCAACATTATGAAAATAAATATTACGAGAATCCAACATTCTAAAACTTCAAAAATTTTCGATGTTCAACGTAATAAACACGGCGACAATTCAATATTATGAAAATATTTTAAATACCTTAACGAGAATACAAAATTCCGAAATTCAACATTTTCGAAGTCAACGTAAAGAACATTGCGAAAATTCAACATTATGAAAATATACATTAAAAGAATTCAACATTTTGCGATATCAACGTATTCAACACTGCCAAAATTAAACATTATAAAAATATAAAAATATTACAAGAATTCAACATTTTGGAAATTCTCTCACCTAGATGGTTAATTTGAACAAAACTTTGATTTAATGATGACATATGGTGTTAAGATGTCGCGAAGTACGGATCATTGTAAACAACGGCGGCTCAAACGACCTATGATAAAAATACATTTAATAAAAGTGCAGAAATGAGATATGTGACTAGCCTCGAGGCTCAGTGGGAGCATTTCCACTTTCAGAGCTGTAGGCTTTTTGCTCTTTGTCTGGGTGTTTCTATGTATTATATGTATGTATTTAAAAAAAAAAGTATTTATGTATTCTATCAGTTATCTGGTTCCCTTAGTACAAGCTTGCTTAGTTTGGAGCTAGATGGCGCTGTGTGTGAAAAACGTCCACCAATATTTAATTTTTATTTATTTTCTGTACTTTTATAGATAGATAAGCAAAACGTCCAGAACTGGCCAGCTCCGAAAGAAAAGAACAATTTATATTCCATACAAAACTCTAACAAAACAAAACTCATGATTCTCTCGAATATAAATGCGTAAACAAAACTTTCATCATTACTCAATCAACTTTTAATAGGCCAAGTGTTTAATGCTTGTAGCTGATATAACTTTTGGCTAAAGACGAATAGAAAATAAGAAACTGTCTTATTTACTTACTTTAGTAAGTACCAGAAAGCCTCATCGGTTACCATAACTGCATTTAGGTACATGGCACCTCTGATTTTTAATTCCCTGCCTAATGATTTGGTAGATTTGCCTTTTAATAAATTTTGTGCGGAGCTACACAAGTGGTTAACGAGCGAAAACTTTTATACTATTAAATAATTTTTGGACAAGACATCATGTCGCTTGTATGCATATCACGCAAAATATTAAATTGTTAGGTTTAGTTATTTTTGACATACGTATTTGAATAATTTTGGAATATTTAATTTGCATGCCTGATCTGAGGTTGTTATTGGTTGTTAAAAGTTAATTTAAGATCCATGTTACCCATTAACGAGCAAATAAAAAATTGAATTGAATTGAATTTCAAAAAGCGAGTTGGTGGTGTAATGGTTATACGCGTTAAAAAAAACACTCTTTAAGAGCATTTCGGGCTATGCATAGTAGGCTTCTTTAGGCGCGTAGGACGTTTGAAGGATTTATCAGTAGTTTGCCCGAAATAATTTAAAAGAAAGTTTTTACTAAGATATATCAACATGGAAGATAACAAGTTTCTGAGATGCATAGCTTAGAAATGGCAGGGGAACTTATTGTAAGATATATAATAAGATATATTAAGATATCTTACAATGTATTAAGATTAAGATAGATATATAGATATCTTACAATTTATTAAGATTAAGATAGATATAGACTCTTTATTGTTCACACCAGAAATTACATACATAATACACAAATCTACTTAAAACTAGTGCAGAAACTGCAATTGTAAGTACTTCGCGTAGTCGGGTAAACACGTAGTTCATGTCGACCGGAAACTTTGTCACCCCTTTAACTTCGTAAACTATGTACCAAATTTGGTCGTATTCGAACTTAAAAATTGTATTGAAATGAACTACAAAAGTTCATAAATATCAAAGTTTCTCGAGTTATCGTAGGAAAAGTATAGATACTCGTAGAAGTATACATACAACTGCCGATTTGCTTCCGTACTTCGCTTCGCCCGGTTAATCTAATCAATTACTTCAATAACGTTACCAAAAATATCGTTAATTAACGTTTCACTTTCATCAAAGGTAATATAAATATTCTGCTTTAATGCCCGAAATACGATTAAAAAGGAACACCAAAAAGCGTTATTTAATTAAGATAAATAATAAAAATCATTTACGGCTGAAAGCTCATTTTATTTAATTACGCAACTCCATTAAAGAATCAATGCGAAAAGCCAAACGCGAAGAGGCAAAAAACAACCATTGGCTTCCTGATAACTCCGAGATAGCACCGATTTCACCCGCGGCAAAAAATAAAATATAAAAACAAATAATTCTTCCTTTGCAGTTTATTTTACTCTGGCCAGTCGCTTTCTTTGTTCAGCGTGATTTATGAAGTACTGTACTTACGAAACATTAAGCATTAAGAGTAGATAGATGTATGTGAGTAAAATGGATAATAATGAATATTAAAACAGAATATTTACATATATCTACCTAAATAAGCATTGGTCCTTATTATGTTGTAGTTTACGGAAGTACACTATGTATTATGTATTATGTATATTAGTGTAATATGACTCGTCATATTACTTTATTTGTGTATTTATTTGTGTCTTTTGTATTTTGTGTAAAAAAATGATAATAAAAAAAATAAAATTCGTTGCAGATTTTTAGTGCTGTCAAAATTAGTTTAGTTTATTAAATGACACAACAGAACCCAGAACTGAAAACAAAACCTCGGTACTTTAGTTTTGCAAATAAATAATTAATAATTTAACTATATTATTTATACAAAATATTTATAATAAATCGTTGTTTCTTCGTACCATTACGAAAGAGTTAGCTTGGGTTTCTATTTCAAGTCATGCAGAAATTGTGACGATCATGTGACAGATTCTTTAATCTGTCACTAGCGACATTTTACGTCCTTATCATTACTACAATCGAGTTACGCATGTTTCTATGGACATTAGTACTCTTCTGTAAATATTTTTTTTCTGTGCTTTGATGAAGGTAACACAATACTAATAAGACAACTGGAGTCGATTCCCGCTAAACTAAACTTAGTGCTATTGCTGTCTTTTGCTAATAGAAACACAAGAAAAAGAAAGCATGCATTTTAGTCCCGTCAAACGAGTTTACCGATTGAAGCCGCGAAAAAAAACGTACACTAGCGACATTTAAAACTTGTTTTAGATCATCACCCGCTCGTCTAAGTTTGTATGGAGAACTAAGATCTAATTTGACAGCACTATAATTCATGCCATCTCTATATTGTGTTTATTTAAAAAACAGCGATAGCTTAATTACGTTTAGTGAGTGTACGGTGGAATTGCGGCCATTGTTTACCTTAAAAAGTCACGCAAAATAAAAAGTGGTGGGCGAAGAAATATTACAAAACTCTAGATCAGTATCGGGAGAAGCTTTTGCAAACACAAATATTACCTAACTGGCCTTATCACAAACAAGATCGGTTTATCCAAACGGGCTCCCAGCACAGTTGTTCAATCTAATTACAGTGAAATTAAGGAATTTCGATAACTAATCCCTGGAAGCCCGGTCATTTGGTACAAAGTTTGCGTTTCATGAATATTAATATACGGAATGTGGTCTGTTCACACCGGGGTTTGTCTGTGGACATAAGAGCCGGAAGCCGATTCTCTCTTTCGAAAATTCAATATTAAATTTATTGGATAATGATTTTGCATAATTTTCTTGATCAGGTCATGTAAAATGTGCAAATTATCACGTTGACAAATACAAATTTTTAAGACACACCACTCTATTTCTTGGTTATTTCAGTATGTAATAGTGTTATTTGTTTGTTTATGTTCACCTACATTGTGTACATCAATACCACATAAAATAATCTAGAAGTAATTTTATTGTTCTCTTTTGTGAACAATACAATGTCATAAAGATTACACAAATAAAATTGAAATAAATGTTACAATAATTACAGCAAAATACAGAATGCTATAATATAGAGCGAGTAACTATAATTTTAAATATATTTAAGTATATTAGTGTGTATATTTAAGGTTAAATTATAATATATTTTGTGGACTTTAAATTAGGATTTATAAAATAAAGACCTAAATAATATTTTAATAAATACAATTGAGTCATAAAAAAAATCAAAAATTAAAGTTATAAAATAATAATATGAATTATCATTTTACTATGAAAACTGACGTGGTTTTGGCACATTTCGTTTTAGTAACACGGGAATACTCATGTTAAATTGAGTCGGTTATTGCGACTATAGTTTCGATCACATTCGGTGACCTTTATCATTCAGCGACTTATTGACATCGTGACAACACTGGACGCCGCTTAAGACTTCCCAATGTAGGTTTTTGGTGTATTAAATTTCTTAAAGACACACCTTACCAATAAAAGTAGTACATCAAGAATAATGAATCAGAACGGAATACCGAGGTGAGAGTACGAGTGAGTTTGAGAGAGTGAGGAGAGTGAGGTAAGTAATCACACATAAACACTGGAGTAAAAATGTGACTGTAAATATAGAGGGCTCGATGTGTCGTATATCGAAATTGAGCCACAGACCTAAAGAATACAGATATACCAACTGGATATAATTGGCAGGAAAATCTGATACTGCAGCCACAAACTGGGCGAGTGGCGAGGAAAGAGGCGAGTAGAAAGGTACGCTCGTCATGCTCCTCGCCTTGCCCGTGTTGCGACACGATCTGGTCATGCTACCACACCATCAGTCAAGACGTCAAGACCACCTCGATCACTAATATGAAAGAATTACAGACCAATAGGACAGAAAGGATCCCAAGCAACGGAAATTTAAAAAAAACACTGCTTTCACAAAATTGCTATAGGGAATTCAAATTCAATGGACGCCTGATGTCCAAACTTTGCATAATAAGGTTACACCGGTAACAGTACCACAAACACCGATTGGTCATAAATTATTACGGATCAACCGATAACGTCACCATTACGTCACCACTTGTCATATATGTTAATGACAATCGATTTCAGTTTTTTTTTTGTCGCTAATTGATGAGACGATGAAGTCGCTCGGATGGTGGTAAGCATCACGGTTGCCAATAACAGTCCAACGCCACCCATAATTTTGAACTATAATTCAAACACTGTTCACTTAGAACTGCAATAGCAGTTCAAACACTGCGTAGAATTGTCCTGCGCTATTCACAGATTTTTACGTACGTACGTGTGTATGTACGTTTTGCTATATTGAAACAGTTCAAGTATTTTCGCGATTTCAAGAGTAAGTCCTTTAGAAAAATTTGTACATTATGACGAGTTTTTGATAATTCTGGATTACGTCAGTCATTTAACCGAACAAAACAAATAGCAAATAATTAATAAAAATAAATATAAATGCATAAATAATAGTTCATTTAACAAATATTAATTAATAACTGCGCCCCGCGATTTCACCCGCTATTCTATAGAAACCGAATATTTTTCCGGGACAAAAAGTAGCCTTTGTGTTAATCCAGAGTATAAACTACATCCATACCAAATTTCATTAAAATCTATTTAGCCATTACAGAGTTGAACGGGATCATACACACTTTTAAATACTTACCTACTTACATACTTACACACTGCTTCAGCCTTTAAACATCCCACTGCTGAGATATCAGCCTATGATTTGAATGAAATTTGGAATGGAGGTAGCTTATACCCTGGATTAACACATAGGGTATCCCGGAAAAAACATTCGATTTCTGTAGAATAGCGGGTGAAGCGCAGGGCACAGCTAGTTATAGTTTAGAAAATGACAACAGACAATGGTTTATTTGCCACAAAAACAAAACAAAATACAAGCAAAACTTAACAGATTACTAAAAACTACAAATAAAAAATCAAAAACCTATTTTTTTTTTTGTCACAATTCGGCCCCTGCGCGTGGTGCCGGCTGTGAACAGCCAGCGCTGGTCTTACTTTATACAATAGTCGTATAAATACCCTTACCAGTTCCAGTACCCCGGTTTTCCTGATAGCTCCTCCTCGCATTCATCACGTAGGACGATCATATCCTAAGGGAGCAGGCGACGGGATACATTCTTAAATTTTCATACCATTCGTATACGCGTCACCGGGAAAAGTGAAAATACCAAATTGCAAATAGAATGTTATGCGGGCAATAAGTTTGTGTCATACATTTGTAGACGACTCTATATTATTCTTCATTTGTGATAAATGTTTACATGATGGACGTATATCACACTAATATTATAAATGCGAGAGTCTGTGTAAGTGTGCAAGTATGTAAGTGTGCAAGTGTGCGAGTATGCAAGTATGTAAGTATGTAAGTATGCAAGTATGCAAGTATGCAAGTATGCAAGTATGCAAGTATGCAAGTATGCAAGTATGCAAGTATGCAAGTATGCAAGTATGCAAGTATGCAAGTATGCAAGTATGCAAGTATGCAAGTATGCAAGTATGCAAGTATGCAAGTATGCAAGTATGCAAGTATGCAAGTATGCAAGTATGCAAGTATGCAAGTATGCAAGTATGCAAGTATGCAAGTATGCAAGTATGCAAGTATGCAAGTATGCGAGGATGCAAGGATGCAAGTATGCAAGGATGCAAGTATGCAAGTATGCACGTATGCAAGTATGCAAGTAGGCAAGTATGCAAATATGTAAGTATGTAAGTGTGTTTGTTCCCGTTCGACTTTGTAACGGCTGAACGGATTTGGATGAAATTTGGTACGGAGGTAGCTTATTCTATGGAATAGAATAGAATAGAATAGAATCATTTATTGGCCTTATAACATTGGTAGTTACACTGGGCAAGTCACATTACAAAATATTTAGTTCATAATTACATAATTTCAAATATCTAATCAAAAACCACAACAAAAAATAAGTACTAATAATAATTAATTTGATAAAAAAAAAAGTTTAATTTAATAAAATATGATTAATAATAATGTCAGCAAGTTTTATAAATGTCAAAAAAATAATTCAAGAGTCAAGAGTTATCTAATAATTCAAATATGTCCACACTATTAATTATTCGAAAATAAATGGAATTAAATATTATTCTTATCTTATCGTTTCAAATTAATAACAAGTAGGTTCTACATTTACACATTTACACCTGTCCATTAGAAAACGAAGATTCTACGAAACGCATTTTCATAAACTCATTTAGAGAATAGAACGGGTTAATTTCGAAAAACTGCTTGAGCTTTCTTTTAAAGTCATTCGCGGGTAATTCTCTGATGTTACTCGGTAATTTATTGAACATGCAGATCTTATTAAGAATACCCTGCTTTTCTACTTTTACCAATCTAGTCCTGGGTTTAAAAATATTGTTTTTATTTCGTAGGTTGCATGAATGTACATCTTTGTTTTTGGTCAAATTTGCGTCATAAATTTCAAGCAGGCAATTGTATATGTACAAGGATATTGCGGTCATGATCCTGTTATTTTTGAAGTGTTGTCTGACTGATGTACGTTTTCTTAGGCCGAGTAAACACATAGGCTTTTTATCTCGAAAATTTTTACAGTTCTTATAGAATAGCGGGTGAAACCGCGGGGCGCAGCTAGTACGAAATATAAAAGTTAAGAAGATGGTACCAAGGCCTTGATGGTTCGTTAATTCGATATAGTTTAAATATCGAATTAGTCGTGCCCCGCTGTTTCACTCTCTATTCTACAGACACCGAACGTTATTCTGGGATAACAAGTATCCTATATGTTAATCCAGAGTGTAAGCTACTTTAATTCAAATTTGTTAATCCGTTACAGAGTTGAACGGGAACAAAGACACTTATATACTACTTACTTAAAAGTGACGTTTTTCACCGCAAAAGAAAATTTAGAGTGAGACAGGTATGTAGAGTATTTACCTATGGCAATGTTACTTTGCAGATTGTTCAGCTTACAAAATCCTTTAGATTTAAGGACAATATAGTAATTTTCTTGAAACATATTCCGGTAGAGAGTCCGGTAGAAAATGTGAAATCAAAGCTCTTTCGAAAACAGGGACTATAGATAACTAATACATTTTTAAATATGAAGTCCAATTTTTCCTGGTCGCGCTATAACTTGAGAGAGGCTGGACCGATTTTGATGATTTATTTTTTGTTGTTTTAGTAATTATGAGGACAAGGTTGCTATAAACAGTTTTGCGAGGCCGAAGCCAGAACATCGTGGGCATCAGCTAGTGATAAAATATGTTTAAATAAATTATACCAGGAATTCATGAGGGATAAGGAGGTCGCTTTAAAAAAAATATGTTTAGCGATATTGTTTACTGAACAGATCGGCCTGAATATAGCCTGAAAGGCTACTTTTTATATCTCGGGAAAAATGTATTTTCCACGTGGGTGATACCGCGGGGCGCAGTTTAATACCTAATACAAACAAACAAAACATATTCCACAAAACAATAAGCCAATAACAAGTTCAATGAACTTTCCCTTCTCCCCTTACGAAAATAAAACTATAAAAGCAATGACGAACCAAATATTTCAACCAGAACTGCACTTCCGGTTTTTTGTACGAGAAAAACATACCTATTTATGTGCATTTTCATTGTAATAAAACTACATTTGGGGTGAATATTTTATTTCGTTCCGTATAATGTAATGAAGCCAATAAAAAAAAAATGTTTACAAAGAAACAATACTTGGCTTAAAACTAGCTACTGTGTTTTGCAAAATTTTACTTACATTTCTTGAGTTTTTCATAATTTAACCGTAAAAATACTCCCTATTTCATTAAAACTAATTTTACTACGGGACCAATGAATTCCGTAGTACTTGGTTCCGAAATACAGGGTTGAAAGGAAAGGATATGCTAAGCCGAAAGGGGCTAATAGTAGTCATGATTGTGAACAACTTTTAGTATGGGACCAACGGTGCAACCCAGGCCAATAAACTGTTCCATACATTTTGTCGAGTATCATTGACATTTTTCTATGGAACAGCTATTTTTTTCTCGAATTCAGGTTTTGTCCCATAGTAAAAGTTGCTCATAATGATGAGTACTGTGAGTCCTTTTCGGCTTAGCATACCCTTTCCTTATAGCCCCGTATATCGATGTTTTATAGAAATAGAAAACAGCTGATTTCTGTTTTCCTGATTTCATTAAAACCCAGTTGTTGATCTCATAGTAAAAGTTGTTTTTAATAAAAAAAATACAAAAACAAAACAAAAATTATTTATTTTGACATTAATTAAGTTTTTACATCGAGTGATGATCCATAGGCTCCCGAACTAGTCTAGGACTGTGTGTCAGGTGCCAGTGGCTTCTCCTACTTGTTATAAAGCATGTCAATCAGTGTATAATAAAGTATACAATAAAAATACTATTAAATATTAAATTAACTAATTCAGGAGAACTCATAAGGAGTAAACTGATAAATGTCAAAGATTATGTCCGTCGTCTCACAAAACACCCAGAGCCCGGACAAATATGACAAATTGATGTCGATTTCCAGATTCCAATCTCGAGTGACTCTCGTCTCGATTGCCTCCGACCACTCGATGTATCTCGCACGCTAGCCATCGTGAATATCTCCAAAGATTTTAAGAATAAGAAATCTCGAAGTTCGACATTTTCGAGACGAGATTGAATCTCAGCTTTTGAGAATAGTCCAGCAGGTCGAAACAAAAAAATTGTGTCTATTCCTTGTATAGAAGCAAAATCTTACGCAAAACCATTTTGTTAATACAAACCCTAAAAAGCTTCAGCGTATCTTCACAATACCAATATCTCACAAAGATATTTGATATTCAGCGTTATTTTCAATAAGCCACTGTCAGAATCGAAAATGGCACTTTTATAAATACAGTGTTATAAACTGGTCACGGAGAGCTGTCGACTTTTGAATAAGAATATTTCTTTAGCTGCCTCGCAGATGCATTTGAACTGTGGGGCAAGAGAAAAGCGAAAACTGAGCAAATTAGGAAATATTTTTTATATTAGACTATAGACAATGGTTTATTTCCCACAAAAATAAAACGAAATACAAACAAAGCTTAAAAGATAGGTAAAAACTACAAACACCAATTTTGTTTTTTTTTCGTCACAAGCCGGCCCCACTGCATAATACCGGCTGTGAACAATCAGCACTGCGGGCTTATCCCGTAACTCTGAAAACGATCGCGAGAGGCTCAATAAGAGTTGTATTTTTATATAAATAAATTATATTAAATATAATATATATTAATAATAATAATATAAAATATTTACATCAATAATTAATATAATTATTATTAATAATATATATGTAATCATATCGTTTTCAGAGTTACGAAATAAGCCCGCTGGTCTTCCAGGTGACGTTACGCACGAGAGTATCAAGAGGCGTGAAGAGCATTTAATGAAACATTTTATAACAAAAAACTTCATATTTTTACAAATAACGTTTTACAACATTTTATAATAGTGATAGAAAAAAGTTACTTCAAAATTAAGTTTGCCTTTTTGAAAATTGTGAATGATTTTAATATATCCATTACAAACTATTAAAATTGGAGAACTTAAAATCGTATATTAATCTTTGCCGCGATGATAGCTTAGCGGTTAACGTGAATAGATCGCAAGCCACAAGGAAGAAGAAGAAAAAATATAATAGCACTTAGGTCTTTATTAGTATATTTGTTGGTATATTCCTTTTGTAAAGTCTTCAATTTTTATATTCAGTTTTAGTTGTTAAAATATTTGTAAAATTTGCTAAATGGCACGGACCCCGGAGTCCGTCGAGCAATATTGTAAAATATAATTTAAAAATAAAATAAGTAAAAAAAACGCAACACATCATGATGTGATTGTGATGATGTGAGGAATCCTTAGCGTGAAGGTAATGTACTTATAAGTACTCGGCTGGCTAGCTACCTTCGAATTTTATATCTGTCACCAACAGACCGCCAACGGTGTGTTCTGGTAGCCTCGCTTGAGAGCCAGTCCCATTCCAGGCTAGCTGTGCTTACATCCTTGAAAAACTTCGCCGTAGCTCACGAAGTCATCATCATCACGTGAACGTCGAAGCTTTCCAGATCCTCGACAACACGAATATAGTGAGAAGACTTTAACGGACGAAACCTTTTGAGTTAGTTTAGTGATAGTGACAGTGTAAACAGTATATTGTACAGTGCTAACAGAATACGAGAACAAAGTGTCTTCCCCTTAAATAGAGACAATAAGAAAAGTGTGGACACGTTCTTAGATTTTACTCTACTAGAAGGTTAAGTTAAATTACTTATTAGTTATAAGGCTAGATTGTAGTATTGATGATTATGGTTACCGCATTATATTATGGTACGTTAAGAACAAAAAAAAAAAAACTTGTCTGCGCCGTCACTTAATAGCAGGTGAGTTTGTGGTTAAGATTACAAGTACGTTAAACACAACATGAAACAAAATTTGGTCCCGGTTGTCTGTCCTTTTACAACATTCGGTACGCAACTACGCCAGCCAGGCTCTGAAATCAAGTATAACTACTCGACCTATACGAACTTACTTACTTTTACTCGAGAAAAGAACATGATTAATAGAAAACGTAGCAAAAGTTTACCAACAGCCAAAGTAATACGATTACAGTTCAAATACAGTCAACTTCAAAAGTTATCATCGTATCGGAGGTCAAGAGGCTCCGAAATACAGCCTGTAAAGTACTTTCCGAGTAAAAATAGGTCAAGCGCTTAAAGTTATCCGGTGAAACGAGTGCCGCTAACCACGCATTATAGGAAAATAACGTACCCCGGAGCTGAAAACACATAATCATTTTCCTCTTCCCTCTGGCATCTCGTAAACGAAGATGGAAGCTTACAAGGTTCAGTGATTGGACATTGCAAGCATATTATGTTTATACTGTTTTCTTAGAAAATCTGGGTGTAAGTAAAAAGTATGAAAGGCAAAGGAATCAATGGGTAGAAGAATAAAGTTTATACGAAAGAATGACACAATATACAGAGGGAAATATCTTAGTTTGTTACAAAATGGTGCCAAGACAACCATAACTATGACATGACGTTTGACTTTCTGTACTAGGCCATATCCACCACGCTGGCCCAATGCGGGTTTGCGGATTCATATACGCCATCAAATTTCTTTTCCGGAAATATACAAGCTTCCTCACGATGTTTTCTTTCACCGAAAAGTTAGTGGTATATCCGTACGTAAGTTCCAAAGAACTCATTGGTACGGGCCACGCCCGGGTTTGAATCTATGACCCCACGAATGTGAGGCGATTGAGCAACCACGACTTTCATGATGAGCCGTTTACGGTATTCTTAGTCAGATTTTTCTAGTATTTTTATCTTGAATCAGGCAATACTCACCATTCTAGTAGGCAATTTTAGGGTAGAGGGCAACACATTGCCACTTGAGTAAAATAATAAGAACCTGTAGAGACTAGAGCATAAACGGAGCTACAGAAAGTCTTCTATGCTGAGACAGTCGGCAGGAAAACGAGATCGTGGAGCATGCTGCTGCCTTGAAAGGCCACAGATGTCAGGTCGGGACTGCTTCAAGAAACTCAATAACAAGTCTCCAATACCAAAACATCTGACATAACAGGTTTGCCACAGGAATGTTGTGGGTAGGCAGGCAGGGAGGGAAGTACACAAAACACACCAAGTGGGACGTCAGTGCCAGTACTGCAAATCTTATCGCCCCAAATTATACGTCGTTCGCGTCGAGACACAAATCAATAGGGTTCCTAAGAATAGATTTAGAAATTTTGGAATGAAAGTTATTGCACTCGTCCAAGCTTATAAGCCGCCGGTATTATATAATATCGTATGTACCAGTACCTAGTATTGTATGTAGTGCTATTGTTGTACCCCGAAAACATTATTTTCACCTTAAAAGCTCGAAATGAATCTGTTTATTAAAATCTGAGAGCAAAAGCGCATTTTATCCGCTAGCGTGGAAAGATTTTTTAATATTCGATATTTCTATTTAATAATTTTCTATACCGCTTGTTCACTCAAAATACATTAATACTTATTTCATGTCAGTGCTACAACCTCGATTTAGAATAATCGCACTGCGGCACGATGACTGCAAGAAAAAAAAACTTTAAAAAATGTTTTTGTCTTTATATTCACTTTCCATCATCCTAGCATTTTCCTTGCTGTCGTGAGGTGAAAAATTGTGTGTTTCGCTCCGCAGCAAATTAATTTTCGACCTCGTACCTTTGAAACCTGAGCAAGCGAACGATTCTAGGATTGAACCTGAAAAACAACTTTGCAGCGTTGCATAACAAAATATAATATAATATAATCCCGGCCCTTGGGAACCGGGAGCTCATCTTATTTTCAAAAACTTATCAAAGCACCTGGCAGACACGACGCGTAAAATGCTGGCGTTTATTTGGCTCAACGCATAAGGATTGCCAATCAGCGTGGTAATGCCGCCAGCTTTCTGGGTAGGCTGCCAACTGGTAGTGGGCTTGAACATTTGGATTATCTATAGACCTTTAATGGTCTCTGGTTAATCCAACTGTTGTTTTATGTAGTAGGCTAAGTAGTTGTAGTTTGTATATATTTTGCTTAGTTAACATGCCCATTCAAAAAAAAACTAGCACTATGCTCTGTAGTGAAGATGTACGTCTTAAGTATTTTTCATTTTTTCTTAATATTTAGGTTTTAAAATGAATCGCTAGCACTAGCACCTTGTATCACAGCGTTAGCATAACGCGCGGTGGCCAGGTGTGAGAATAACTGAGTCGTCGCACTGCGGTGAGCGAATCTTATATTCATATTATATTATTGTAGCAACTCGGCGGTTTTGAAATTTAACGATCACAATATAACTACATTTTTAAGACTTCTCAGATTTATGCTCGAAATAAGTAAGCTACGAGACTGTAATTTCAATTTCGTTTAGAAATTGAATGGTCGTGAATGGTGTTATACCTAATGATATTTTTGTATTAAATGAATTTATGGGAAAGACGACATCACGCGTACTTTACGTTTATAGCAATCGTGGAAAAATATCGAGTGATCGAAACTATGATCGGAATAACGATCGGTTTATAACGTGAATATTCTCGTTTTATCGATATTATTTTATTCGTACATTAAAAAAAAAAAAAAATTGGTATATATTTTTCTCAGACAGCGCCACCTAGCCCCAAACTAAGCAAGTTTGTATTATGCGAACCAGATAACTGATAGAATACCATAAATATATATTTTTTGTAAGTGCATACATAGAGTACATAGAAACACCCAGATAAAGAACAAACATCCATGTTCATCACATAAAAAATGTTTGTACTGGGTGGGAATAGAACCCACAACCTACAGCTCAGAAGGCGAAATATAAAAAAATGAACCGCTATTTTTCCTGGTCACGCTATAACTTGAGAAAGACTGAATCGATTTTGATGATTTCTTTTTTGTTGTGTTCGTAATTGTGTGGACAAGGTTTATATGAAGAGTTTAGCGAGGACGAAGGCCAAGCTTCACGGGCATCAGCTAGTATAAAATAAATTATTAAATTACGTCAAATTACGACAATTGTTTATTACTACCAACATTATACTTAGCAATAAACAAACTTAGGAAATCACTAACATAGAAATTGCTTTTCAACTTCCACATTCCCACAATAAACATTTCTAAATCGAAACGCATTCCAACCTCGCGCAATCCAACAAACTATTTGGCATTAATTAAGAAAATATACCCATTAAGCGAAGTATTTACTTAATAAACTGTTCCCTTTATACTAAGGTCATAAATAACATGGTGACAGTACGACTGCTGTAACAATTCGTTGTATCTTGCCAGAATAGTTTTAATTTTCGCCAGGTTACTTTGGAGGAAATGCGGCATTCCTCCGTTTGAACTGAGCCGTAGAAAAACGAAGACAGTAACACTATGCTATACCAAAATGGAAACTGGCAAACTAACCATCAATCTACAGCGTGCACTGGAGTTAGAAGTCTTTTCTGATTGACCCTGCTGTTCGAGTCCTAGACCACGGCTTTGGTATCACCTATTATCAGAGCCGACTGGATGGGATTTAAGCTTATATTACGTGGTCAAACCTTTTTTTTCTTGATCAAAGGTTCTTGAGTGGCGACCACGAACCGGAAGACGAAGCGTAGGCAGGCCTCCCACTAGGTGGACCGACGACATTGTGAAAGTCGCTGGCAACCGGTGGATGCAAGTATCACATTGTCGGTCGGTGTGGCGGTCTAAGGGGGAGGCCTATGTTCAGCAGTGGACGTCTTCTGGCTGATAATGTAATGTGGTCAAACACGGGGCTTTAGCTTCACTTTCAAGTAAGAAAACAACCGATACAACAGGCTACAGGCATTGTGCTAGAGAGTCGTTGCGTCCCTATAGAGATCTTGGTGTTCTCTGTACAATACACTTTATCCAATCGCAGCACACGTATTGTCTCGAAACCGAAAAGTCGAAAGTTGTCTTTTACCGCAAAGTCAACCGAATACAAGCTCGAAACCAGAGCAGCTCAGCATCGTATAGGAGTCGTTGCGGCCTCAGTCGACGGGGCCAAGGCTAATTGGCGCCTAAAATACCTGACGTAGCACCAGCTACAGCGAGTTGACCACGAACCGCATCTTTTAACGTAGTTTGTTTGCCTAAATCGAGGTGATGCCATTACGAAGCTGATTCGTGTACACTGTAGTATGGAGTTTCAAATAAAAAATATGTAAAGCCTCGAGTTGAGGTGTAGGCGAATGGGTTTGTGTTGATATCATGTGTGCTACGATCATTATGTTGTATAAATTATGTATAATATTATTGACCGAGCGAAGCGAAGTTCTCAGAGTTTACTGGGACAAATCGGCATTTGTATGTTGATAATTTGCGAACCGTTGATCCGATCTTCATGAAATTTTGTAGGCAAGTAGTTCATTTTGATACAATTTTAATTTCGAATATGAGCTGAATCGGTCCAGGGATGTGAAGATATAGGGGTCGCGAGTTCTCAGTTCGGCGCGAACTACTAGTAATAAATTATTTTACACTTTCTAGGAACGAATATCTTCCAATATTTAAGCCTCTGTACACACAGCTTGAACTGTGACTATAACAGCGTTTGGATCGACCGGAATTTTTATGCCGTGCCAAAAAACTTTATGCTCCTACAATTCCATCGGTTCGTTAGCCGAATGGAAATACTTAGGATATTGAGCCGGATTGCAAATAACAATTTTGAGAAAGATTTCTTTGGCACTCTGCTCATTTTTAGAGTTTCAAAGTGATTGGTGTCGGCATGAAAGATTTGTAATGTTTTGTTTTGCGCTATCATTTTCTTTTTTTCTTTTCAAAGTAACTCATCAAATATCTGCAGGCAATATCTTAAAACTTGACCGTAAATTACTTTGTTGAGTTTTTAAATACAATTCTGAGATTTTGGTACATCCAACATTTACATTATTTTTTCACCATTTTAATATCTCATTATATATCTCTTTCTCTCATTACATATCTCTTCGGAATTGTACGATTTTCTCCTTTTCTGTCTTTTTCTGTAATCTGCTTTCTGGTTTAATGAACAGCGACCATCGGCAGAATCATTTAAAGTCCAATTTGGTAATTGTTTTTCCTCTCTAAAATTCCAAAGTTAGAAACTTTATCAAACTCTTTTCACCCAGTTTGGATTCGTAGGTACGGAATGGCATCTGCAGAAAATTAATGACGAAATTTTCGTCCCCAACTGGCCGTTTAATTTTTATTTGGCCTTGTAAAACTTATTTTTCTTTAATTTTGTCCATGATTTAGACAAAAAAAACAACTTTATCTGTTTATACCCACGCAAAACGATAATATTTTATTTTTTTACTTGATAACATATCCGTTCAGGCTACGGAAGCATAGTTTCCTGCGGAAAATAAATTTAAGAAAAAAGTGTTAAAATTAATATCATAATAATACTTGTGTATACCTAATAATAAACTGAACTAACGCCTGCCTAGATAATTATAATAAAAGGTGCGATACGTCCATTAAAAACTTCTGCTATCGGTATACATGGCCTCTCCAGACGCCTACGCAACTGAGTTTCAAAACCAGAGTTTCAAAATCTTGCTACGCAGGCAGTTGGCGAAGATGTTCAATTATTGATTCACAACCTACGTGGGTAAAGCTGATATTCACAACCAGTTGTCTAAAAAGAACAAAAAATGTTGTTACGCAGCCAGGTTACCGTGCCAGAGAAGTTTCTTTTCACAACCAGTTGTCTCAAAATAATAAAATATCTTGCTACAAAGCTAGTTGCCGCAGAAGTTGCTACATAAAAAAATATTGGTGATAGAAATCAACAAATTAAATGAATACTTTCAGACATCAATGAAAACGCTATTAAAACTAAATCTTTCCGCAAGTGTTACTAGTATTCCTTCTCATGAATCAGACAGTATTAATAATATTATATTTCAAGCTATTTCTTACATACTTGCTTATTCTAAGCGTCCGTAACATAAATGTTTTAATTGTATTGAACTTCGGAACTTCATCTTACTAAGTAAAGGTCCTTTAATATAAGCGATTTTGTAGCGATGTGAAAACACTGTCAGGATAAGGGTGGCTATACATGGCCTGACCTAACATCGTATGAATGGGACAGCTATACTTGAATTTCACGGGAGCAAAAGAAACAACTTATTAAGGTTATAGCTTCTCCCTTTTGCCCCAGAAACATATATATAGCCATCTCTTTCACACGATGTCAGGTCAGGCCATGTGTAGACACTCTAATATAGTGTAGTGGTAGTGGTACTATTTAATAATCGTCTGGTCAACTACTATCCTCAAGTTGAAAATCTGTTGTCAAGCATCTCAGTTTGTTCCAGCAGGCTCAATTGAGAGCCAGTTCCCATTTTAGGCTATTTGTATTTACCATCTTCGAACACAGCGTCACTTAACATTAGTTTAGTTGTGGTCAAAGGCCAAGTCTATCAACTAAAAAAAAATTCTAGTTGTCGTTGGTACCCAAACTTAAATTTCCCTGTATTATAATTTTCGCTGTATACATAACTAGTCGTTACTCGAGACTTCGTTCGCAAGGACATAAAAAAATTATCTTATGTTCGTCTATACAGTAACTTCTGATCAAATTTATCAAGATCCGTTTAGCCGGTGATAACGCGACAAACTTATAGACAGAAAGACAAAGCTACTTTCTATAGTTCGCTAGATGGCGTTGATCAATTTTTGGGCATTTTTGACGTTTTGTGTGGACTGACAGTTGTAATGTAGGGAGTTATGAATCGCGCAAGCGAAATTTTTTCCTCGAAACGAACGTATACATTTTTATACTTCGAAACTTTATTGGTCCTGATACGACTGAGGCTATATTCCTCTGAATTATAATATTAGTTAATAGTAAGGAGTAGGATTAAACACCGCCTAAATGTAAAACCCGCCTGAAAAAAAACACGATATAAGATAATTTATAGCTCAGAAAAACAGAGACCGAATCAATTATTTTAAAACGATGAACATATGACTCGTGGAAGTGATGCATGCCCAGTGATGGCTTGTGTAACCAAAAAATATGTTTTGATCTATTTTTTAAATTTGAATAATTTGTCTTAAGTGGGAAATAAATAGTTCCTACTAAGAAAAAACCAGGCATAGTTGACATAATACTGTATAAACTCCATCTCTGTCTCCTCATTCCCCGACTCAATATATCAGGAATTAATGACTTGGAAATAAAATATATCGTTTGTCGTTCAACTTCTTTTCCTTACAGTTTATTTGCTACCTGATTTGTACAAATCGTCTTACTTGGTACAATTCCGCGCAAGTTATAAATAAATATTATTGGCAAAAGATGATAAGTATGCACGGTTGGATGGGCACGAAAACAAATAATATTATTCAAATATTGCTATGAAGACGGCATTCTGAGCAAAATATGTCCTAGTTATAGGTATTTAGATGATAAACTGTGAGTGTATGATAGAGCACTTTTGTTTTTCTCATATTGTTCTTTGTTTTGTCGTACTAATGCTTAGAATGCAAAAAAACTGACAAACATGTTGCCGATTCTATTAATTTGCTAAGATAAAGAATAGTTAATAATAACTATAGAATAGTCATATAGATTAGATATAATATGATATAGATGTAGATATAATATAATATAGATATAGTAGTAGGTATAGATTAAGATAATCGAATTTTAGCTTTCGTTCTTTTTTTTTTAATTAGGTGATCAGAGCAAAAAAAAATGATAATCAAAGAAGAGTTATTTCATAAGTACGTGGTTTAGAATATAAACACAAAATTGACAAAAAGTTTTGGAGAACAGAATGAAATAAAATTTAAAATTAGAGAATGATGTCGATTCTGTTGTACCAATCTCCAAACTAATCTGAGAGCACTAACATTATCTGTCTCTTTTTAAGTTTATACACTGCAATAATTTTAGAGCTGTCAAATTTTGTTAATATAGAAAGTTATACAACAAAATCGAGGTTATTGTAACTTATTTAATTTGAAAGTATTATAACAGAATAAGGCTTCACATTCATAGCGCCCCACTATAATTCTTAATTATGTACTGTATAGATGTATGCAATTCTCTAAAGCATTATTTTAAATAAATATTTGGGGGTCTGCGTTGCCAATTCAAGAAGGTTTCGTCACTCTTTTGCACAACCCGAAGCCGCACGTTTTTCGAATTTGGCAAGGTTTTATAATCTTACCAAATTAGAACAACACGCGATTCTAGTTAAGCATAAGAGTGACACGGCCTCCTCGAAAGAGCTGTGTAGGCCGCCAAATATCCGGGACGAGTATGAAATCAGTGCGAAACAAACTGGTTCCACTTGTAAATAATAATATATCGTCCACAATATAATTTAAAAATTTGTCTAGAGTACAACATTTAGATTCGAGGAGGCACAATTTAAAGTTGCCATAGCCTACAGACACCAAACCATAAACTGTCATTAACCCAAGTGCAATATTCTCTAACTATCCTCACAAGTGCAACCTCGAATATAACCAAGATCCACCATAATCTGAATTAATGGCCACCGTTACTCTAGCTATTCTCTAGTCTTGAACATCCTGTATTTTGAGCCAGATTATTATCGTTTTGATAAATAATTTGCTTAGAGAAGCTAGTGTTACAGCTGAAGATGAAAGGTAGGATAATGCTCATTATTTGTTGGTAAAAACTTAACTTCTATCAACCTGTGCTTACTTTAAATTTGAGTATTACTATCCTAGTCACTAAGCACTGTTTTCAGACATAAACTTGCTAATACAAAAATAAGAACTAAAAATCGTATGGATCGTCTTGAGACTTACTTTAAGACATCTTGAATGCTAAAAATGGGAAGAAATTATAATGGTGAAGTGTGAGAAAACTTTGCAAAAATATTTTTTAATATCACTCTTATTATGTCATTAAAAAATAATGAAGAACGAAAATAGGTTAACTGCTCTTAATCTCTGCATTAAAACTACCTCCTTTACGCCAACTAGGCATTTAGCAGTGCCCAACGGGGTCCACGATTGTTCCTAGCATAAGTTGTAATATCTAAGTCACACATTGTGGATGCAAATAAATAATATGAATAATACCTAAATAGACGTACTCAGTATTTCTCCTCTATGTGGACCAAAGACTTGCCAGCTAATGGATATCGATTTACGATCAGCTGTGCGGACTCACCTTACTTAGATCCCAATGCTACTCGTACCTCTATGGCCTCGAAGGCGATCGGTATGTGTCAGCAAAATTGCAGGCTTTGAGAATAAGTTATGGTCGATTTTGGCTTTAAATTAAGTTGGAGAAGCACTTGTAATTTTATTTTGTATTTTTAATCAGTATAACATACATTTTGTTTTAATAAAACGGGAAACACTTGGCTAGATGTGGTGACGGTAGGACGGTGGAGTAGGTCTCTGACGGAATGGTGGCCACGTGATGGTAAGCGTAGCCCTGGTAGACCGATACAGCGATGGCGTGACGACATCCAAAAGTTTTGCGGCAACACCTGGACGAGATTGGCACAAAGCAGAGTAGATTGGCGAAAGAGGGAGGAGGCTTATGCTCTGCAGTGGGCTGAACAAGCTGCCAATGCTGATGATGAAAACGGGAAATGTCAAATTGAGTCGGTTATTCCGACTATAGTTTCGATCACATTCGGTGACCCTTATCAAGTGACCTCCTCTTGCGACGCAAGAAGTGGTCGCATACGTGTCACGCTTAGCAATTCTTTCACACCAAGACGAGGTCACTTGATAAAGGTCACCGAATGTGGTTGAAACTATAGTCGGAATAACCGACTCATTCCCGCTCTATTAGAATAAAATGTGTCAAAACCACGTCTGTTTTCATAATATAACATACCTTTGTATAATCATTAAAAATAGTATAATATAAATTAATTTTCATATATTTTTTTAATGTTGTCTTTTGTGAAATAAATTAGTATGAGAAATACTTGAGTCTACATAATAATTGAAACATTTCTCACGTACCTAATATGGCCAGCTTTTTGGGCACCTTACCCGCAGACAGCGACCTAAATGCCGTTTTTTATTTGTAGATATTTTAGATTTAATTTATTTAAGTACTTATTTAGTTTAGTATAGTTTATAGTTTTAGTTTGTACATTTAAGTTTAGATTATTTTAGTAAAAATGAAATATACATGTTTAATTACTTTTTTACCTAATAAATTATGAATATATAAAAAATAAAATTAATTTAAATATTCGTCAATGTAATGTTGTTGATTTAATGTCAAATATTGGTAATTAAATAATTACTCAATAAAAAATGGAATATGGTTAGTAATAAAACATCAGTAACATTTATTCTTCGCTTACGTAATATAATCACGTCATAATCATCGGCAGCTTATTCAGTCCGCGGCAGAAGATTTAGTTCAATTTGTACAAATCTCGTTCAGGCATTGCCAAAACCATAAATGTGGCAAAAGTAAAACATGACACATCACATCTTAAAATTGCTGGGATCTCTCCCAGGAAATTTGTTTGTTTGTTTTGTTTTTGTATGAAATGTACAGGCACGACGGCACACTAATGTATATATATTGAACTAGCAGCGCCCCGCGGTGTTATAGAAGCCTATGTTTTAATCCAGGTTGTAAGCTACCTCCATACCAAAATTCATCCAAATACGTCAGCCGTTATAGAGTTGAACAAGAACAAAGACACTTACATACTTACACACACACTTTCGCATTCATAATATTACTATGATAATAAATATTCAAAAAAAGCAAACTCAAACTATATTCAAACTCCTAAGACTTGTACATTCTTACTGAGTTAAGTAACATACGTTAATAAGTGTCAATAAAGAATTATTATTATTATTTCAGGTATTTATTTTCTATCTTAAATTTAGGTTTTAAATATAAAAAAACCTAAACCTAGAGTCCCGCAGGCAGCGAGGCAGGGCCCAAGCTAGCGGTGGTGAGGGCTGCAGAGTGAGGAACCTCCTGATAATTCGCGACGTGTCAAGGATGACTTCTGCATCTGGCCCTTCACCCAACCGTCTAGCGAGAGCCTCTTGAGATGTTAGTTGAGGCTCTTCGTTATAAGGCCGTTTGCTGAAACGACTATCGGGACAATGATCGTCGAGTCAACATCCCAATTGACAGTAACCTCGTTAGTCAAGTCAAATTATTATTATAAACTGACTGCCCCGGTGGCTCAGTTGGTAGTGAACCTACCCTCTGTGTTTGGGGGCGTGGCATCGATTCCCATCTAGGACAAACATTCATGTGATAAATATTTGTATTTGTTCTATGTCTGGGTGTTAATATCTATATAAGTATATTTTTTTAAATATCTATGTACGTATATCAGTCTCTGGCAGCCATATCACAAGCTTTGCTTAGTTTGGGGTCAGATGACCGTGTGTGCAAAAATGTCCCAGATATTGATTTTATTATTTATTAAAAGTAAATAAAATAGAGAATCCTTTAAAACAACGTTGAAAAAGACAATAACCATAACTTCGATACTTATATATCAAACGATTACTTACTGGCAAAACAGCTTCTAAAAGAAATCGAATGATGACATTCCGAAGCGATACTAATATTTCTTACTCGCCACCTGTTACTAGGAAACGGGGGTTTTACGGAACAACGTTCTTTTGCAAGATTTAGGCCGCAGTATTTTAATAACAGATGATAAGCTACAGCAGATATTAAGATACAGCATATTATATGTTCTGTGGCTATAGCTGTCAGTCCCTGAGGTAGCCGCACGGTATGGGAGCTATGAGAAGCCGAGTCAATGAAGGGACTTGATATAGCAAGCAAGCGCGGACAAGGAAATGAGAAAAACAAAAAATGGTGGACGTTTTTCAGACACAGCGGCATCTAGCCCCAAACTAGGCCCTGAGACACCAAATAAATAAAGAAATATTGGTGGACGTTGTTCACATAAAGCGCCATCTAGATCCACACTAAGTTTGTACTATGGGAACCAGATAATTACATATACATAGAAACACCCAGCCAAAGAACAAACATCCATGTTCATCACACAAATGTTTGTCCTGGGTGGGAATCGAACCCACAACCTACAGCTCAGAAGGCAGAAATCGAACCACTGAGCTACAAAGATAGTCAAATGTATGGCGCTCCATGGAACGAAATACAACAATCGCCCGCCTCTGTTCCATAGAGCGCCATATGTTTGTGTCATAGCGCCCCGTCCCCGAGCCCGGGCACTTGATATATCAAGTCCCTGTATCGTACTAATTAATGGTGGACTTTTATTATAGAATAAATAATAATAACTATTAAATAAATATAAAGTAAGTCGCAATAAATTTAATTTAGCTTGAACAGCGAATCGTAATTTACCGCGATAAATACACATATTAATATCAGAAGTAAACACGCTTCTAGGAGATACCTAGTATTTAAGCTTTTTTTGGCTTGTTGTAAAATTTGACACAAACTTATTATGGAATTAAATAAACTGATAAAAAATGATTTAATATAAAATTTTATCATAGTTCATTTTGATAGTTTTGGCATCCCAAAACTATCACAATACGCTATTATTAAATGTTGTATTTAATCATTTTTTTTATCAGTTTATTTAATTCCATAATAAGTTATAAAAATTATGAAACTCGTTAAATTCAAACTCCAAAAAATATATACAAAGAATGAATTTTTAAATTCGGTAGCTCTGATACTGTTTTCCATCGTGATCGGAATCTCTTACGTAAATTGGATCTCTGAATAGATACCAATGATTGAATTAACTGCTTCATCGGCCTTGCATTGCTGGTAATATACGCCGTTATATCCGTTTATTTCATGCAATAAGGAAATGGAACCGTAGGCATTATCTTAGAAAACAATGAAAAATTATAAATAAGATTAGACACACATGTCGACCAATGAAAATCTAAGAAATCTGTTGTTTTAATTAAATGAGTACTAAAATTAAATTTTATATAAAAAAATGGCGTTTCAACTAACTCTTTTCATTCCAGTGTGTGAGAAAAGGATGGCGGTATATGGCTATCAAATTTAGATTATTAAAATCTAATACAACAAATTCGACGCTATTCTAAAATGAGTATAATTTCGCTGTCATGGAAAATTAGATAAAAACTCATTCATCATCATCATCAGCCAGAACGTCCGCTGCTGAACAAAGATCTCCCCCTTACTGGTGCCATAATCCCCACGCTTGTCAAGAAGCATGGAAATCGCAGAACGCTCGCCGTTTAATAAGAGGACTTGCTGCATGTTCTCCGGTGGTTCCGGTCGCAGTTTCAGGACATATTACCAGGGTCTAAAAACTCATTCGCTTCTAGGTATCTCAGCTTTGTAGCATAGATTTTGTAGCACAACGCAATAGCTGAATCTTTATCGTTCCGCCCACAGAAGAGGAAAACTTTTTTGTGGTTCCGCCTTGTCCTCTAAAATGTCTCCGTCGCGTTCTATAGTATATCACGGTAAATTTTAAGCACACCCCTTTGAAAATATTAGTTTGTAACTTTGTAATGACATGTGGTATTGTGGACTTTTGTCAAAAACACTTTTAAATGAATTGAAACACTTTTAACTGAATTTCCCTATAAAAGTTAGCGTCTACCAGGCGGGCTGGATCGGGCCACATCGTAAAGCAAAAATCCGGGTCGGGGCTGGGGGGCTGGGCAGGCCGCAACGCGTTTGTGGATAGCTCGCCAGGCGTATTTTTATCGGCAGTGCGCTGCGGCCCACACCGACTCGTGTAGTCGTCGCAGGCAGATGGATGCATGCGCATGTTCTGTTGTAATATACCCTAAAAAAGTATAAATGAGCATGATAGGAAAAGTCCACTCAGGCGGTCCGCCGCGTCTCGTACATATAAACGCAAGAGCATGAAAGCAGCGCGGTCCGTTCCGACACGATCTGCCCCAATCCGCCGCTAATGGACGTCAGATTTTACACGTCATAAGACCCAAGTGCGATCTAAATGGATCCAAAGTTAACAAACTTCAAGCAATATAGTTCCTCCGACTCATATTTTGGTTTGTTATAATGAGCCTTCTGAGCTAGCAGTCGGGTAAAAATTACGAGTGTTCTACAATTTTGCGCTTGAAACTTCACAAATTCGTAAATGCAACAAAAGGAACAATTTTCCACAATAAACCTTGAACAAGTAGGCACAGTTGAATAACGTACATTTTGTGCAGAAACCCTACTAATAATATAATTGCGAAAGTGTGTACGTTATTTCTCTTTCACGCAGCTACAGAACAATGGATCGCTAAATTTGGATTATACCAGTGCTTGAATCTATAATGGATCTATAGAGATTTTTTTACCTCCTTAGACACATTTAAAAAATGTGTATCGAGAACTTGTTTTGAGTAGATCCATTGGTAGCTCCTATGTCTGCGCCACTTTCACAATATTGTCGTCCACCTAGTGGGAGGCCTACCTAATCTGCATCTTTTAATTCGTGGTCGCCACTCAAGAGCCGTTCTTCCCTATCAGTAATCGGTTATTCGAGCGACGTGGCCTGCCCATTGCCATTTCAGCTTGTAAACTCTGAAAGCTACTTTACTTTACGAACAGAATACCAGCGCTGGTTGTTTACGGCCAGCTTATGCTGAGTTGGGGCCGGTTTCGTGACAAATATATAAGTACGCTTTTTGTCTATTACGTTTATATTTAATTTATTATTATGTTTTTTTGTGTGTCTGTATTTTTTGTTGCGAAATAAATATTTCAGTATTTCTGTATTTCTGTACTTTAGTTCTTCGGTGAATAAAAAAAAAGCGACGAAAAAAGTAAGTACTTAAAAGGTGTAGACATTACATATTAGAAAGTTGTTTTACTGTCAATATATGTATTGTGGTTATGATTTCGTATTCGGGAGCCCAGTAACGCAATAATTTAAGCTTACGAATACAATTTGTACGTCAGAGAAACGAATGAAGTGAGCCGACAGAATAATTTTATGTACAAGTATTGTCGCCGACAGTGCTTTGTTAAGGAAATAATTTATACTTACGAAAAGTATGCGAAATGTAATTGAAATTGTAGCGTGTAAGCCCTAAAATAAGCTAAATACTTAGCTTAAACAGCGTATGGAACTCATAACTTTTTTTTTATTATAAATAGTTACAAAATAAAGTAATTATATAGAAAACGTATTATGATGTTGATGTGTGGGTAGGAAGTATGAGACAGAGCGTTGCTTCACACTTCCTGCGGGTAGGATGTGTGCTTACATTAGCGCCCCATGTTGGGCGCCATTGTAGATAACGTATATGGATGATGATGATGTGTGGGTGAGAAGTATGAGACAGGGCGTTACTTCATACTTCACTATGCGGATAGTTCTCAAGGTTGAAATTAAATAGGTCCAGTGTACAATAAACAAACACTATAATCAGCACAACCTAACGTTAAAACTAATTATTCTAGGCAAAACTTATTGTAAGCAAACGAACTAAAAAGAGCTTTGTATACAAAATGCACTTCCATTGGTTTGACATTAATCGTCCTAATTTTTGAGGATTTTTAATTTTAATGTTTTTTTTTTGTCGTCAGCAATATTTGATTGCAGCGGTATTTCCTCCAATGAGTTTTCGAAGAAGTTTGCTGTGGTGCCATTTACCCGCCGCTTTGGATAATATTTGGTAAAAGCATTTGGTACTCAATTCTAAACAAGAATGTTGAATATTAGCACAGTCGGTCAAAAGATTAACAATATATTGTCGTGAAGAGAAACTGAGATTGTACAAAAAAAGTTAGTGCTCGCGAAGACTACTGCTCGCCGAAATACTTGTTCATTTCCAAAACATTATAGTTATTATTATTATATTATTTTATATTTTATTATTTATTTTATTTCATTACTAGTAAACTTCATTACCAAAATATTCAAATAAATTCAAAATATTTTTTCGACAAAACGTATACAAGTACATAACACAGATATACCATAAGAACTTTAGCGCGAGCCAAAATTGGAACAGTATAGCAAAGTCTGCGGGACTGCATTGCAAGCGTTATTCGTCTCAGACTCAACATTTAACATCTCCTGACCTTTTTAATAAATGTTTGCTGAATTGAAGAGCTATCTACGAAAGGACACTCAAGTTGCAAAACTACAGTCACAGCCGCGGATCAAAGACCTCACAGCTCAATGGGCAAGGATCTAAAGCTTTGATGTCCCGATACGATAGACCCGTGTTTAGACATTCCTGCTGAAGCGGCGATGAAAAGGTTGAATAAACGTTTTGTCAACTGTGTTGTGATTTGCGAAGAAGTTCAAAAAACTTGCTGTATGTGTTGCAATGTGAAATTCTAGTTTAGGATGTTTTTGTTTTTGGGTACTGTAAAAATAAGAGAGAGGATACCTCGTTGATTTCTATTTGTAAAGAAGTAACAAATACTGACAATCTAGGTACGATATTAATTTCAAAGATTATAGGAACAACCACGGACGGGTAATTTGAGTATTTTTTTTAAATTGCATGGGCTGTCACATGGCATAATAGACCTGGCCTGGCATCCCGGAAGGGGTGTGCCGTGGGGCCCTACCGGTTTGGTTATTATCTGTTTAATTATTTAGAGAGAAACTAATCGATCTTCGGACATATCCTGGGAATATTCTTAAAAAAAAAAAAAAAACTCCTTGCCCCTTCATGTGGGATATCATTGAATAGGTCTTTTAAAATGATGTTATGGTTTCCGATATATTATTTTTTTAACAGACATACCGAAATATGCCAAATATGGGCCGACAAAGTTGCTTGCCCTGCCATTTCTAAACTTTACATCTTAGAAACTTGTTATCTTCCACGTTAATAGATCATAGTAAAAACTTTATTTTAATTATTTTGAACAAGATCTGATAATCACTTTTTGAGATAAGCTGAAAACGGATAATTACTTCAAATGTCCTACGCGCCTACGAAACCCTACTAAGCATGGCCTGACATGCTCTTAACAAGTTATTTATTTCCTTATTGATTCAGTGTTAACCCTACGATAATTACGCCCGTCTGCACTAAGCTTTGACAGCTCCTGAGTTCATACTTAACTCTCTAGGATGTCCCTAAAAATGAAAAATGCGTTGCACCATACTTTGAAGGTTTCCTAAATGCGTAAGACATGTCCTTCCCTTTGACATGCCTAAGTCCGACTTATAGGTGATGCTTAGCTAAGCTTTATAGTTGTTGATTTTATTGCAGACGGGCATTAATCTAAAAGTTTTTATCGTAACTAGGTCATCTGTAGGATGTAAGCGTATATTTTTACACTGTTCAACGGATGTAGCAATATCATGTCGAATTATTTTGCGTTATTTTCCCCTTGAAGATATTCTAAATATTTCTCTTCACTTCCTAAACTTACGCATATAAAATGTCTGCTCAAATATGAAGTACAAGCGCAAACAAAAGCGTGAAAGACCATTACCACAACATTATACAATTTCGACCTAACTGCTACAGTGCGAGCAGTATGTAAACTCTATACTTACACTGCTCTGACAAAAAAGCCCGTTGATGACGTTTTCACGGCTCTGCACCCATAGCTGATACATTATCAGGTAAATAGGAACTAAAACAGGACCGTGTAACTTTAGAATGTTCGCAAATTACCCCGAAATTATACAAAAAAGTATCCATCAATTTGCTAGACAAAGCAATGTAGAAATACGACGACTACTCTGATATTTTTTTTATATAGAACTAAATGTCACAGCTCTAAAATTGTTGTCATCTTTTTCTAACATATGAAAATGAAAAGAAACGAAGATAATTTTAGTCCTGTCAGATTGGTTTAGATTTTATCGCTACTCAGAAATATATGTTATCCTACTGTTTGAAGTTATACTTAGTACCCCACATTCGCAAGGGCGGTCTCGGAAGAGTTTCTGAGAAAATAACTCATATAACTCTCGCTTTGTTGAAGTAATTCAAAGTTATAATTGGCGGTGCTTCCGCGCTTCTAACACATCATTATTGTACGGGAAGCAACTCGCTTCAGGAGATTACAATAATAATTGCCATCAGCTCACAATGATTAGGTACAGATGAATTGTGTATTATTATTAATTATCAAATAATAGTATTATATAATACTAGTGTTTGTTTACGGCTTCGAAAAAATAAATTGAATTTTACCTATCACACTGACACCATCACCCTAAAATATTATAAATGCGAAAGTTTGTGTGAAAGTGTGTAAGTAGGTAAGTGTGTGTGTTTTTTCCCGGTAATTTGGTATGGAGGTAGCTTACACCTTGGATTTACACATAGGCTACTTTTAATCCCGGAAAAATGTTCGGTTTCTGAGGAATAGCGGGCAAAACCGCGAGGCGCAGCTAGTGTCTCATATTGTGGTGTAGAGGTGACACAAAATATAAATTACTACCCGTGGTACAACAGGTTGCATCACCGGTCATACCAATAATAAATAAGGCAATAAAGAACCAAACATAGCATCTATGTTTTTTTTTTATGGTACTGACTGACAAGACGAGCAAATCGCTAACCTGATGTTAAGCGTCACGCTCTGCCGTAACAATTCAGTGCCAATTTTGAACTGCAACTGTTCAAAACCCTGCGCGGCAATGCATTGCACTTGTCACCCTGAGATATTACCCAATTTTTATTTTGGTTGTTTTGATTTTATAATCTAAGAATACCTTAATGTTTTTAAAAACAATAATAAGTTTCGAGGACGTAATTTTTTTTCAATTTTATCCTTTTTCAGTATAGGTATATTTAATATTCCTATACTGAAAAAGTATAAATTATTTGATGACAGTTTAATACCTATACTAAGCTCCTTACCGACAAGGTCATTGTTCAGGGCTTAAAAAACTATTGAATAAACAAAAAACAGGAAAAAAATATACCGATAAACAAAAAAAAAATTGCCTTATTTTTCCTTTTTTGCCCATGAAAATTATCTCGGGAATATAAAAATTGTATAAGTTTTTTGAAGTGTAACTAACATACTTATAAAAATATCAAAATCCTTAAAACTCATAGTTGGAATGCATAAATCTATACAAGCTTACACAAGCCAACCCTCTATCATATAAATCGTAGCATTTGTCAGAACGGGGAAATCGGAACTACTCAGAAACCGCAAGCATTGCTGCCCTTAACCGTTCACAGTTCCATTCCAGGATTTGCATAACTAACCTAGGAAAAGACGTGATTTCGAGCGGAGATTGTTGTTTCAGAAAAGTTTTGATCTTGAAAGTATTTTTGGCTCAACTCGGATACAAATAAATGTAGCTCAAAATACTTTCTAGAGCAAAGCTTATGAAAAATGGTAAAGGTTGCGTACAGCATACACTGCTCGCTTACCTTTAGTGACTTGTTGGTAGTTTAATACAATTCTGTCATTGTTTTCGTTTCTAAAACACACAAATAACAAATTTTTGCATTCCCATTACCTTCTGGAAGAATTAAAAAACCAGGCCAAGTGCAACTGGGATGCGCACAGCGAGGCTACGTACCACCACACAACGCATTTACAAAATATACTGATAGGTATATTATGGAATATTGGGATTCGGCAACCCATGCCCCAAGAAACTTTTTATTTTCTCACAGCTTTAAAATTATATTCCGTTTTCAGTATTTATTATTTATTCGTAAAAAAAATATAATTATAGTAAATAGACAAATTTCAAATTTCTAACTAGTTTAGTGTTTGAGATAGGTCCGTAAGAAAAACCTGCTAACTGCAAGTCGGTCATTTGCAAGAAAAGTTCCGTACCCAAGCTACCAAAAAAATTGTTTTCGTTTACTCAGTTCGGGAGCCGTACATTAATTGACTAATGTATAGTAATATTTGTTATACTATAAAGTTATCACAAAAATTTTGACGCTTGTATAATAGTACCATTTTACGATAGAGCAAAAATAAGAATGGTCGAATAAAACGTGTTTTTTTTACGGGACTCCCTTAATTTAATACATTTTATTATTTATCAGGAAATATACCATAATAAAATATATTCTGTGAATATTTCAAGCACCTACTTATTAATGACGACGGTTCAAACAGAGAGCCTTAGATTAGGGCTACAAACGGGCGGACGGACAAACGGCGGCGTATGCTTAGAGGATCCTGTTGTCAAATTTCGTGTACGGGACCCTAAAAAATTGTCTAAATCTATCAATGTTGACCGCAACCCGTGTATTCGTCAACGATCTTATCTTTAAAAGCGCTATTTGTTCATGATGAACTTTGTGTGATTTGTCGTAAATACGTACGTATAAGACAAAAAGGGCCAAATCAAGTTAACCTTTTCAGACTGACATAATCGAGGAACTACAATATTCACAATTCAAGATTGCATCGAGTGACGTCGATGCACTTGAAAACGGAGCTCGTCTCTATTCACAGTTGAAGACGCTCAGATCGTAGTGTTCTGAACAGTGCCGTCGGCAGATTTCCACTCCATTTGCATTCTCAGCTAGATTCGGTCAGAATATTCTGGAACGTTGCGTTTATGACTGGTTCATTATTTATAATATAACAAGCGACGTTTCGCACGGGTACCACAAACTTCACCAAAATCTGTCCATACATTAGCTACTGTGTAATGATTAGGTACATTGGTGTCAATTTTAAGGTCATCCCTCCGAGACATCAGTTTTTCCTGAGGTCACAAAAACAATACTTTTTTTTTTGTTTGGGGTCCTGCTAGAAGAAGCAATAAGAAGAAAAAAGCCCAAAGAGCTGGTGCTCACCTCGGCCAAAGAATTAGCATTGCCATTGAACGAAGTAGCGTCGCCCGCCCTGATCTATTGCTCGCGGTCTAACCTGAGCTCTGTTTTTTATGCGTTTCTTTTTTTTTCCTTTTTTTTCCGTTGACCGTTCTGCTTCTTTCGCTTAAAAAAAGTGAATGAAACGCAGAAAATGAAACACCCTATTTCACGTCTTTTGGGGTTGATTTTCGAAAAAAAAACCTGGGACATGCTTTCCTTATTTTATTTTTTGTTTGTTACACAACCCGAATTTCATTATTTTATTATTAATTACTTTATCTGAATCACAGCAAACAAAATTAACACGACATTTTTTTCTTAAAATATGCCTTTTATCAGAGTTTTAAATATAAAGCTTAATAATACCAGCCTATTTGTAACAGCGACCTTTATAAAGGGTTAGTGGATGTCGCACAACTATGTCACGTCGACGGTAAATGTCAGACATTACTCACCATGCATATTTCATAGTGAAATTATGCCTTAATTTTCCATGTGTTTTCTTTTTGTTGATCATTATCTGGTGGTACTCGATTTTGGTAAGAGGTTATTTGTGTTCGGGTATTATTATTTATTTATGTTGTTTTTCCGTTGAATATTGAGCAAAGAAACTTGTTTGTTCGGGCGTAGCCTAAAGTGACATTTTGATTTTGAATCTATGGGAATAAGTAATAGGATACTGTATCAGCCTTTTTAAAATCCTGCTCGGGCGTAGCCTAGAGTGACATTTTGATTTTGAATCTATGGAAATAAGTAATAGGATACTGCATCAGCCTTTTTAAAATCCTGCTCGGGCGTAGCCTAAAGTGACATTTTGATTTTGAATGTATAGGAAAATAAGTGATAGATACTGCATCAGCCTTTTTAAAATCCTGCTCGGGCGTAGCCTAAAGTGACATTTTGATTTTGAATCTATGGGAATAAGTAATAGGATACTGTATCAGCCTTTTTAAAATCCTACTCGTGCGTAGCCTAGAGTGACATTTTGATTTTGAATCTATGGTAATAAGTAATAGGATACTGCATCAGCCTTTTTAAAATCCTGCTCGGGCGTAGCCTAGAGTGACATTTTGATTTTGAATCTATGGGAATAAGTAATAGGATACTGCATCAGCGTTTTTAAAATCCTGCTCGGGCGTAGCCTAAAGTGACATTTTGATTTTGAATCTATGGGAATAAGTAATAGGATACTGTATCAGCCTTTTTAAAATCCTGCTCGGGCGTAGCCTAAAGTGACATTTCGATTTTGAATATAAAGGAAAATAAGTGATAGATACTGCATCAGCCTTTTTCAAATCCTGCTTGGGCGTAGCCTAAAGTGACATTTTTATTTTGCATGTATAGGAAAATAAGTGATAGATACTGCATCAGCCTTTTTAAAATCCTGCTTGGGCGTAGCCTAAAGTGACATTTTTATTTTGCATGTATAGGAAAATAAGTAATAGATACTGCATCAGCCTTTTTAAAATCCCACTGCTGGGATATTGGCCTTTCCACGAAGGGTGCTGGTTAGCAACGAATTACAATAAGCTAGAGGTTTTCTCCCACTAATGCCAGAGCACTAATATACATAGGTAAGGGAATATCTTATGCTATCTAGCTGTTACTCGTTATTGGTTAGGATTAGGATAGTTCATCATCATCATCATCATAAGCCAGAAGACGTCCACTGCTGAACAAAGGCCTCCCCCTTAGAGCGCCACACCGAACGACAACGTGCCACTTGCATCCACCGGTTGCCAGCGACTTTCACAATGTCGTCGGTCCACCCAGTGGGAGGCCTGCCTACACTGCGTCTTCCAGTTCGTGGTGGCCACTCAAGAACCTTTCTTCCCCATCGGTTAAGATAGTTGTCGTTATTATTTCACTAAATATTAATTTTCAACACACAAATTTCCTTTATATTTGTAAATAATAAATAAATATTTTGATGAGTACTACTACTATTTCTATGTTACTAAGCTCCGCTCCATCTATACACTTAAATTCATCAACCAATACCCTACAGCTTTAAGCACTGACAGCCTAAGCATACTTACAAACACGCCCGAGCTTATTAATACAGCGCACTTGTACTAATTCAGTCAGGTTAATAAATTCCCCGTAACATGTTAAGCTTCTTGTCACGTTCGCAGTTAAAACTCTCATACGTTTGATCGCGTTATTACTTGAAACTGGAGCGACTTGCGCACGCCGGACTGATATCCCGGAGATAGGTACTTGCTTAGATAGGGACTGAAAATCCGATGTAAAATGTGAATCCTTACTTTTTATTTGACTGCCCAAGAAGGAGAATAATGTTCGTATTTCACTAGCTAGGAAAGAAGGCTTCGACCAAAGTAAAATAAATGGACGCTTAACTTCCACAAAAAATCCAAATTCCATAAAAAGAACAAGTCAAAACAATCAAACTTAGGCTTCAACACGTAATTAAAAGTATGTGTATATTTGTCACAAAAAAGAGAGCGAAAGTAATATCTACAAGAGAAAAAGGGATACCTGTGTTTATTAATTGCTCTCGAACTGTTTGACATTCGATCGTACGCCTAGCACTTTTCACAGATTGAAAGCGACTGGAGCAAGGTGAGCGCTGGCGCACACTTTAAAGTCTTCAAAATCCTCTTACTTGGGCCGGTCTATTCATTTTACTTTGGTCCAAGAAGCAAGATTATATTTTTGGGGTGCTTGTAAGTGTATAAAGGTGTATGTGTTCTTATATTACTTCCTGTACACTAAGCCCCGTATTAATAAACGTGGAGCGCCCTTGGAATAGTTACCAAGTGTTTAGTCATTTCCGCTCTTTCGAAATTAGAACTCGATTGAAAAAGACAGAAGACTGAGCAACTGCTCAAAGGTTTATCCGCATTTATTACTAAGGGGGTAAAGGGCTTGACCAAGTTTGAGGAGTGAGTTTCAATCTTTCTTATATCCGGAGAGTCATAGGCTACATTTTGCTACCCGAAATTTTATTTTTCTTTTAAGGTACAAGGTTTTGCTCAGCACGTAAATAAAAATCTTTTTGCGTTTTTTTGTCAGTTAGTACTACGCGACCCTAATTACTCATCGTGGATTTATTGAAACCAATTTTGCTCCCATAAATAGAGAAACATATAACAAGAAACATGTATCAAGAAACTGCAGCTGCTGTCGGCTCCTGTTGCTTACTGCTTCATCCTTTAAATATCCCACTGCTGAGATATCGGCCTACCCTCGAAGGACGATTGGGCCATATCCACCACGCTGGCCCATTGCGGGTTGGCGGATTCACATACGCCATCGAGTTTCTTCTCCGGAAATATGTAGGTTTCCTCACGAAGTTTTCTTTTACCGAAAAGCCAGTGGTATATATCCGTACGTAAGTTCCAAAGAACTCATTGGTACGGCCCCGCCCGTGTTCGAACCCACGACCCCACGAATGTGGAGCGAGCCTGCTTCCACTGAGCTACCATTAGGAACTTACACCAACCTAAAAACAAAGTGAATGTTAGTATAATTACACTTGTCACCAAACTGAAAACCAAGATGATTATTAAATTTACTAAGTAAAAAAAATTGTAGCTAAACCTATATCATCTAGTTATGATTTAAGCCGTAGAAACCTATTTGTTGGCACAGAATTGGTTTCAATAAATCCACGATGAGTAGCTGACCTGTAATTGTCAAAAAAGATATTTCATACAATTGAGTAATGATCGAGCAAATTGCCTAACTGATGGTAATGGCAGTTGAAGTGTCACCCCAACATACTGATATAGTCTTTCGTCATCTAGCCAGAGTATCCAAATTTGATTACAGTACAGACAAGGCAAAAGGTGTGAACTTCGATATCGGTGTCGGAAATTCTTGCTCTTAATATAAGGAGCTGAATGAGACCCATCGGAGCTTTAAAAGTAAATATATATCATAGTCAGTTCATCAGAATTTCCGATGTCAAATTAGACGTGGGCGTAGATTTAAAAAAATAACATGTTGATAGCATGTCAGGCCATGCTTAGTAGATTTCCGTAGACGCGTAGGACGTTTGAAGATGTAACAGTTTTTACCGCTTATCTCAAAAAATCATTATCACATGTTAATTTTAGAAGAAAGTTTTTACTAAGATCTATCAACGTGGAAGATAACACGTTTCTGAGATGCATAGTTTAGAAATGGCAGGGACGACGATGCAATTAACTTTGACGACCCATATTTCGCAAGCGGTACATCTGATTAAAAATGGTGTAGCAAACCTTAACTTTATTTTAAAAGACCTATTCAGTATCATCCCACATGATGGGGTAAAGCGAAATTATTTTTTTCATCCCGTTTTAACATGTATGGGAACCATTATTTATAAAAAAAAAAGTATTTTTATTTTTTGCAAGTGCAGAGTTATAAATAGACTATCGTTGTGCAGAATTTCATGCATTTACATTTCTAACTTTGGAAGTTATAAGGCTGTAAAGCATTCAGACAGACAGGCAGACAGACGGACGGACAGACGAACTTATAAGGGTTCCTTACTACGGAACCCTAAAAATTAGAAGTTCTATTATTCCTTTACCCAGTACTTTACGGAATAGTTCTACCAGTTAGTCGTAGTATTTGAAATTTGATGCCTAATAACTACGTGATAATACTACGATAACTACTACGATGACTAGCAAGACTACGTTTTACATTCCGTACGAGGAACTATTCAAGCCCGTACGGATGCCGACCGGACTCAGAATAATGTGAGATGGATTTTGAAGGTTTTTCCTCTATTACCATCTCACACTAGAAACCCTCCACCTACGATAGCTTAAGGGCATTTGGGATGGATACTCCTTATTCTAACTGCACTATTAAAATCCTTGCTACTGATCTGTGCTTAGTAGCTATAAAACCTGTTTACCGCCCTCGCTTCCACATGTTGGCTGCCCAATCAATCATTCAGAACTAAATTACGGTAGGCGTCAAACCATTACGGGAACTTTAACTTCCTCGTATAGGGGTAAGATATTTGTAGCAGTTAAAACAAAATGGGTTAGTGATGCTTCCAGACGGTTCAGTATTTTTAATGATTTTACAAAAACGCGAGATGGGCGGTAGCATGCTGGTGAATGGTTACCGAGAATGAGTGAATGAATGAATGAATATTCTTTATTGTCATACAGTTGCATTCTTAACAATTACAAAATATTAAAAAGTAAAGAATGCTTCCATTATGGACTCGTCAACTTGCTACAATTTTTAACAATGCTTTAGATATTCCATTTTCCATTTTATTCCACCAAAATTGACGTAAAGGTGACCTCTACCGCTTTCCGTTCTAAGATTCAGAACAAGTATCACAATAATATTCTAAATGCGAAAGTTTGTGTCTAAGTAGGTAAGTATGTAAGTGTGTTTGTTCCCGATCAACTCTGTAACGGCGGAACGGATTTGGATGAAATTTGGTATGGATGTAGTTTATTCTCTGGATTGACACATCTTTTTATCCCGGAAAAATAATTCGTTTCTGTAGAATAGCGGGTGAAACCGCGGGGCGCAGCTAGTTGTTATTATAAACGAAACAAGAAAGCGACAGCAAAATGCTGCCTATTATGTCACTTCAGACGTGATGGGCCTTACATATAAATTTTGCTTAAAGTTAATCAATGCTTAAAATGCTGTCAACTTCCAGCTGATGTGAAATGTCGGTAATGGCGGTTATGAAATTAGTCATTGCAAATCCGAAACTGGCGAAACTTATAATTACGTGTTTATTTTTATTTTCAATGTGTATAAATATTAATTAAAAGGCTTACAAATCCTAACTAAAACTAGTAGTTCGCGTCGAACTGAGACCTCGCGACCCCTATATCTTCACAAACCCCTGGACCGATTCAGCTCATATTCGAATTTAGAAATTGTATTGAAATAATCTACTTGCCTACAAAATTTCATGAATATCAGATAAACGGTTCGCAAGTTATCATCGGACCAATATACAAATATACATACAAATGCCGATTTGTCCCAGTAAACTCTGAGACCATCGCTTCGCTCGGTCAATTATAAATTCGAAAGTAACTCTGTCTCTATATCTGGGTGTTTGTCGCGTTATCACGCTTAAACAGCTGAACAGATCGAGTTGAATTTTTGCACAGATATAGCTTATTTGTAGGAGACGGACATAGGCTAAGCGAACGAATTCGCGGGTAACTTTCGCTACTACTTAAATGTAATTTAATTTAGGATCATTATGAACCTTGAATAGGCGAATTGGGAAACTGTAGGTAGGTATTACATAAATAAATAAATTTTCTCTAAATTGATTCACAAAACATGGATCTTATAATCAAGCTTACATCCAGTATAACCATGCAGACAAACAGTGAATTCGCGTTTACAATTTAAATTACCGCACAAGAAAATAAAAGAGCCCGAGAAACCATCTATCACTTACACCTCACCTTACTCCACAGCCAGAAACCCTCCTTTTCGCTGTGATCAGGCATTTTTCTTTCTTCCAGCGGTCAGCGGCGGCATGCTCAATAATTTAGCCGGGTAATTCATTCGGGAACGAAGCCACGTATCTATTATTCAACGCCTACGCTGAAACTCGACCGGACGCCCCTAATGCATCTGGAAATGTTTACTAATTCGAAAGGATTGATTGACTGGCCCGATCAAAAGGTTTGGTACGGCTTTCTGTCTGCTTCCGTTGATTGGGCCGATAAAAGCTTGGATTAGTGGTGCTAGAAGTTGTGGTTAAATTGTTAGCACTTCTAGCGGAGCATTTTAAAGTATTAATGATTACGCCCATATCATTCTTAGACATCGACTACGGGACGAAGCTCTTTACTACAGGAGGTAGTATAGGAACACACAAACATACCTACTTACTATAGAAACAATTGCGCCCTATAGGGCGCAGTCTTGTCAGGGAGGTGGGTATTTTTTTGGGGTATTAATTGTTTTAGCGTGGGTTTTACAGTCTAGTAAAAACCCACGTTAATAACAATTAATAATAAGTGATCAACGAGCACAAAAACATAGTTATTCTCGCATATTATGCCTGTACATGTAAAATAGAGGATTGTTTTCATAAACCGACAAACCTGACATGACTGTTCATTACCGGTGGACAACAAAACAATCGAAAATGGAAACTAGTTAATATTCGACACGCTACCGATAAATTCTGCGAATTAATGATAAATGAATTTATCGCGCAATTCGAATATATATTTATTTATTTTTATCAGCGCCTAAACTGAATCACATTTTGTTAAATATTGTTGTAATGTTAGCATACAAAATGTGATTCAGTATAGGCGCTGATGTACCGATTCAGTTTTCGATCTTATTAATGAATGAAAAAAGTAGATTTTTCTATGACATTTGCCATCGCTAGTTTGTAAAAACCTCGAGCTACCAGCCTCCAGACTGTAAATTTATAATTTAATGCGTTTTGTTATTTCAGTTAAAATAATAATAAGCAGTATATTTAATTATACACTCATCAATCAAATCAGGATCTAAAATGAAACAGCGTAAGCATTTTTTTATACACAACGATTTTTTAATTTATTTTAGGAAATTTTACAATAAAAGTCTTGAATGGATCTTATCCATAAACGGCAAATATGCACAGCAAATGTAATATTTCTTAAATAAAAAACTTAACTACGACGTATGGCTATTTACAATGTCTTTGTGTAGACTTTTTGACTTTCCATTGTACAATTTTTTTTTGACATGATCTCGATTAAATTAATTGAAACTTAAATTATACCCTAATATTTTAATAATAAGGGCGAATATTACGTTAATTTACAATATTGTCCAAATATAGATCGCCCGTGAACGCAAACAATAGGTAATTAGTGTACGTACATTGCTTACCCTGTTGCGAAAAAATTACGTAACTTGCTTACTCTTTGTTAATTTTATGCATGAAATACATAATACAATGACAGTTGACGGATAATAAATATGAAAAAGTAGACTTATCTACTACAATCAGCGTTTTCTGAACCCTAAGGTCTTAAATTAGCCTAATTTTCACACAACTTTGAAACTACACTTGAAAAGTAAAAAAATTCAAATTTTTTACTCACTTTGAATTTAAATCCATGAGATTAGTAGAATAACAACATACCTACTAGTAGTTCGCGCCGAACTGAGACCTCGCGACCTCTATATCTTCACAACCCCTGGACCGATTCAGCTCATATTCGAACTTAAAAATTGTATTAAAATGAACTACTTGCAACACACTTATAACAAAATTTCATGAAGATCGGATCAACGGTTCGCAAGTTATCATCGGACAAATATACAAACATACATACAAATGCCGATTTGTCCCAGTAAACTCTGAGACCTTCGCTTCGCTCGGTCAAATATAAAAAAGGCATATTATTAATAGAAAAACACAATACCCTACGGCAAAATGTAGCCCATATCATCCCGGATATTAAGAGGAATCCAACAACATATCACTCGTCAAAATCAGTAAAGCCGTATAGGGTAATACAGGAACACACAAACAAACACACTTATATTAATACTTACATACATCCCAAAAACATTACCCTTCTTCTTGGGCAGTCTAATAAAAAAGAATATTTTTCAAGTGAAAGATGCTCAAAGTTTTGTAAAAATTAGGAGCTAGTGCCTTAAACAAAATTATTTCCAAACCTAATATTGGTACCTAAAAAAAACATGAGCTTTCATTAAAAAGGAACGTTAGTATCAATCCATAGAAGCTCATTGTTTTTTTTTTTTTATAAAATGAGAATACTCAGATACCAACATTAAACTGAGTCGGCTATTCCGACTATAGTTTCCTATTTCAAGGAATGCAATAAGCGTGACACACGCGCGACCTCATCTTGCTTTGCATTATTACGTGAGTATTCCCGTTTTACTAAAATAAAATGTGTCTAAACTACGTCAGTTTGCTTATAAAGCTCATTGTACTATAAAATAAAAATTATAGGACCATTTCGGTAATCGCGATGGAAAATCAACTGCTCCATACATTCCGTTCGAATTACACTAAACTATGGAACAGCTACTTTTTTCGCGATTTCAGGATTTGTCCCATAATAAAGTTATTCATAATGAGTACAGTGTTTCGGCTGACTCACCACAGTTCCGAGTAACCATGTACAATAAATTAATGTTCTTAACTGGATTTGTGAATTGGTGATAGTTTTTTTTTTTTTTTGGGGTATCTTAGGCCAGTGTTCACACGTCTAACTACTTTTTATTTTCTTTACAAGAAAGTCGCTATATACATTGTGTTACAGATACATTTACAAACTATTGTTGGTATTACAATAACACCAAGAAAAATATTTTGAAATACGCAATTACTTCTGTACAATTCAATAGTGAAATTATATTTTAATCTTAGAATATGAAATACACATAAAGCTATTTTTGTTGCATTTCATTTGAATTATCTAAAATAACACCTTGCAGAAAGTCAACTTTTTGGTATATATTTCTCATACATAGTCAAGTCCCTTTGGATTTGACTAGAACTTCTTCTCTGTATTAAAAAAAATGCACTTCATTATTCCTACTGAGACATTTAAACATTTGTGGTTGTGTAGGATTCAATGCATCTCGTCTTTCTGTGATTCTTAGTTTAAGCAATGTGAAAGTGCTGTTCCTAAGTCAGAGACAGACGGCAAACCGTAGCGACAGTCACTGCCGTTGGAATCACAACTTTGTGGCAGCTTTGACATAAAGTCGAAAATAAAATTAGCTGTCACGCAGACGTGGCTATTTCGTATTTTTTTATTTTTCGACATAGTTTGAATGGAGTTCAATATTTTTTTCTTATTCTTCAGATTTAGATGGCATTGGCGGTTCTATTGCTGTGGACTGCCGCCAGCCTCCAAACTCGGAATAGCGTCATTACGAGCAAGAACATTTCTATAAATATTTATTTACTAACCTTTTCATTTGGATTTTTCAGTGGCGAGTAATATTTTATGTTTTTGTTTTTCAATAAGAATGTGTCCATAAAACATTACGTACGTCAATCGCGCGTCAAATTAACTTTCTTACAAAACTGGAGATGTCTCTCACAGAGAAGTTTCCGATCATCTTTTATATTTAGATGTCTTTTTTTTCTTACACTGGAATATTTTTACATTACAATTTGAGCTAATGCTGGCAGCAACATTATCGATGCCGCTGTGAAAATACTCGTACCTGTAAAGGAAATTTTTAAAATAAAATTATTCAGCTTCTCGCAAGTATCAATTTACACAAATGGAAGCTTCGCTTCTAATAAAAGAAGAAATTTAATCTAGGCGTCATTATCTTTTCTATAATTACAGATCTAATTGGAGGGTAAGTCGACACTTTAAAAAGGACATCGAATTTAAAAGTATCAATTTCCCTCCAACTTTATTAATGGCAATTGTAGGAGGGGTCTTTCAGGCGATAATTATTCTGTGCTAATTGTATACACTCTTTTTACAGGCAAAATAATTATTAGTACTTATAATTATACCAGGGCCCGTACCGTGAGGTGCTTATTGCGATGATTGTTAGTTTCAACCGACGACACTACGCGACCACGAATCGTATCGCGTTGCGATAAGGTATATGGTCGCGCAGTGTTCTCGGCTGAGCCTAACAATCATCGCAATAAGCACCTCACGGTACGGGCCCTGGGCCAGTACTGTGAGGTGCTTATTGCGATGATTGTTAGGCTCAGCCGAAAACGCTGCGCGACTATACACCTTATCGCGCCTTGATACGGTTCGCGATCGTGCAGCGTCGTCGACTGACCTAACAATCATCGCAATAAGCACCTCACAGTACTGGCCCAGGTTTAACAAAAACCCTGTTATATAACTAAGAGGTCATTGTACTCAACATTACGAATAACTTTTTCTATAGGTGAAATCGTGAAGGAAAAAAAACAGCAGTTTCATAGAAAAAGTTCATTGACTCTAGGAAAAATGTATGGAACACCCGATTTTTTTGCGATTTCTGTGTTGGTTCTTTAGTAAACGTTGTTCGTAATGTTGAGTATAAGGATCCCCTGAGTTATATAACAGGGCTTCTGAAACAACCGCTAAAGGTATGAAAACAATTGGTAATCTGAAATAGAAATGCTTATTTGTTTTGGCACAAATCTACGAATTCCACACAATGAGAATAAGAAATAGATTTACGTGACATGACAACCTCATGGTATTGCGAGCCCGTACCATGAGTGTGTACACGTACTTCTCTAAAAATGTAATCATCATCTCTAACTGCAAGCAGCGTTCATTGCTTGCAAAGTAGTTTTTGAAGTTTTTCCGAAACCTGAACTTGGTAGGCTAACTTGCTAGGTAGGCTATGTCGTAAACTATTAAACTCCAATAATACGTAATCATTTTAAAAGTAGGTAGTATTATATGTGTTTTGTATTAATAATTTTTTTATTACCTTTAGAACCAACGGCTGCCGCAAGCTGCATATCGGCTGCAGTAGGCATCTCAGGAGTAGTACTTATGGGCCCTGCAGAAAAAAATGCATACTAAAATACAAGGGAAAATGTATTCCATTCTTTGATTTATATAGTATTCAGCGACTTCATTCGAATGGACCAACAAAAAAAAATAGTCTATTTCCGTCTCCGACTCTTAAGCTATATGTATGCAAAAATTTCAGCTACTTAGCCATGATAACGCGACAAACACCCAGACAGAGAGACAGAGCTACTTTCTAATTTAAAATATTAGTTAGGATAGGATTAGGATTAACCTGTTTCTATCTTTAAAAAACTCAATCCCTACTAATATTATAAATGCAAAAGTATGTTTGTTGGTTTGTTACTTTCACTTAGCAACAGAGCAACAGATCGACTGAATTTTTGCGTGGATATTGTTTTGGGTCGATGAGTGACAGGCAAATTTTTATCCCGGGAAAATGTACGGTTCCAATTATTCACACGGGTGAAACCGTGAGGTGGAGCTAGTACAACACTAGTAGTTCTGCGAACAGTAGACCTCGCGAACACCAACTTTTTTGCGCAATCTCAATTCTACAAAAAAACTACAAATTGTAGAAACTTTATACGAACTTTCGTCAATATTGGTTGAAAAATACGACCAATGGTCTTATCTCGTAACTCTGAAAGCGATAGCGAGAGTTGCGCGAGCGGGACCGCGCATAGTGCGACTAAGTTGGTACGAGCAAGATGGCATGCTCTCGCAATCAGAATCACGAACGTTTCAAAGTTAGAGGATAAGCCCGCTGTACGCGAGTACCAACATATGGACGTTATTAAAGTTAAAACAGAGACGTTGGCGGTGGTTCGATTTGCTCACTCGGTAAATATAATTTGGCCTGTGGTTCCTAAAACTAAGATGGTAAGATGAACTTAAGATTTTTTCCCCAGAATTAATTCTATAAGAGCTAATGAAATGTCAACAATCCCTGGTATAGCCATAGACTTGGATATAGTCGAGTCTCCACAGACAAGTATGTTCTCGTAGTTAGTCTCAAAAAATCTTTTGCGATCGGACGTTGAAAGATGGATTGTTATGATGGATGGAGCTTTTTCTTTGTTATATGAGAGGACCTCCCGCGGGCATACAACACTAATTCAGTGTCGAGTGTTATCGACGATTTAGTTTTCTTGGGAGACACAAGTTTTCTTGTGTGTCTTGTTAATTGACAAAAGTATAAACATAAATATTTTTTAGGTATTGCGTCACGAAAAACCACAAACAGTATTTTAACAACAATAACATCAATACATCTTACTGTTGATTATTAGGACGGAACAATTCTTCACCATCAGCCATAACGCGTCCACTGCTGGACATAGGCCTCCCCCTTAGAGCGCCACACCGATCGACAACGTGCCACTTGCATCTACCGGTTGCCCACGACGTCGCAATGTCGTCGGTCCACCTAGTGGGATGCCTGCCTACGCTTCGTCTTCTGGTTCGTGGTCGCCACTCAAGAACCCATCGGTTATCGGTTCTTCGAGTGATGTGGCCTGCCCATTGCCACTTCAGCTTGCAAACTTTGAGAGCTACATCGGTGACATTGATTCTTCGGCTAATATCCTCGTTTTGGATTTTATCGCGCAAAGATACTCCAAGCATAGCTTTCTCCATTGCCCAATGTGTGAATCTCAAGTTTCTCAAAAAGGCCAGTAGTGTAGGACCACGTTTCAGTTCCATATGTCATCACTGGCGACACACATTGGTTGAAGAACCTTGTCTTCAGACACTGCGGGATTTTGGACGAGAAGATATTACGCAATTTCCCGAACGCTGCCCATCCGAGTTGAATTCTTCGGGAAAACCTCTTTGTCAGAGTTGGACTTACCTAACTGGACAGTCTGTCCAAGATAGTTATAATGGTCAACAACTTCGAGAGTATCGCTCCCAATTACTACCTGTACGGGTAAAACATGAGCAATTGACATGATATTCGTCTTGTCTATGTTCATTTCATTTAACAACCCTTATAATCACCAAATTTCGCAACAAAATTTAATAGTATTTTCTGTGTAATCTAGTTGTTCGTATTTCGGTAGTGTGGGTGGTCTGCTTTGGTTTGTATGTATTTTGTGTAGTTAATAAAGCTACTTCTCCGGTTTAAATTGAGTAAAATTTGAATAGGTTCATTCCAGTTGTAACATAAATTACTATCTGTTCCCAAAGTAAATTTCTGGGGACCAACCGGAATAAAATGAAAGAAAGAATATGAATGTGTATCCGTATATTATATTCTGGTCTGTCCAGAAGTATTATTCCTCCAGCATTCCACAAGTTTTCTTTATGGACAGATAGGTATTTATCAGTTCAAAAAATTTGACCTGTCCTCAAAAATTATAGTTTGGGAACATATATGAATTTATAACAGAATATTTTGTTTACTCCATAAATAATTATTCATTTTTAAAGTTTTTTAGACATATAAAATTCATCTTCGAAGTTTTCAATCACCATTGTTTTAATGTAATTTTGTTTGTCACTCAAATAAAACAAAACTACTTAACAATATAAATTGGGATTACAAACTGATTAAAGTAAATAAACTGAAGCCACAGTTGGTCTAATGTGCAATGCACTATCTGTGTAGTTCCTTATGTCTAACTGACAAAATTGAAAAGTTTCAAATCTTCACGTGACGTTTCACTAAAACGCGTTTATCCAACAATAGAGCTAACGAACCGTGAAATTATCCCGCTACGGAAACGCTCACTCTCCCCGTCCACTCAAGATAACTGTGTACACAAACGTCCCTCTGATAAAAAGCTTAAATGGCCCTCTCGAAAATTATACCGCGAAATTGTTATTTTCTTGCCTCCTTTAAAAATATTTTCATGGCCTATTCTTTCGCCGCGGTTTTAATGACGTCGGCGGACTTATACAGTGGTAAGATTGCTTTTTGCATTATATTTTTATGAAATAGCTTTGTTATTCATTGGGTTATTATTTTTTCCTTCTGGTTTATCTACTTTTTTAATGTTTGGGTGGCCTTTGCTACGCGTCTTACCGGCCCTTGTGTTACGTGATATTCTAAAAAAGCTTCGGTAGGTACACTTTGAACGATTCTGTTATCGCATTGGGATAATTCTCATTTCTCAAATAACAACAACAAAAATCGTTTAAAAAAATGTTCATACTCCTTATAGAGACATTTTGTCACCATCAAGGAAAACAAATTAATAAATATAAATATCTATGATATTTAAAAATTGAAGTGTGATAATGGTAATAATTACAAAAATATTTTAATACACATCAATTTTTTTATTCGGTAGTTTTTTTAAAATCTACTAAGGCTACAGATTGATTACTTTAATGTAGCAAAAATATCATCATAAGATGATCACAATCTTATTTCTTTTGAAGGAAGTACAGCATACGTTATTATTTATTATATTACTACCAAATATATTATTTCAGAGGCTTTGAAACAAGTGACAAACGACCCAGATAAATATACAATCTAGCATTAATCCTTGAAGATACCTACTTCTCAAAAATATCTTGATATTGTTCTGAGAAATCTTTTGCTCGCTGACACAAGGTTTGAGATAAAACTTCTCACTTTTTTTCGTATAAATACGTCGTAGCTATTTATTTAGAGAACGTATCTCAAATTGTTTCGCGTTACTGTTATAAACAAGATACAACATGGAGCCATCTCAGTTTGTTCTAGGTTATAATGAATGAATAAAATTAACATTTACACAGTTTTCTTATTAAATGAAGCAATATATTGTTAATATTGCGAGATTGCGAGAGTAAAAATTGCTTGTTCAGAAGTTTGCATAGCAAGAAAAACATACAATATTGTTGAGGTAGAAAATCTGCAGCAGCAGCAATAGTTTCTTTAGGGTCGGCAGTATCTACTTTGGGTCTGGGTGTTATTTGTCCGTATCTTTATGTGTGTTCCGTGGCACTCAGAAACAGGGAATTTTAGTGGGAGAACTGTGAAGTGTGAAGCGTTATTTATTTAAAATCTCTGCATCAGCCTTTTTTAACATCCCACTGCTGGGACATCGGCCTACCGTCAAAGGGTGATCAGGCCATTTCCATCACTCTAACCCAGTGCGGGTTGTGGGATGCACATACCCCATTGAATTTCTTCTCCGGAAATATGCAGTTCTTCTTACACTGTTTTCTATCACCGAAAATGCAGTGGCATATTCGTACATAAATTCCAAAGAATTCATTGGTACGGGCCCGCCCTGGTTCGAACCGGCGACCCCACGAATATGAGACGAGCGTGCTCCCCCCTGAGCTACGACTATATTTATTTAAATTACCTGGATAGTATATGGCTTCTTTCCTAACTGCGTACTTCGCCGGCGCTATCCTCAAGGTGCAGATAAATTCTGCCGGAGACGGCAGGTCAGCGTCGGTGAGAGTCACTGACGCAACGGCAGAGTACCTGCCGTTCACCAACTTTAGGTTGTGTGCGACGCCTTCTAGCCGCCTGTGTAAGAAAACAATAATTGGTAAGTCTCGATAAGTCCAAGATTTCTTCAAGACATATTCAGATTTGCGTGGTCTTACAGCGAATACGTTCATGGAACAGTTTGTTCGTTGTGTATAATATTTTTGATCCACTCAACTCCGTGGGGGCATGAATTTATGTGTAAATAGGAATCGAAGATTAAGGTAGATTAAGGCGGTAGATTAAAACTTTTTTTTTTCTAGGAGCAAAAAAAAAACAGATTTTGAAGCGGGTGCAATCGCGGGGTACTGTTAGTAAAATATAAATTGCATAAGTACCTAGGATGGACACTCAATCTCATACATAAAACTTCAATATCTAAGCAGAGCATTGAACACAAAATGTAAAACACAACAGGTACGTAGTGTCGATTAGCCATATTTAAATTAAAACTTTTTTCCTTGTGTTCGTATACTTGTTAATTCGTTAACAATTGTAGTATTTACAGTGTTCTAAAGGTATTTTAAGTATAAAGGTAGTACACAAACAGCAAATTTCTCAAAATGTTTATTTTCTTAGCCATCTTGTAAGCTCAAACTTACACAAAACAACTCAAGTTTCTAATTTAAGTTCATGTAAGCAGCATTGCGAATGGCGACCACATATTTGTACTTCAAAAGTTATGTTTTCAAGATGTCTCGGGGGAAATAATGTCTTGGAAAGTACAGGAATAAGGTTCGAAATCTGAAGATAAATTTTATTTTACGCACGAAAGACAAATTATTGGGACATCTTTTGAATGTAAGGTCTTACACACGGACAGTGTTACTGGTTTGTAACTAGTTTTTTACTCTCATGATCCTGTCTCGTGCCTTCATGATCCAATGTCCTTCTTTGACCACTTTTTTCTTCATAACTCTGCAAGCCATTTTGAAAATGAATGGCTATGTGAAATATATAAAGAAGCCTGTCTCCATCGCGTGCGCTCGATTGAGTGGATAAAATGCACAAGTCAAGACAAATTTGACTATGCGTAGAGGGTTTGAATGTAAATACTGTACTAACTAGATCATAATCTGCGGATAATAGATAAGGACGAAATGAAAATTCCCACCAAACATATTTGAAGAGAACCTGCAAGTTGGCAAGGCCAGGTGGTGACGCTGAATGCGAACGAGTTTAATCTTGCAAGCCCCGCAGTCATGCCAAGTTCTTTGTTCGACGAGCATTCTTCATTTCATTTCTTAAGTGCTAATTTTGCAGAAATTGCAGCTAACAGTTTTGATTGATTTATGCAGAATATGCAGATTTATTTTTATGAAAGGATTTAATTTTAAGAATAGTAGCAGTCACAAATTTTGCTAAAGCGACGGCAATAAAATCATCATTTACATACATAATGACATCCACCACAATAATCTGAACAAAACACAGCAGCGACAGCGACTACAACAACAAAGTAGTACAACAGGCAACAATGATAACATTAAGTGCAACGGCAACAGTAGCAACGCCAGTAATAGAAAATAAATCAGCAATAACAACAGCGACAGTGAATGCTACATTCAAAGTTTGATGCTTCTAATGCTAACCTTATAAATGTTTTATTTATGCTGAGCCAAAATATAATAGACTTAGGGCTTCATTTCTGAATCGCTTGTATGATATTTCGCAGGAAAATATCATGTCAAATGAAAGATTTTATATTGATAGAAGCAATTTAGAATGGTTCAAACCGCTCGTTGTGTTAGGGAGTTGTGTTGTGTCGGGGGATATACGTAGTATTTATATTCTCTTTGAGTGATAAGATTATTTAAAAAATGTGACTTTTGTTTGGGATTTCCTTTGAAAGTCAGTCATTTCGATTGATACGAACGATTCAAAAAAGGAACCCCAGACTTCTGAGAAAAAGTTTTTGATTAAAGCTTTTTCAATTACATAAAATAAAATGTCATTAAACCGCGTACTTTCCGAAAGGGATTTTATTAACGAACACGCGTTTGTCGGAAGCCCGTTTCATTCGTCAACTGGTATCGGAGTGTTTTTAATTAATCAAATTGGAAATATACGTCTGTAAAAAGACTTTCGCTGTATTTTTATTTTCTAAACTTTTTTTTTTCACCATTTTCATCATCATCAGCCATAAGACGTCCACTGCTGAACATAGGCCTCCCTCTATTATGCACAATTCACCATTTTGCATGATATTAAATTGATGCCCACTGTCTCTTTTTAAAAGAATAGTCATGTAGCTACTAAGGCTACTATGTAGTATTTTAATTTTGCTTTCGGCCGAGATGTTCTCTTCAAGTAAGCACCCGAACAAATCAACCGATGTTCAATTCGTCCGAACATAGAATCTGCAACGGCCAAATAGACCCATAACCGTTTTGGAGAGTTTTTCATCATGACCGCGGTTTTGGTTTAGTCTTCTCATTTTTTTTTTTAGTGTTGCCATACCTATTATAGCTAGCTTCAATATATCAATTAGAAAATCTGTTACCAAACGCAAATATGCTGAATCATCACATTCCGAAACCGAATCTTTCACCAGTCTCTAGTGTTTTTCCGCTGCAATATTGCGTCTAATACAATACAGATCATTAAAAATTGTTTGCTACTTCTCGTCACAAAAAGTACTTTAGGAAAACTAATCTAAACTCACCTAAAAACAAAAAAATCTAATTAAGTTCAAAGAAAAATATTAATAACCTATGTATTACTGACCTTATCTCTAATGTATTAGAGACGATATTATAGAGATTAGTCATACATTCAGTTTGAAAAAGTACTTCCGCAAAGTTAATTCCTGATTCAATCAACTATAATATTACATTTTCTTTTACAATCGTTTCGCCGTTTTGTCGTTTAAACAATCAATGTTTGTGATGAAAACAACACAAAAAGAGAAACGTATAGTATGAAAACTAACAATAATTTAAAAGTGATCCCAGCCATAATCAAATCTCAAGCGCTTGAACTCCAAACACCAAAGTTTGTCTTCCCATGATTTTCCTCTAATTTCTAGTGAATCGCTTGTTAAGGATATGAAGCGGCAGTTGTATTTAGACCTTCCCTCGCCCTCGTAACTGTAGTAAAACTAGGTCGTCGAGGAACATTGTAATAGAATTTGATATGTCAGAGTAGACTGGCTGGTACTTGATGTATGAAGTTACCGATGCCGTATATAACCAGCGACCGCACTGCGGGAACTGCTCGTGTTATGCACTAATGCTGCAAGCAATTTAATATGAAATGTTGCTATGAGCAATTGTTCCGAATTTGAGGCGGTGTCGTGGTTTATGAACCTCAAAGCGTCTGAATTATCTGGATGGCTACATGCGAAAACTTATAAGGGTCCCATTTATCACAATTTTGGATAGCTGCCGTTTAAATTTTACCTTTATTTCGGGGTAACTAAATTTACCCCATAATATTTTTGCAAAGTTTTACGTTAATATCTTTGCCATGCTAAAGAAAAAAAAAATACACGCCTTGAGCAGCATTACAGGAAATTTATTGATCTACGTTTGTGACCTCACCTACATTTTCAAATTCGTCCCATAATTGGCTACCGCTAATGTAAAAGGTAAACAAAAGACCAACTTTTAAAGTTATTTGACCATAAAAATTAACATTACCTTAAACAGCTTCAATAAATCACTCAGAACTACAATTTAAAACTAACAACCCACATAAACACGCACATTTGGTACCTAATTTTTACTACTAAAGTAATTATACATTACTCCATAATTATATACTATACTATACTCCGTATATAGCATTTAAAACTAGGAACACGGTGTGGCGCCACTTGCGACCTCCCCAACTTTATGAATGCGAAATGTTTACCTAATCGGATTGAAACTGAGAAATGGCTCCAAGTAATTATTTTTCAAATAAATGGTTGCCTGGAATTAACTTAAAATTAATTAAAATTACCTGGAAATATAAACGATTCCTGCGGGTTTTCTAGTCCAAGTGCTGGTCAAAGTATGGCCACATATCAAAAACAAAAGTAAGAAACGCTGATTAAGCCTTTCAGGTACCACTGTAACAAGCGGACACTGATAAAATTGTTCACGTATATTATACGTGTTACCAAACCATAAAAACCTCAGTTTTTATGTTTTTTTTTTTTTTAACAAAACCAAAATGAATAGTAAAGTGCGTCGATGTCATCGATATTTGGTTCCATAGACGTTTCTACCTCAACAACTCAATAGGTGCCACGACAAAATGGGCAACAGACATGAACGGATTTGACTTTCTCATAAAGGTACTCTCTTGAGACATCGGAACCCTAAAAACCTACACGAGAAAACAAAGAGTTCGCAACGGGACCCCAGTCGGACATTAAAAATTAGTGTCGGGAAGTGAATCGATACCTTACACGATCCGACGCAGTTTGAGGCGCACAAAGCGGCACATTGTCGATATAATTCGCAACTTTAGGGTTCTTTCTACTTTCTGGAATAAAACTTTTTAGTTTCACTTCATTTCATTTCATTCTACTTTTTAGTTAACCACGAGAATTATCAAAGCGTTGCTGCTTATATTTTTTGTAAGAGTAAATTATCTGTATCCGTAAATGATGTTTTAACTTTTTTCTATAGAAATTAACTGACAAGTATTTTTTTGTTAAAATTACCTTACATAAGTCCTACAACAAGTCACTTAAGTACTAGATCGAGATGACTCATCGTTTTTTAGGCCTTAGAACTACCTAATCAGATGTTAGTAAAGTCACTGAGTGTAAGTTTCAAAAAAGTATTTGTTTGTTTCTCTATAATCAGTTTTTTTTTTTATATGTAAACATAATATATATTTTATTTTAGTCATACATACTTTCATAGCTTTTAATTTGATTAAAAAGATCAGAAAAAAAAAAGTGTTTTCTTTCCTTTTCGCACCATTGTTGAAGAGCTGAAAGCGTTCGTTGTTTGAATTTCGTAAGGTTACCTCAAACAACGCGAGCTTCGAGTTTTGGGTAAGAAGGGCACGACCTTCTTGTATTGCTAGTGTAGAACTGCAGATCCCAAAATGGCCCGCATTAATGTTACGGAACCCACTCACCTCTCAGGCGTGGCCAGCGTCAGGTTGGGCGCGGGGAAGGCGCCGTCCGCCGCGCAGATGACGTTTACTGTGTCGTCATCCGTTTTGTTCTGGATCAGGCGGAAGTTCGTCTCCGGTACTGTAACGTGATAACATGCGGTCAGTTCAGTGGGTTTAAAGGCCGTGCCACACCAAATCCAGTTGCAGTCCACGTCCGTTATGGGTGCAGTACATTTGGATCAGTAATGTATGTATGAATCCCATGCTGAATTTAAAAAGGGGACTAAAATTTTAAAACTGCACAATGTCAACTGGAGTGACATTTAAAATATATAAGCAAATATTCTTAAAAGTTTTTTTTTAATTTCCGAAGTAGTAAAACAACATACAATCGGAACACGCAGCGTAGGTAGGCTTCCCTCTAGGTGGACAGATGACATAGTGAAAGTGGCGGGCAAACGGTGGATGCAAATGGCAGATTATCGTTTAGTGTGGCGTTATTGGCCGATGACGGATGATGATGAAAACAACTTACCGTTCCTTTATCATTGAAGTTTAAGAAGTTTAAGAAAATTTGAAATAATAATGCAGACTGATAGGAATATAAACAATATAATAATAATAGGTTAGCAAAAAATAAATAATAATAATAATAATAATAAATATCTGGGACATTTTTTGCACACACGGTCATCTGACCCCAAACTAAGCAAAGCTTGTAATATGGCTGCCAGAGACTGATATACGTACATAGATATTTTTTAAATACATGTTTTTTAAATGTTTGTCCTAGATGGGGATCGAACCCACGCCCCCAAACACAGAAGGTAGGGTCACTACCAACTGAGCCACCGGGGCAGTCAAATGTTTTGAATATAAATTATCCAGAAAACAAAACAAAATATGTCGAGAACCTCCTCTTTTGGAAGTCGGTTAAAAGAGGGAGAAAATCTTTATCACGTACGCAACCCTCAAGGAGCTAATGTTAAATGCGTTTTGATGAATTTATGTACTTCAAAAGTTTTACTCTTATTGGCTTTATTATTACTGGTACAAAGGCTTCTAGCAATCTGACATAGTTGACTATTTTACAATATTTTATTTAACTTGCAATGTTTGTATATGTACCCCATTGACGCGGATTTTGCAAGCACTGAATCGAGTTGCAGAGGAAATAGACCTATTTATCTGTTCTATTTCAGAATTTAAAAAAGCGGTATTGTTTTTGATGTGTTATAATAATAAGTTATATTGACTCTATAATAATTTAATATAATAATAATAATTGTACAATTTAGTTGACATTGCATGTATTTAATATTCTGGAGTAATTTCTTATAATTGTATAATTTAGTTGACATTGCATGTATTTAATATTCTGGAGTAATTTCTTATAATTGTATAATTTAGTTGAAATTGCATATATTTAATATTCTGGACTAATTTCTTATATATTTAAAATGTTGACATAACTACACTATTGTATTAGGTGCTATCCTGTAAAAATAGTTGTAATGAAATAAATAAATAAATAAATGTATGTATAGTAAATATGTATGTTCTGGTTAAATTTGTAACAGAATTTCAAACCAGTTCCCTTCGTTCAATTGAGTGGAAATTCTGCATGCCTGACAAGTTCCAATCATAATACAATATTATGACAGTGAGCTGATCTGATAATGGATACGGAAGGTGGAAAACGGAACTCCTCAGTAACTAGCAGTAGATTGATGGCGTTTACTCATTTTGATCAGCTTTCAGTAAACAAAACTTTAAGTAACCAATAACGGATTCTTTAAACGGTTGTATCGAAATATATGTTTGATTTAAACCGGCGTCTTTAGGATATAATTTCTTGTGTAACTAATCGAAGATTTACAAGTTTTTCTGTATAATAATAATAATCTACAACACATTAATGTATTTTTCAGTTTCATGATATTATAATATTTCTTTATTTTAACATCACTTTATGTGTTGCGCAACATTTCCGAGCAGTAACATTATGCTACGATATTTTAGAGAAGGCTTACAAGTGGCGCTAGGAGATGTGAGGCGGATGGCAGATGTTGGAATATAAAACTGGCTTACCGATTGGTGTAAGTTACGAGTGCTGTCGGCTTTACCTTAATAATGGCAGCAATTCCACCGTGCACTAACTAAACGTAATTAAGCTATCGCTGTGGGGCCATGTGTAGACACCCTTACAAAATAGAAACACAAGATAGAGATGGCATGAATTATAGTGCTGGCAAATTAGTCAGATCGTAGTTCTCCATACAAACTTAGACGAGACCAACCGGGTTTCAAACAAGTTTTAAGTGTCGCTAGTGTACGTTTTCCTTCGCGGCTTTATTAGGTAAACTCGATTGACAGAACTAAAATGCATGCTATCTTTTTATTTGTGTTTATTATTAGTAAAAGACAGCAATAGCACTAAGTTTGGTTTAGCGAGAATAGACTCCATTGTTGACGATTTTTCTAACAAGTAATAATAATTATGTACCTTTCCTCACCCGCTCATTTCTTTAATTCTTGGAAGGTTTACAAAGTCGTTAATGTATATAATTTCATGAACAAAAGTTTTAGTTTAGAATTTTCACAAAATATTAGCAGCGCCCAGCGGTTTCACCCGCTATCCTGAAAGAGCTAATTCTATCGAGATAAAAATCTAAAGAAATCTAAGTGTGCTAATCCAGGATAAAAATTTCATTAAAATCCGTTTCAGGTCTATGAAATTGTAGAACATAATATGTACTAAGTTATGTCAAGACAATATGAAAAAATAGCCGCTGTACGCGAGTACCAACATACGGACTGATGAAAGAAAATTTTGCTAGATGCTACAGAAACTTCGCTTCGCTCACTCGGTCAATTAGTAATTTACCATCTCTGTAACTCAGACCTCCATGAATAGAATTTGAATAAGTATAAGCGTTAATGAGGTTGGGTAGTCTTTTTTGACTTGCACCATACAACTCACGTCTGTGGCAGACACCAGCCGCCAAGCCAGCGAGCTTGTCACACGGTCAAGTAAGCGCTTTACGAGAATCCGCCCAAAATATCAAACACAATTCCTTCTCGACCGTTGTTTTATTTAGCCCTATCGGGTAGCTTCTGACTTATGGTAATACCGCACTAGATTCTAGTTCACAATGAGATAAGGTCCGTCAGGAGTTTTGGCGGGAACATGATAAAGTCATGTCGCGTCATTCTATTATTTTCCAAAACTTGTGTTATTTCGAGTGTTAATGTGTAAAATTTGTGGTTTTTTATCCATTAGGTGTTCGTAAGCGTGCACGAGTGTTGGTAAATAGTATAATGTTGTGAAACGTGACTCTTCGTTTTGTTTCCAAACTCTATAGAAACCTCCAGTAAAGTCTCCACCACTTTACTGGGTCATGACGTGGACTTGACCGTGACTTACGTTGATTGACTTAGAATGTGATCGAGAATTGTTTTAATTGTTAAATATTTACCTTCACTGTCAATACCTCAATATTGCAAAACTTGACACTGGCTTAATACACAAAGTGTGGAGCTAAAACATAAGAGAAAAAAAAAGTTACCTCAAAATAATGTGTGTGAAAACAAAATCTAGTAGGAAAATATTCACTTGACAAACGTGTTTTTTTGCAAGAACATTTTGAGTACACTACTCCTCGCCCCGGGGGACCCTTTAATTATCTGGCACATAATTAGCTCACAAGCTAAGTATTTTATTTATACAACGGATAATTCTGCCAGTGTTGCGGGAACATTGCGTTGACGAACTTGATTTCGTTTTTCTTTATAATGCGTTTTTTTGAAACCCTTTTATTTAATTTGCAATGTTTCTGTGCAATGTTTGTTAAGTCTAAAATAATATATAAATAAAATAAATAAAAAATGTCTAGTCTAAAATTTAGTTGTAAGTCAAACCTTTTAGTCTAAATAAAATCTAAATCTAAAATCTAAATCTCTTATTCTAAACTTTAGACTAGTACCCCTTGTTCAATCGAGTTGAAATTTTGCATTCCTGTTAAGTTCCAACGACAATACAATATCATGATAGCGAGCTGATCTGATGATGGATACGGAAGGTGGAAAACGGAACTTGTCAGTTACTAACAGTAGGTTGATGGAGTTTGGACTCATTTTGATCAGCGTATACAGTACCTACCAAAAACGGATTTTAAGAAAACTTTTTTTATATTCAGCTCTACCGACTCCGGGTCCATGGCCTTTGTCAATATTTACAATATTTTGTCAACTACAAAAAATCACTAACACACATAAAATTCTACTAATATAAAAAAAAATAACGACTTCACACGAGGAATACTACTTATTGCTATTTTGCGTGTATACTCCGAGCAGTCCAGCTCCCGCAAGCAGCACCCGTTCACGAGTTGATGCATGTGCCAGCCATCGCTGGCACATGCATGCACAATGTTTTTGTGGCTTCTCATATTATTTCAAACAGTTGTGGGTTCTTACCTTTATCCGCAAAAGTTCTATATCTCGTGCCGAAATGTGTTAGCTCCTCATGTTTATAAATTTACTTTTTCTGAATTGCGATTTGTTTTATATGAGATCAGAAAGATAAAGATTTGTTTGGCAAAATAAACGAGTAAGTAAAGATATGGTCGGTCACTGCATTTCAGGGACTATGATGAAAGAGGGAGCATAATATGTGTATATTATATTATGTAGGGAGCATAATATATTATGTATTATGCTGAATACCAACCCGCACTGGGCCAACGTGGTGGATATGGCTCAATCACCCTTCGAGGCTAGGCTGATATCTCAGCAGTGGGATTTTTAAAGACTGAAGCAGTATGCTAAATACCATACCTAAAATATTTAACTGTCAGTTACCTTTAGAATACCATTGCCAATGTTCATGTTTTTCTTATTTTGGCGAAGAAGAAAGACAAAAACTTCGAAAAAAAATGCTTTAAAACATTGTTATTCTAAAGATTACATCAAAAACGTTGAAAATGCACGAACGACATAGCCTGTGAGGAAAGCACAAGCTTGATAAAAAATACTCACCGAAAACAATCATCTGTTTCGTTCTCGAATCTTCCTCCATAAAAGTAGATACTACACATGTATAATCACCAGAGATGTCTGTATTTGGCTTAATTATGCGCAACGCTCTATGCATCTTTAGTGGATCACTAGATGCCCTATAAGTTAAATCCACTCTGCCTCTAAGAATGCCAATGTCCTGAGGCTTTTGGTTCTGACTAACTATCCACTGGTACACGGGTCGATGTTTATTCTTGAAGAACCATTTCACTACAAGTCCAGCTGTGTCGTTTCCTACATCGTAATCACAGTCTAATATCACCGCGTCCTGAACACCATATTGGATTATTTCTGGCACTACGATTTTCAATATTTTCACTGCGTTCAGACCTGTAACAAGAGAAACATGGTTAGATAGAGATAGACAGAAAGACAGACAACGAATAAAGATAGCTAGAAATATAGACAACTCTTTATTGAACACACCAAAAATTATATACATAAACAAAAATTGGTTAGATGACTGGTTGCCTTATCGTTTAAATTGATCTCTTCCAGGAAACCTGTCATGGTTACAGTATGTCTTCTTCTTACTTTATTAGACACCTGGATGCCTGAAACGTTATTAGCTGGAGGACAATCAAAATCAGCCTACCCTTGAAAGGTGATTAGGGTGATTAGTGTGGGTTGGCGGATTCACATACTCCATCGAATTTCTTCCCCAGAAATATGCAGGTTTCCTCTCGATGTTTTCCTCCACCGAAAAGCCAGTGGTATATATGTCCATACTTTAATTTAATAAATTTAAACATATTATAGGCTTTGATTCCATACCAACCCGCGGTAAGAAACAGCATAACATTTTCAATATAGCCAAAATAAATATTCCAACGTTGATAAACTGATGGCGCTGTTTTAAGGGATCGATCAACAAGAAGCGTTTCTGAAAGGAAAACGTCTTGAAACAACAGAAGTTTGTTCATTTTTCGGCTAAACAGGCGCTTGAGTGACGGCAGCATTACCCAATAAGTCAATAGAAAACGTCTACGGAACCCGTGAAAATAACGTAAACAATTAATATTCAGCGAGTAACAATCTACGTTGCTACTCTCAAGAAAATCTCCCTCTAGCTAATCCATATCCATCAGTCCCGTAGCCTTGATCATTAATATTTATGCAATTCCCGAGTCAACATCGTTGAAAGCTTATTTAAATTCAGCCCTAGTATTATTTTAAAGTGGGGCTAAATTCGTAAAAGATTCGGTCGCACTTAAAATTTAATCTCAAGGTAGAGTGTAGTATAAAAAAATTATACGATTAATCTCATATTTTAGCACTTTGAAGGGCTGTATGTTCATTGAAGCGTGAATAACAGCATTTTCAAGTTTGTGTCTTATCAACAAGGTCGGTGACGAAGGTAACCAGAGTGTAAAGTGGAACAGCGACGAAATGTTTGAGAAAACAATAGATGTATTAAAAAGCTCCCTCACCGCGAGCATTCGCGTGTAATGTAACATTCCAAGAATCGATTTAGAGCATTACGTTGCTTATAATAGGTACTACCTCACCGAGAGCATTCACTTGTAACAATTCAAGATTTGATTTTGAGTAATACTTTACAATACTGACTCACTAACTGACGAGCATTCGCAAGTAATGTAACAATCTAGATTTGATTTTGAGCATTTGCTTGTAACCGAATCAGTTTTTTTTACATTGATGTTACAAATTGTAATCACGGATGCTACACTCACAACTGTAATGTTACAAAGTGCATCATTACAGATGCGCGCTGTAATGCTCAGTTCTGCGTCACGCACCATTGTATTGATCAAATCTTTAATATAACAGACGAATGCTCCCAATGAGGGAGCTCCTTTACACTAAACAATTTACACAGGCATTAAGTTTAATGACAAAAGAAAAGTTTAATAATGTATAATTATAAACATAACAAATAAAGGAAATTCATATAAAACTTAGTGTCCAACCCAAGCCTAGGAAAGCTATGAAATAAACACAAAGGCACAGACAACTAATACCCAGATCCAGAGCTAGTATTTAAATCCTAATCCTAACTAATATTATAAATGAGAATGTAACTCTGTCTCTCTGTCTAGGTGTTTGTCGCGTTATCACGGCTAAGCGGCTGATCGAGCTGATTTTTGCATAGATATAGCTTAAGGAGACGGACATAGGCAACTTTTTTGTTTCACGCGAACAAGTAGCGGGTAACAGCTATTTAATAATAAGAAACAAAAGAAAAACAGTGGTATGGTAATATCTTTTCGATTTGTCGTATATTCTTTCGTCTTATTCAAACCATTTTATTATGAAGAGATACAAATCATTGGAATTTATACCTAAATGTCAACTGCTTAACCTCGAGCACTGTGTTGAAATTTTCTGTAGCTTGTGCAGTGTAGCGTTATATTCTCTTTGGCTTATGCATAACACCAGTAGTGGGCACTTATCTGGCAACAACTTGCCCCCAAGTCAAGACGCTAACTTATCTGCCAACATCTCTGCGTAATATGAAACAGTTTGTCAAAGAGGTTTTTACTGAATACAATAGAAACTTTTTATGCAAAGAAAATTGGTTCAAGCCGCCTTTTCTGCGTTTTTGTCACAAAAGTTAGGAAACTAGGTACATTTTAGAATTAATTTATATTGGTTTTATTTTTCTTTATTTGGCGAACTTGTCTTGAAGGAGAAAGAGTGCAGCTACGATTTAATTGAGATGGAAATATTACCTACCCACCACATTTTTCATTGCATCATTCAAAACGGTCTTGACTCAATGACCATTAAAAAAAAAACTTCGCATTCAGACCAAAACGCAAAACGACATAAACGCTAAATGCTAATCTCGTAAACCATAATTGCTGTAGACTGCATTATATTAAACAAAAAAAAAAACTTAAAAAAGAAACATGTTAACCATCCCGTAAGAAATGATTTATTTAATATTATTTGCAATTTGACTATTAAAGCCGGGTCGCACCATCTAGGTTAACTTTAAACTATAGTCATAACTGCAGTTAAAACTATCGTTAACGCGAGGTCTAATCGCAAAATAACAAATAGTAGCGTTTTTCAGCGCCTAGTTCTAAGTGACGAGATCACTTAATAAGGCGCAAAAAATACTGCGGATAAAAAATAAAACTGAAATTACGTTTAACCGAATAAAATTTCAAAATTTGTCTGAATCACTATATATAAATAGCAAATAAATAATCGCAGAATAGATCCCCTGAAAAAAATTAGTTGCACCATTTTAACAACGGTCAAAATAACGGACATCACGTGCTGGCTAAACTTCATGGTTAAGGTTAAAATTACAGCTAATTGAATTATAACAGTAACTTTAACTGGGATTATGGTGCAACCCAGCATTAGTAATCTGAATTTAGATTTTTGAGTTAACGGAACTAGGATTTATCCTAAAACTGCGACCAGAACCAAGGGGAGACGCAGCAGCATTCTCTTGGTAAACACTGCGCGTTCTGCGATTTCCAAGCCGCGTGCGAAGCGTGGGGTTTGGCGACCCCACCCCCTTGAGAGTTTGTTCGGCAGTGGACTTCTTATGCCTGATTATGATAATAACATATATAACAGTACTTATACAGCTACACCCCCTGTAACTAAGACCCGTAATAAACCTGACAACCACGGACTGCAAACCATCGTAGAAAATAATAGGAAAATATATTTTATCTCTTTCCCTCCCGTTTGTTAGACGGCAGACGACCATAATCAAGTTGTTACGTTTGTTAACCTTCGAAAAGATACACTAACCTTTCGACCGACTATGTATGATCTCTCTATGTCAAAATATAAAATATAATTTCGCCTCAATTTTTGCCGGTCAGCAGTTCCAGAGACCAGTGACTCAGCATACGCTATCGTAGACTAACAACGGTCTCTCGACCACTGGTTCAGTTGACAGCCGAGGTCACCTTGTTAGTTGAAACGTTGAAGTTGCACTTATGACAATGGAACCTAGATTTAACGATGTACTTATTTTCCTTCGTATGTAAATTTATTTCAGGCTGAGGTAGAAAGCTTTAGTCACAGTCAAGTCCAAGATTTTTTTAAATCTTTAACCAATTTTAAACAACATTGTGTATTAACGTTATTATAATATTAGAATAATGGTTGTTTATTTTGCTACAAATAATGATATGGTAAAGTACACATCAAGTTTTAAATTCGATTAAGTCAGCCATTAATATTTGGTTCGCATACTTGTACGTTTGATTTTAATTCTATACTGTTTCGCCATGCCTCTAAACATAATTGAAGTCAATAATATAGAACGATATTTATAATAATAATTAAAACGTATTTCAATTTGAATTGTCACAATTCAACAAAAATGTATTCGCAATCTGGTCAGAATTTTTTTTGGAGTGAAAGAAATGGAGAGTATTCCTAATGATCACGGGCATTTAAAAATAATATTTTGAAGTGTTGAGTGTACTTATTGAGGTGAATCGTTCATAAAAGTACGCAGAAATAGCACTATCGTGAAAGAACTCCTACTTCAAAATTTTGCCTATAAAAGGCCTCAAGATTTTTTGACAAGTTACTCGTTAAATTTTGTTATAAAAATCTAATGGTCGGTCACTAAAAACGCTGACTCTCTGTGGTCTCTTGACACCTAATGTCATTTGGGTACCAGGGTCACCTAGTAACTTTCTCGAAATTAAAGTCAACACTGGCGGTGAAGATAGAATGACAGATGGATTTAACAAGATGGAATGAATTACCAGACCAAAGAATAATTTACTGAAGTACTAGAACAGAGATAAATAAAATGAAAGCATAACATTTCTGCTACTTTACAATCGCAAAAGTTCGAGATTCGCTGCATTGAAACTTGGAAATGTAATTCTTTTTTATGTAGTAACTAGACTTTTGCTGTGGTTTTCCTTGCGGTTTTTTTTCCGTTTTCGATAGCTCAAGTTCATTGGTGTTTTGATTCTCGCCTTACAACGTGCGATTCGAACTTGCTAACCAGTTATTACCAGAAAATAACAAAACACGCTTGAACACAATGGAATCTGATTTATTACAAGAAAAATACACGTTTCAATCCAACTTTGATGCACATAGCTTCTGTAGATAATCATCCTTAGAAACACAATTTGTAAAGGGATTCTGTAGCAGAAGGAAAACTTTTTTTTTTTATGTTTGGCTTTTTTTCCTCCACTGTCCAAACACTTGCATATCGTTTTAAGATTTTAAACAATAGACGATAATACCCCAATTTATGGTGGGTACAGTAACCCGGGTAGTCGACATTGTTAATAAGTAAGTAAATGACTTTTTTTTTGCATTTTTTTTGTCTTATGTACTTATCTAATTATAGCAATTTAAATTTAATTCTATGATGTTGTTACAATTGATAAAATAAATAATAAGGAACCCTTGTAAGATCGCTGTGTCAGTGCGTCCGAATGTCTTGCAGCATAATAAATTCCACATTTATTAACCGAGCACAGCGAAGGTTTCAGACTACGAGAACAAGTTGGCGTTTGTCTGTATATTCTATCCGACGATACCTTGCGACCCGAATATCCGATGTTCAAAGTATTGTGTGGGGCTGTGTGTGTCCCAAGATTTAAGTTCGGCGCGAACTACTAATTTAGATGTACTGAATTTCTGTAATTTTTTACGATTTTCGTATTTTCTTTACTAACTGCGTACCAACTTACATAAGTACACACAAAGTTTTTCATGTCAGACTGATAAGACTTGATGGAGAATATTTTCCTTAAAGAACTTGCTTGACGGAACTTTTTAAGTGACTTTACTAGCAGGAATATTATTATTCAGCTTAGTAAAATTGAATACAGTATATAAGTACTCTGAAAATTTGAAATATTTGGATGTTTTATTATGTACCTGTCTATTAACAATCTGTATAAAATTATAATCTAAATTATAATCTAAACTTAAATATACAAACTAAATCTAAAACTAGAAACAAAATTAAAATAAATACTTTAATTAAATCTAAAATATCTACAAATAAAAAACCGCATAAATATAATTAAATAAAAAATAACAAAATTAGATATAATACTAGACAAAACCATTATAAAATTATGCCTCTTTCAAGCAGACGTAAGGCCCGTGATCTTTGCTTCCTTATCAAACTCTTCAATGGTAGTATCGATTGTACACAACACACCTGCAAAATGAGTTAAGAGTCTGTGCACCATCCCGTCTTTCAAGAAACAAAACTCATAATTTCTTTAACGGACCATACTGCAGAAGTAATTTGGGAATCTACTCTGCAGGGCTAGCATGCGCACCGTGACAAAAACTTTTAGTTATGCAAAAACAGGACACGGCTACGATAAAATAAGTTTGTCTCATTTTTCACGACATGAAGAGTAGAGAAGACTTTGTCGCGGTGCACATGCCAGCCCTGCTGGTTTGCCTAAGCTCTGTAGGCACTACAACCCGATACAATTAAGACAAGCGATACTCTACCTAAATTTAAGAAATCCATTGATCTCATTAATAATGTAAGTATTAAATAACTTTTTTTTGTCTCATGGTTTTTTCAAAAATTCGTTGGTTGGCTAATGTTTGCTAAAATTAAATATATTTTTATTGTTTCCTAGCTATAACGCGCTTCAAACATTGTTACCTTTATAATTCTATAATTTAGACTCACAAGTTAATATTTCCACTTCCAATGTAAACCTAAAGTAATATAGCCATTTAAACTCTTTTGTACTCTTTATGGAGCAAAAAAATATTCTCGATTAAGTCTAGTCGAACCTCCATGTACATGACGTGGTCTCCTTCCAAATCTTTTTGTTTTTGGTGGCAATGGCTTGGATAAACTATAATCTATGCCGCCATATTTTGTTTTTTTGCAAAAAATGTTTATGGTATTGTAACAAAACCTACGTTTTTTCGTCGTATTTTCGATGAAAAAACAAATTGTCACTTTTAAGTACCAACGAAGATATTGCGAAATTAAAAAAAAAACATTTGTATGTTTGTTTTTTTTCAGCAAAGCTTTTTACGGTGTAGATAACAATACAAAAAATATCGAAATCGAATAACGTTTAGTGGGTGGGTATCAGACAACGCTTTCTGTATGGAAGAGAGATTAAGTACCCGCAATGTTTTTTTTTTTTATATGCTTGCGTTTGAATGCCATCGCGTCAGATGGTAAACGAGGATGCAGCCTACGATGGAGCACTTGAAGACACCCAGATTATAATTATCAGAAAAAACCCACTCGGGCAGCGCATTCCACTGTTCAGCAATTCGAATAAAGAAAGTGGTATCAAATAATATAATAATATAGTGGTTATAGTGGTAAGTGAATTTTAAACAAATATATTATAATATATTTGTTTAAAATTCACTTACACAAGAAATCCATGCCGCCTAGCACCTCTAAGGAGCCGATCGAAACTCAATATTTGGTAGTCGAAGCATTATTATATTTTAATTCGATTCGCAACCCTGGCGGACCCTCCAACGTTATTTATATTTAATTTCGCCCGCAGAGGGGCGTTGGCGAGAAAATGTCTTAGTAATTGCTTGAAAAACTTTGCCAAGTTTTGGACTGTCTTTGGAAAAAGTTTGGTATGTGTATACTATACAAGTCTTTTTGTTTTTGTTGTTGTCTGGAATTGTAACACAAAATAACCTAAGCTAAGTTATTCTGATTTATTTATTACAAGTTAATCACTCAATTTTGAACCCATAGTTTTCAAGTGTTTCAAGTGACATATTAAAACAACCTTTATCTATATTTAGCGTGGTAATACGCTGCTAAAACTGGTGGGCTTGAGGATTTGGATTATCGTAGTTTGTATATGTATAGTGTATACATATTTATTCGTAGCTTCAGCCCGCAGCTTCGTCCGCGTTTTTCAAGGAAAAAATAAAGGCGTTCTTGTAAGTAAGGTAGCAATATTTCCCGACGCCTTTATTCGCTGAAATTGCTTCATCCCAAGCAAAGAAAATGTACACGAGAAGAATAATCATCTCGTACAAAAAGTATACCTCCGAAAAATCTGCTTATACGTATCTAGTTAGCTAATGCTCAAACCGTTATAAAAATCGATGAAAATATGGTTAACTAGTTATCACCTGTGACATCTCGCGTCTTTGTGATATATAGTAACCCCTTAACAAATTTTATCAAGATCCGTTCAGCGGTTTAGCCGTTTAGTTTAGTTTTGACGTTTTGTATGGATTGAAAGTTGCAACGTAGGGAGTTCTGAATCGCGCAAACAAAGTTTTTTTCCTTGAGACAAACGTATTCATTTTCATATCTTGAAGCTTTATTGGTCCGGATACGACTGTGGCTATATTCTTGTGAGTTATGATATTAGTTAAATAAATAATGGTGGACGTTTTTAAGACAGCGCCATCTAGCCCCAAACTAAGCAAGCTTGGACTATGGGAACCAGATAACTGATAGAATACATAAATTCCTTCCTTTTGTAAATACATACATAGATACAAAGAAACACCCAGACATAGAACAAACATCCATGTTCATCGCACAAATGTTTGTCCTGGGTGGGAATCGAACCCACAATCTACAGCTCAGAAGTCGGAAACCCTTCCACTGAGCCACAAGGCTAGTCAAGAAGCAAGTAGAATATAGAAACATAGTATTATTGATTATGTCCACTATTTAAGGTAATGAAATCCCTAGGATGTTGCCGACCGGTATAATTATTATTGTTGGTCATGATTCCCGCCAGATCAGATTTTTAGACGACGACTACGAAAAAAAAAGATTTTCCGTACTCAAAATCACTTGCTTGAAACATACGCGGGCCGTTTGCAGCGAAGCGAAAAAGTACTGTGGCCGCGGAAAAAAAGTATTAAGGTGCAACGTTTCGCTCAGTGCGCGAAATTTAAATTTTCTTGCGTTTTTTGTCAATTACAGCTTTAATAATTAATCATCGTAGGTTCGAGAAAACTAATTTTGTGATAATAAATTGATTGTTTCAAGAAATTACTCCAAATCAACAGACTCGACCTCACCAAATCAAATGCCTAGCATGTAAAAAAATTACACAAACATAATTATATCGCTCTGCTTACCATAGCTGAAGCTTAGTCTAGATTACAAATAGTTTCAGAATTAATTTGTTCCAACAAAAATAAACTAAATAGGAATGTATAAATATGTAGTGTTATAGACATCATTAGGTGACCTAATTCTATAGCTGGCGCTCGTACTGTCAGCACCAAAAGCTCATAATACATTACTTCCATTGCCAACCTCTGGGCCGGCCCGGGCCCATTAATAATGAGTTTCCTCGCCAACGGTACGCGCATCTGACAGAAGCGATAGCACTTTAACTCTGTCATTTTATCACGTTGAGAACTTTTATTATTTTCAGGCCAAACGGCCACTAAAGAGTCGAGGCGATACACAGCGGACAATCCTCTCTTAACTGGGCGTTGATAATAATTTCCTCTGGTGGCACTACCCGATATTTTTTCCAAATTTTTCCATCGTTCTTAATGTTTTATGGAAATGTATTTATTTTAAAAGCAATATCACTTTTTAAAGTGCTTTTTTGTCACCGGGTTTCATGGGTAAGGGTATATCGTTTTGCTAATACTTTGTTTTAAAATAAACATGACACGTTAAAAATTTACAAACATTCTGCTACCGTGTTAGCAGAGCTGCAGCGCTTTATGACAAAAATAGATTATTACATATTTATCTGTCATATATTTTTTTAAATTTATATATTTCTTGTGTAAATCGTACTTAGTTCTTTTGTAACTTTTCATACTATTTTTCCAAAAAAAAATAACTCAAAGAGATTCGATTGAAAGAAATTTCTCATCTACTACGAATCACTTCCGGAATCTGTTATTGCATGATACTATAAACGTTTTAACATAAATCTATTTGCGGTTTTCCACATAAGTTACTCTAAAAAGCCTCGTTTGGGAAGGGTAGCGTGAATAGCGATGCACTGCACGGCACGCCGCATGTTTAATACCGACGTTTGACCCATATGCTGTAGTTATACAGTAAAGTTTAGACATTTGTGTAGATATTATATAGCAGTGATTACATTCGACTTCATTCAACGCAATTTTTCTTTCTTCCATTATTTACATACTGTAGCTGAGTCCCAGGCTTCGGCTCCACTTTGAGAAATCGCGTCAAATGAAATTCTTCATATACCTAATAGTGATCAAACTTCTCATACCTGGGTAAGTTCGTCTAATCACTAATCATAAATATTTCCGGAAAAGGGTTGTTCTCGATACCTCACGCTAGGACTAACCTACTTGCTAAGACTTCACGAAAATTCGTTCGGCATGCAAAACAGAATTCTATGTAACTAGCATCTGCTCGGGTTAAAGATACTTGTTCACCTGGCTCTGGTCTGGTGGATACCTGGTATGGTTGAATTTACCACTAAAATACTACTCTATACGCCGAAAGAGAAACTGAAAGGTTAACTATAAATAAACACAATAATATTCAAACAGAACACAAAATCTTTTTAATACTGCATTCGCAATAACTGAATTATCTTTTGAAACCGTCACTTTGCATTGTTATAAAAAAATGTTAACACTAGAAGCGGCTCAATTTAATGAAAAGCTAGAACCCAGGCCAAAGTCGGCTTTGTACACAAATATAATTACCCCTGGGCGTTGGAATTCAGGTCAGCTGTCCTAAACTAACGCATATTTTGGGATGAACCGTACCGTAGAGTAAATTGTTGTACGTTTTTGAGCAGCGAAAGTAATCCATTTATCCATACGTTCAACGAGGAATTTGTAGTGAAAAATTTCTGCAAGCAGTTAAATTAATTAACAAACTATACGATATAAATACTTTTGTCATTATTGACCGAGCGAAGCGAAGGTCTCAGAGTCTAATGGAACAAGTCGGCATTTGTATTATGTTTGTTTGTAGTCCGAAGATAACATGCAAACCGTGGATTCGATCTTGATGAAATTTTGTAAGCAAGTAGTTAATTTCAATTAATTTTTTGACTGGATTTAGTCCACGGATTTTGAGGTTGTATAAAGGGATCGCGTGGTCTTAGCTCGGCCCGAAATTCTAGATTTGTGATTGTAACTAATTATCTGATACAAAAATTTGCATTGCTAAGACTAACAAGTTCGATTAAATTATAATGACTATGATCCAATCTGTAAAGGTATACGACTGTAAAGAGAGATATTTATTTTAAAATACATATTGTTTAATGTCGGTAGTACACGAAGACATTTTTTATTTTTTTATTTATTTTGTACCAAAAATATACAATATTTTAACATCATAAATTGTCTTAAAATCTAATTAAGGTTTGACTAGACTAGTTCGCGCCATTTACAAATTTTTAAATAGTCTAATTAAACAATATAAGCATATGAGCGTTGCGCGCAAGCACACAAAACAGCCGCGGTAGGCGTTTACCACGGACGTCTCGCAGCAATAGTAAAACCGGTTCCACTGAGTATCTACTCGCCCGGCCGTCGCAGGTTACACGTACGTTATATACGGTAAATCATGGCTAGTCTTCTCACAAGTCCCAACGCTGCAGGCGTGTAATTTCTTCTCATCTCACGCCCCACATAGCCCTCATTTCACACAACACGACGCGTCGTCTATTTCAGTCTTTTCAATTCGTGTTCCACTTCCCCGCGTTACTATTTACAAAGCTTTGTGTTATAGAAGTCACCGACATAGCTTTATAAGGATTTGCAAGTTGACGTGGCAGTGGGCACAATGGGCAGGCTACATCGCTCGAAGAAAAGTAGAGGCCGTAGCAGATAAATGCTTGCGGTTATTCGGAGCTTCGCGTTTGTACTCTGCGGTCAAAATTCAAATCTGTTGTCAACATTGACACACCGCGGACTTAATTTCGACCACGAAATGTGTTCATCCTTGGTTTGCTACGCGTGTAACGCAAGCGTGGAGGGTAAATTAATATCTTTATCGAAGCTTATCATAGCATAATAATATCCGCACAAGTGTCTTTGACAAAATAAGAGTCGAAGAAAAGTAAAGGTCGCAGCAGATGAATGTTTGCGGGTATTCGGAGCTTCGCGTTAGCAGTCTGCGGTCAAAAATCAAATTTGTGGTCAACATCGACACACCGCGGACTTAATTTCGACCACGAAATGTATTCATCCTTGGTTTGCTACGCGTGTAACGCAAGCGTGGAGGGTTCATTAATATCTTTATCGAAGCTTATCCAAGCATAATAATATCCGCACAAGTGTCTTTGACAAAATAAGAGTAAAAATTAAAAATAATCTTGTTATTATGTTCTTACCATCGCAATTAGTTTTCTTTTCTATTACGTTTCAAATAGCATTTGACATAATATGTAGCAAAAAATGTTGCCCTTTTTCTCGGAAATATTTCTCAACTGAGTATTTCTTTCTTGTAGCGTTAGCCCGTTGTGAACCATTTACTTTTAGGTACATTTAAGTAATATAACGTTCCTTTGATATAATTTATTTAGTCTCTTTGAAGCATTATTAAGTTACTGATTATGTCAATACTAATGATGTTGAAAGGTAAAATTTGGTAGTTTAATAACGAGAATTCTGTGTTGATAGTAAATAATTATAATTTATGTGCCTATAATATTGAATAAATTAGAACGCCTGATGCCTGGAATGATAGAATGTCAAAGAATTTGAAAGGAACTTAACAAAATTTCGCGAATTAATCAAAAAACTAAAAGTAGCGCTTATGTTAATAACTATTGAGTTGAACTATTGAGTTGAGTTTGAGTTAAAAATATGAGCTACTAGTTGTTACTCGCGACTTTGTTCGCGTGGACATAAAATCATCCGTCTTTGTGATATACAGTAACTCCTTATCAAATTGTATCAAGATCCGTACAACCGTGATAACGCGAAAAACATCCAGACAGAGAGACAAAGTTACTTCCTATAGTTCGCTAGATGGCGTTGATCCGTTTTTGTGCATTTTTGACGTTTTGTATGGAGTAACAGTTGTAATATAGGGAGTTCTGAATCACGCAAGCGAAGTTTTTTCCGCGAGACGAACATTTTCATTTAATATCTCGTAAAATTTTATTGGTCCTGATACGACTGCGGCTAAGTTTCCTCTGAATTATCATATTAGTTAGGATAAATAATCACATTTGACGGCTATCAAATTTAGAAAATCACTGGTCATATTTTTTTTTTCTTCTTTTTTAAAGTCATATTTTTTTTTGATAGACAAGTTATAATTATACTAAGAACTCCTACAGTACTGCTAACTTTCCAAAACTTGCAATTTGACTCACGAGATACTATTATTGTACTTACGATAATACTCTAAAATTATATTATAATTATATTATTGTTATATTTAACGACATTATATTATTAATTATATATCGAAAATAGAAAACTCAATCAGCAGTTCAGAACCTTATTGTACAAAACGTGATCTCAAAAAACTAGAGTCAGCGTTAACGGAATTGCAGAGTGCTTGCATTGAGTTGAATTCGTGGTTGAATTGTCTTGGATTGGACATTTCCTTATCCAAGAGTAAATTTTGCATATTTAAAAAAGGTGAGTGTAGGAAAAGTGTTGATTTCAGAATTAATAATACGTCTCTGCCGAGGGTTGAGAATTTTAAATATTTGGGTCTCTGGTTAGATAGCCGATTAAAGTGGCGTAAGCACATTGAAGAAACTGCACAGAAAACCTCAAAGCTGATGAACTTGTTAAAGGTACTGGCCGGATCAGGTTGGGGTGTCCATCAAAAATATCTGAGACGTTTATATATAGCTGTGGTTAGGAGTCGAATTGATTACGCAAGTTTTTTCTATGATAATAGCTGTAAAACTCATCTGTCTACATTAGACAAAATACAAAATCAAGCCTTGCGCGTTATTGGTGGATATATTAGAAGTACCCCGATTCACGTTATGGAGAGCGATTTATATCTTCCCCCTCTTCAGTACCGCAGAAGGTTTTTAGCCGGAAAGTTTTGGTTGAAGGCTAAATCGTTTTCAAATAATAAAACCATTGAAATATTAAAAGAATTGTGTAATACCGTGCGGTCTCGATATTGGCGGAATAAAAAACCTTCTTTGCTAATTTCTATCCATACGGAGTTAAGTTCGGCTCCTATCTATAGTTGTAGCCAACCTGAGATGCTTTCATTGGAGACCTGGATGAGTAATATTAATCTGTCACATGTATTATTTGATTTATTTCCACTGATTGAACGTGCAAAACTATCTTACGCCAACAGTACTTTAAAATCTTTATCTATTAGTTATATTAATCAACATTATGAAAATTGTTACAAAATTTTTACTGATGGCTCAAAGGATGGTAGTAACGGAGGCGCTGCTTTTTTGGATCCTCATCAAGATAGATATATAAAGATTAAGATTGATTCTGATATTTCGATCATGCACATCGAATTACTTGCTATATCAAAAGCTTTAGCTTACATTCGCACAATCAATTGTCGTAAATTTGTCATCTTAACCGATTCTAAAAGCTCACTCCAACATTTGGCGAGAGGCATTCCGACAGCCTACCACATTTTGGAATCAATCTTAGGCTTTCAGTCAGAGAACAGGGAAGTCTTCATACAATGGATTTCACAGCAATGGATTTTACAATGGCAATTGCAATTTTTACAATGGATTGAACAGCGTCGTTTTCATGCAACTGAATGTGAGATGCATTCAGTTGCATGAAAACGACGCTGTTGACCTTTTAGCTAGGCAGGCGACTACAGATGGGATTCCGTTGCGGGTGTCTCCCCTGGCCACGGATTATACTCGGTGGATTGGGACCATTGTAGATCGATGTGGCAGGAATATTTTGATGAGCGATCCAAGGAGCTGGGCATCTGATATAAGACGATACAGCCCGAGATCCCCAAATATCCGTGGATAAGCAGTAGTCTCCTAAAACGTGATGTTTTGGTGACAGCCCTCAGGATTCGTTCTGCACACATTCCATCAAATAAGTTTGCATATGGTTATGAAAAAAACGCCGTCCCCCAATTGCAGTGTATGTGGCGTCATTGAAGACACTCTACACATTTTGATGGAATGTGTGCGGAACGAGGCCTTTAAGAGACTATGGTTTAATCGGAGCGATATTACTGACGTCGGATTTTGTAACTGCATTCTGGTTTTATATACGTTAGTGGAAATAGGCCTAAAAAGATAATTTTGTGTTTATATTTATTTAGTCAATGTAATGTGTTATGTATAGTGTGAATCACAGGGGATGTGGTCGCTGAGCGACAAAGCCCTTTAAATAAATTGTAAAAAAAAAAAACCCAGCGCTTATAAATTAAAACCGACGAACGTAAACAAGGATCCAATGTTACGCAATCTGGCACCAATTTACAGTAAGTGTCAGTTTAATTGCATCAATGTAAACTTGTCATATCGCTACCCCAAATTCGTCGGATGAAAACGCCAATACGGTAATTTTGTAATGTGAACTACTCAATGAGTTGTTGCCAATCTGATCTGTGTGAATCCCTTTGTCTGAATATCCGATCGATTCGCAATTGAAACGATAGCTAATTTGCATTATTGGCGTCCGCTTCCTTGTTCGTTTGTGACCGTATAATGATGGCATTTACTTTCATCGAGATCAAGACAATACGACGCCAATTAAGTGAAATTAAATTGTATTAATCAATTAAACGATGTGTAAACTTTATAAATGTTTTTCTTTTTTTAAATCCATGCGGTATTAAAATATTGTGAGCCAATATTTCCCATTAAATTTCAGTACTATGATTAAAATCTTATATAACTTATCAAGCAAGTTTCAAAACGAAATTTATAATATACTTCAAGCTAAATGACCTTCCACATAATGGGTTAGCTAACATAACATCAACTAAAGGCCCTTCAAACCCTTGAAGGGCAACATGCGGCCATCAAAATAAATGATCTATGCAAATGACAAGCTCCGTCAGCTTGGCAATAATTAATGAACCAATCAACCAATTGGTGCAACTACCACAGAAAAAAAAAACAATGTAGTTACATTTGCCCTGTATTTCAGAGGTAATATTTGCAAAGACAAATAAAATTCATCAACATTTTTAATGTTTTAATTTAATAATTTTTAACCAAAAAAAAGGAGGCTTTCAATTCGACTGTATGCTTCTTATGCGATTAATCCGCCAATTACGAATTGATTTTGATATATTTTTTTTTTTGTTTGGTAGGAAATACTTCAGAGGTCCTATATTTTATCGAAATTCAATCAGCAGTTTTTGAAGAAATCAACAATAACGAAAAATATACTACTACCCCGGTGCCTCAGTTGGTAGTGAACCTACCTTCTGTGTTTGGGGGCGTGGGTTCGATTCCCATCTATGACAAGCATTCATGTGATGAATATTTGTGTTTGTTCTATGTCTGGGTGTTAATATCTATATAAGTATGTATTTAAAAATATATATGTACGTATATCAGTCTTTGGCAGCCATATTACAAGCTTTAGCTTTAGCTTAGTTTGTGGTCAGATGACCGTGTGTGCAAAAATGTCCCAGATATTTATTTATTTATATCATCATCATCATTTTCAGCCCGTAATCGCCTACTGCTGAGAGACCCCTCTTCTTGTACGCCAATTATCCCGGTCCTGTGCCAATCTTGTCAAGGTACGACCCGCGATTTTCACAATACAGTCTTCACGACCTGGAGGGCGATCAATGCGTCGTTTACCGGTACGCAGCCACCAATCCGTCAACGCTTTAGTCCACCTGCCATCACTTTGCCTGGCAACGTGTCCTGTCCAACTCCTTTTGAGTTTCGTAATAGCCGTCCCGATATCACGAGAAATATATATATAACAAATCAAATTTTGCAAGTTTGGATGGTGAAATACACCGTACAAGACAAAAAAGCCAAGCCAAAGATGCAAAAGTAATTTCATCCACAAAAAAACAGAAGCTAAAAGAAGATTCTAGTCAAATCGAAATCCGAAGCTTTAGATAGCTTTTCTTTCTTGCATCGTCACAACTAGCATATCTCCAGGTTAGGAAGCTGAATGCTAATAATTTCTAGTGTCAAAACCCAACGAAAAGCTCCGCATTTTGCTTCCACGACTCTTGCATTTCCGACTTCAATGTCTGTATCACGTGTCAAGAAACGCAGTTCTGTGTGCTTTTAAGAAAATTGCTTTCAGCGTCGGTGACATTTTTATCTCAAAACTAGAATTCGTTGTAACGAAAGCGTTCGATTCTATCCCAGACTGTTATTATATCGAGAGAATGCGATGGGTCATCTACAGTTACTGCTCTGTAAAAATTGTACGATAGTAACGTATGAAAGAAGCTGTAAAATATATGGCGAAAATATTACATAGATAAAATATATTATGTATGTACAGGGCTATTTTTACCCGACTGCCCAAGAAGGAGGGTAATGTTTTTGTGGTTTATGTAAGTATGTATGTTTATCTGTTAATCTGTATGATCTATACCTATAAAAGGCTTCGTCCTGACTGACTGACCTATAGACAACGTACAGCCTAAACCGCTGCACGTAGAGACTTCAAATTTGGAGGATATGTTTATTGAGGGGTGTTAACACACACTAAGAAAGGGTTTTTTGAAAATCAACCCCTAAATGAGAGTGAAATGGGGTGTTAAAGTTTGTATGAAACTTTTTATTCTCTGGTTAGATTAATACCAAACTTGGTATGGAAGCTCTACAAGAAAAATAAAAAGACACGGGTATCACAGTTTTTTCAAAATCAGCTTCCGTTAGCATAGAAAAATAAATTTAAAATTTTGGTAATAGTATGTTTGTTTCTCCTTAAGTTTGACTGCTGTACATATATTGATGAAATTTGGTTTCGGGGTAGCTTAGAAGTATAGTATTATTAACCGCCATAGTAACTCAATGGATTATTGTTTCCCAGAAAAAAGCGGGCGAAGCCGCGGGCAGGAGCTAGTAAATGATAAAATCTTCATGAAGATTTTATAAATGAATGAAATAGAATACTTAAAAATTGATAAGTAGAGCTATTTTCACCCGACTTTCAAAAAAAGAAGGATGTTCTCAAGTCGAAGATTTTTTTTTGAATGTTTCTTCGCTCATAATATTTCCGTCATTTATAAACCGATTTGAGAAATTCTTTTTTAATTTGAAAGGACATAATTATGTTCTTGCAAAAATTCCCATTTTTATCAAAAACCAGTTTTGATACTAGGTTCCATGAGGTTCCTCAAATATTAAAGACATACATATAGCGATTTTGGTATTTTCATCAATAAGTCAAGCATTTGCATACAGAAAGAAACCATTTGCTGAAGTGTAACTGATGAAAAAGGCCCCTTAACCAGTGGAACTCCGTAATGTACTTCGCGGGTGGCGCCAAGAGCATCTCGATGGTGCATTTTTTTCATATATATGATGAAGTCTGTTTTTTTTTTGTTAAAATTATTGTCATAGTAGTGTCATTAAATTAACTGAACCATGTCGTATAATAATGTTACTCATACTCTAAAATGGTTTATGTTATCAAGTCACGGCATTTTAAAATATTTTTCGATCGCGTGCTGAGCGTTGCAAATTCTTAATAATTTTTTTTATAACCTAGAGATAAATACTTATAATAAAACTGTGGAACATACCGGACTCCCATGCCCGTTTGCACTAAGCTTTGACAGGTCCTAAGTTCGTACTTTACTCTGCAGGACGTACTAAAATGCGTAGCACCAAACTTAACTTAAGAGAATCTGTAAGACATTTCCTTTCCTTTGTCAAGGCTAAGTCCGACTTAGTTTAGGTGATGCTTAGCTAAGTTTTATCTTTGTTGACTTTAGTGCAGACGGACATTAGTGCACAGGCTAAGCTTAAGCAGCTTTATTTGGTTATCTAGAGAGTTTGTAAAATTAATGACAAAGAAGATGGGTTGACGTGCGGCTTTCATAAAAAAAGGTCTGTGGTGTCCTAGGCTTTATATCAAACTTTGTTTCATTAAAATCGGTTCACGACAACTGGAGATATTACGTAATATTTAAGAACGTTGAGTACCTTTGAAAGGCACCAAATGAGGCCTAGTATCATTATGGTTTCGCGTACTTACTTTTCTACGCTGTTAGATGTGACTGAAAATGTGCTTGTGATGTTTTAAGCCACCTTCTCCCTCAAGACTAAGTTCCCAACTAGAAAACTACAAATAAAAATCCCAGCATAAGTGCTTGCGCCAGGAAATGAAAACTACCTTCATTTTTCACATCCCAGCAAAGTTATAATGGGTTTTCTTAGTGAAAGCATCTAGATTGTGTTTTTAAATAATGTTTCAAAGTTATGGACGAGCGAAGTTTGATTTTATTGTCGGTGGTGGCTTCAATTGTAAGTTAGTGTTGTTTATAGCTTTTAGGGTGTCGTAGTGCTACAAGGGACCCTTACAAATTCCTCATCTCCGTCTGTCTGTCTATCTGTCTGAATCCTTAACAGCTTTATAACTTCCTAAGTTATAAACGTTCGTGCATGAAATTTTGCACAATGATAGTTTAAATATAAACATCCAGTTTTTTTTTTTAGTTAGTAAAGTTTCCAATTGTGAAATATGGGCCAACGAAGATGCTTGCAATGTACCCCCCTCCCTTTCATTTTTAAACTAAGCATCTCAGAACTTGCTATTTTCCATGTTGATAGATCTTTGTAAAAACTAACTTTCGTTCTAAATTATCAAGTGATAATAACTTTTTGAGATAAGCGGGAAAAACTGGCAAATACTTCAAACGTCCTTCGTGCCTACGGAACCCTACTAAGCATGGTGCGATATGCTCTTAACAAGTTATCCTAACTAATGTTACTACTAGTTCTGCGAACAGTAGACTTCGCAAGCATAAACTTTTTTGTAACATTCATAACTATAGTATCAACAGTCGGAAGTTATTGTCAGAAAAATAAACAAACAAACATTTATGATATACTGATACGTTCCCGTAGAGATTTCACGCTTTTCTGAGATCCTCGCTTCGCTCGGTCAATTAATCGTTTGGTAATTTTCGGGCACTCAAACACTTGGAATGTTTTGAGCACGCGTTATAAAATGACTCTTGAGTTATGAACCCGTTTTCATTACATTACTTATTTAAAGTCACCTCCTTGCCTTTGAGGTGGAGTTCGAATTTGTTGCAGGGTTGTCACTCATTGTCGCTCACTAATTTCTGTAATTTTTAGCTATTGGTAACAAGTTAAAAAACATGATATGTTTTTTAAATACAAATAAAATCGTAATATGTCCCTTATTATAAATGTAGTATAATTATAAGTGTAATAATAATTTATAAATAATACATAAAATATATATTTTATTATACCAAATTGAATTTTTGATTGGAGTTTTAGTTAATTAATTCTTATAACTTTGAAAATATATATTTTAATTAAACGGGAATTATTACTTATGTTAAATTTCACTAAAATATAAACAGACATTTTGTCTATAACATCAGAAATTTATGTATTATATAAATCTATGTAAAGTCAATGAATATTCATATAAATTAAATTAAGTCAATATGACTAGTTAACCAGTCATGCTGACGACCCGCGCGATCCACTCGTCTCAAAAATAAAATACATAAATGAGATATAAGTAAAGTATGACTTAGTCTATCATACAATTATGTTTACCTCAAAAAATATTATTTTATATGACGTTAACAGCCACAATTAAATGGGACATAGTGCGGTGTCTTCTCTAGTACAACACACGTAGAAATCAATACCTAAGTGCCAAAACATCAATATAGAACAATTCCTATTATATAAGGGACTATAGGCTTAATAAAAGTTTTATTTTGCGAAACTTCAAAAGCTGATGTAGCCTCCACTCCTTTCTGAAAAGTCGCCAACCCTACCGCATTCCGTTCGACGCGAGAATATGACGTGTATGTAATTACTTAGCGCGGCGCACAGTCATGCCGTGTCATTTTCGCTAACGGACAGCCCTGGCTCCATCCTAGTTAACGGGCACAGCGGAATCATTTGTAATTTGAGTGTCGACATTTTGTTGAGTTTACGGTTCACGGTGTTAAGAGTTTCGAGGTTTGCTCAGTTAATATGGTTTTCTGTTTGTTATGCTCGTTTTTACATTTTATTGCATCACTTTTTATTTACTGCAAATTCCGTTTTTTGTTTGTATAATTTCGTGTATGATTACTACTTAGCAAACAGTTGGTTGGTTGGGTGGTAGTTATTTTCAGTTTCCTCTTTCTGTTTTTAATGCAACGGAGTGACGAAACTCTTAAGTGGCTCGCCCGATAGTAAAATTTCATCGCCACCCAGAATTTTGAACATTTAACAATTCAAAACCGTGCACGGCAATGCACTGCACTCGTCAAACTTGATATATAAGATATTGAATCTCTTTAAATCGGCTGGTAAATGGCACGACAGCAAACTCTCCCCTCCCTATTTTGGGGGGAAATACCCCTCCAATCAAAAATCACCGACGACAAAAAAATATATAAAAATGTAGAATTGCGATTGTGCTAAAAAGTTTGTGCTCGCAAGGTCTATTGTTCGCAGACACTACTAGTATTAGTATGGATTTCATGCCTAACAAGTCACAACAACGAAAACCATCTATCTTAGAATAGGTATCAAGAAACCTTTGTAAAATTCTTAAGCTATTGAGCAAACAAAAAAAAACTTCCTATTATTACAACACGATAAGCTTTAGTAGTTACTCATACCTAGGTGTAACGTGTACCATTAATGTTACACGTCAAAAGAAAGTTTAGATCTTTTAAACTTTTTTTACTTCGGCTGAAGAACTTTACAAAGAAGGAAATCTAATTTTCCTTCCCAGTCGGTTTATTTGGGTTTTACGAAGAGTTTAGCGCATTACTTTAGAGATCCGTTAAAGTCGGGAAACTACGACGTTGCAAATAATCTGTTTCTTTAAAGCGTGTATCTAACTAAACCTCACGGTATATTAGAGTGTAAATAATATTTAAAATTACGCACCGTAGTGGACGGAGTCATTGCCGTATTTCTGCCGTACTGCTCATATCGGCCGCACCATCCTTCGGTACGGTACACTCGATTTTCTTAGCAACTCTAGAGGTATTGGTTTGTTTAGCACAAATATAATGAACTGTCGACACGTATTTTGCATTAGGACTTAGTTTGTTAGTCTTTCGGTCTGCGAGGACCTACTGGTGTGCTACGGCAACACGCGTTGAGAGCCAGTTTCTATTTCAGGTTTTGTCATCCTTGGCCACACCTTCAGTCATATGTTTAGCCTGTCAAATATGAAAAAAAAGTATTTTTCTGAACACGAGTCTCTACGAGCGTTCATAATAAACGCTAAGATTTGAAAATTAATGCTGTCCTTTTCATTCCCACCGAAAGAAAAAAAGAACGAGTGAACCGCGAGTGAATACATATCCCGAATTACTAATCGACCATTACCACAGAAAAACACAATACCAACAAATAATTCTGCAAACAAATGATACCAAAACAATGGAAAACAAACATCAATAAACAGACCGTACTGTTTGTTCACCCTTTAATAACTTTTGATGAATAATTACTGTCCGTGTGTTTGTCGAACAATATTAGGATGAAAAATGACCGTTGGTTTCCGTATTTGCACAGAATAAAAAAATACAGATTAAAAACCACAAAAACCATAGCTGTTATAACTACATATTGATTTAATTTTATGGGTCATCATTAATTTGTCACAAAACAAACTAAATATACAATTTTTTAAAAGAAAAATACATTATATATATACATAGTATACCTACTAATATGTTTTCTCGTTTGTTTTTTTAGGCAACCATTTTCCACCCAGTATTATTAAAATAAATTTAGTTGCCGTTATATTTATTATAAAATAAAATTAGTTGCTGTTATATTTATTTGAAATTTGCTCTTAGTTAACGAAGTGCAAATTAGGTCTAATGGTTAGGCAGGCCTGCCTGGAAAATACATATATATTTTTTAATAAAACATTTTCAGACCGCTAAGTATCCGGAAATAACACGGTAGTACAGCGGTTTCAGATTTTAGAGCGTTAGTAGCTTTTCGGAGTTCTCCATCTGTATCCGTCGATCTATTCATTTATGTGGTAAAATAAAAGCGTGGCAGCAAATTCAGAGATTTTTTTTCGCTAATATCGTACGTTTTTTGCTAAAATATTTCTATGCGAAAAAAATCGGAAAATGTTACTTGGTATTGTGTGGGTTATACATATCGAAAAATATACCGCATAAAAAAATACCTACTTGCTGCTTCACAACCGTATTTTTCTACAAGTTGTACACGCAATTTCGTTCGCGTGGACATGAAACCATATTCTATGTCAGTCTTTGTGATATACAGTAACTCCTTATCAAATTTTATCAAGACCCGCTCAGCGGTTTAGTCGTTTAGTTATTTATTTATTATTTATTTATAGTTCGCTAGATGGCGTTGATCCATGTTTGTGCATTTTTTGACGTTATGTATGGTTATGCAATATAGAGAGTTTTAAATCCCGCGAGCGAAGATTTTTTAACGAGACGAACGTATTCATTTTCATACCTCTAAGCTTTATTGATCCTGATACGACTGCGGCTATATTCCTCTGAATTAGTAGTTGAGATTAGGTTTAGGATAGTTAGGATTAGGATCCCGATGATTTTTTAAACCTTTCTTTACAAAATAACTGAGTAGCACGAACCTTCACATAAACTGAAAAAAAACTGAGCTAATTAGGACTTTACCCATGAGCATTAATCGAAGAGTAGCTAATCATCACTTTTCTTTGATATGATGACAAATTGTTTTACTAGGGTCCTAGTAAAACAAAAGGCCTAGTAAAATGAATTTTCAAGGTCATAGATAATTACATTTTATCTAGTAAATATCTAACAAAGGCTGGCTAACAAAGTTCAGTTCTGTTAATGATCATTTAACAGACATCACTTCTGTCAATCGTCGCTTAACTCGAAAACAAAACACAAAATGGAGGCAATAAATATGTCACTTTATAATCGACAATCGATAATTATCGTTCGGGTAAATTATGTGTAATTTATCATTCAGTGACGTGAGGGCCTTATGTTTGGTGATTAGCTACCGTTATTGGTGTACTGTAAGCATAAACGATCAGAAAGGTACCTTAATACTATTCAATAAGCTTTAAAATTCAGCAGCAGACGGCTGACACATCTTTACTGTATGATTGACTGAATAACAGTATTATTACACTACTAGCTAATAACCGCGACTTCGTTCGCTTGCACCTACAAAAAAAAGTAGCCTATGTCTGACTCCGACAGTTAAGCTACAAAAATAGCTACAACTATACAAAAATTAATTATATACAAAAATACAAAAATTAATTAAGCTTGACCCGTTTAGCCGTGATAACGCGACAAGCACCCAGACAGAGAGTCAGACAGACAGATAGACAGATAAACAGAGTTACATTCGAATTTATAATATTATTTAGGATAAACAATGAGTGAAGTTAAACATTTAATTTAGCTTGTCAAACCCTTAGCATCTCAAACTATCTATTCATACATATTTATATGTATAAAATGACAAGCCCTTTTCTAGGAATCAATGCACAGACCAAACCGCTTAATGGGGAAATGAAAATTTGAACCCAATACTCAAAAAATACCAATACCAATACTCAAATGGTCTAGGTGAAAAACAAGAACGGATTTTGCGTAAAGAGGCAAAATGAACCTCTTAAATTTGTATGGAAATAAAATATTTTTTATTCTCAGCCAGTGATACTCGGTTTGTGTACTGAGTTTTTTTTAAAAACCAACTCATAAAAATGTGAGTGGTGCTTAATTTACGTTGTAGACTTGGTATGCGAGCGACGCCGTGCGGGTAAGCTAGTAAGTAAATAATGTTATTATGTAATGGGCCATAAGTTCACGGAAGTAAGTAATAGATAATTCATAAGTAATAAGTCATTTTGTAATAAAAACAACGTTGAGATAACTTTTTGACTTAACGAGTGCAACTCTATCGGTTATTGAACTGGGGGCCGATTATTAGTTATCAATATTGATAGTTATGCTCTGGAAAGTTATTATTAGTTATCTATTTTTTTACTAGTCATACAAATACAAATATCTTTAAAAATCCTTAAAAATAATAATATAACATAATATTTAGTTGTACTCCCCGCACTAGGGCTAGCCTGTATCGCGGGAGACTGGTACCGTTTACAAAATACTATGAACGAGAACTTAGTACTAAGAATTATCATCGCGTCTGGTCGAAGCATCTCGTGACCAAAATGCTGGCCTCTACCTTGCCCAAAGAATCGCCATCGCTATTCAACGCGGCAATTCGGCCAGCATTTTGGGCACGATGCCTGCTGGTAGCGGTTTATTAGATTAGGGTTAGTTTTAAGTTGTATATATATTTATGATTATTTTTACTTAGAGTTTATTTTAATTTATTTACTATTTAATGTTATTTAAGTTATTGATATTGAATATATATTAAAACTTGTGTAATATCCAAGTACTAAGTATATTTATTCATATTGGAATATGTCGGGGTGTGTGTGTGTGTGAAAGTGTAAGTGATAAGGGGTGTGTTTGTAGGTGTATGATGGGATGGGTCTGTATGTGTATGGGGGTGGGTGAGGTTAAAAAAGTAGCTATAATACCGATTGATCATTATCACTATGTTGATTTTTGGTTTTATTGTCTAGTACTTAATTGGAAAATAAGATGACCCAAATAAAACCAAACATACAGAAATTTTAGCTAAATTTCCCAACCCCCTGACGTATACATACATTCAAATTATTATTATTAAAATAGTGAGCTAATCATAATTTCTAAAACAACTACAGATGCTAGATCATTTTGATTGATATTCTGGTTTTGTTGTAATAACCAATTGATTGATTTCCTGGTTTAGTTGTAATAACCAATTGATTGATTTCCTGGTTTAGTTGTAATAATCAATTATTTTCTATTTGACTAACGCGCTCTAACTCCATAGTTACAGCGCATTATTCAAAAAATCAAATAATTAATTATTACAACTAAACCAGGAAACGCTCTTTTCATCTGCACGCGGAAGTGTTTAGACTTTCACCCATTGAGATGCTTTGCGGGCTTTTATGGAGTATGTAGTATTATGTTTTATAAAACGGGAATACTCACGTTAAATTGAGTTGGTTATTCCGACTTTAGTTTCGATCACGTTCGGTGATCTTTATCAAGGAATGCTAAGCGTGACACACACGCGACCTGGTCTTGCCTTGCACTGCTGGCTGAAGCGCGTCGGGCGTGACGTCATCGGCTGCTCTGTCTAGCATTAGCCATACTTAATTATGTAAATAGCAATTAATTTCATAATCTTTTTCATAACAATAATAAAACGGGAATTACGGAGGCAGAAATGAATTTCCATTACGTTGTATATTTAGAATCAGTCTGCAGAAAAAAAGTGTTTACATTTTTATTCTAAGTATCTGTATCATTTTTTTAAATCATAACTATCTATAGCTTGTCACATTCGAATTGCACTGAAACTACTCACAAAGCACTAAGCTAGCTAATCTAGGGTCAGAAAAAGACCGAAAAAATACAACGAACATAAAACCTTTGCTGACCGAAAGCGCCGGAACCTGAACCGGCGGAAAAACCGGAACACCCCAACCGGGTCCATCGGGCCGTTAACTCGACACAACGTACAGGATAATGTACAGGATATGTCCATTGAGCGGGACATTAAAACTGGGACGCGTTATCAGCGCCCAGTTTTAAGGGGCAAAGGTTATTTTAAAGCTTACATGTTACAGCTATGAAGTGAAGGCAACGTGGGTTAGCGTATGGAAAGTATCAAACGTAGGCTGCTTAATTTCTGACGCGTTCCTAAATAATAATTTTAAATAAAATGAAACAACTTCAACAGAACCATTTTAAATTTGCTTCGTCATGCATCGGGATTATCTTGGCACCACGTGTGAAATACGTACCATAGAGGAGTTCCGGTTTTACTTCACCAACTGATACTTTCTGAATACAAATGCGTGACTTGTTGATGAAAATACCTAAATCACTGTATGTAATGCCTATAATATTTCAGGAGTTCCCTCAATTCCTGATGGATTCCATTATCAGAACTGGATTGTGATAAAAATTGAAGTAAGAATTTTTCAAATCGGTTCATGAATGAAGGAGCTCTCAGGTAACAAAAAAAAACAGTCGAATTGAGAACTTCCTCCTTTTTTTGGAAGTCGGTAAAAAAAACCGGTACAATTTCCGCTTTTGGAGATTTCGCAACAAAAACGTTCGTCATGCTGACCAGATCTGTTCACGATCAAAAATCGCTCAGTTAGTTGTCTCATTGTAATCAGGAGGTTTGATCCCCGGCACGGCAGATACTTGAATAATTAATTCATATTATATCTCAGGTCTGTGTTAGTTGTCAGTGTCTTTGTGTGTTCGATGACATCTGCGAATCAAAGAATTCGGGTTGAGAAATGGGAAGTGTGATGCGATATTTAGACAGATAATTGAATTGTTACGAAAAAGTTGTAAAACACCGTTATGTGAAATTTTGTGAATATGAGCCCTATTGTTTTGTGGTAAAAACCTAGCCTGTTATCAATATAAAACAACAAGCCGTTTTCTAGAAATCAACGCACAGACCAAGCTTATGAAAGTGACGTGAAATTTAGACACCCAATTTTCATTATAATGTTCTAGGTGAACAACAAGAACGGATTTTGCGAAATTCTACCTCGAAAGGGTTACAATAGACTCCTAAAGTTTGTATGGGATTAAAAACTTTATGCTTAAAAAATATGCTTAGTGTACAATTAAGGTATGTATTAGGATTTTTCGAAAATCCCCTGAAGAGGTGAAATAGGGCTTTGAAATTACTAAAGCCTATGCGAGCGAAGGCGTGCGATTTGCTAGTATAGTAACATATAAAATTTATTCTGATCGCTAGTCATTTGTTTTAGCGTAGTTACAAGATAGCCTGAAGTACTGGTTTGGTATTAGTAGGAATTCTGCAGAGTTTGACTGGGATTCAGCCGCCAAGCAGTAGTGTGCACACAATACTACCTTCCAGAATAAATGATATTGTTTTCAGTAAAATTACTCAGCATAACGAGATTTAACCTAACATGTGACGAGCGCCGTGCATTGCCGCGCGTAGTTAAGGGCTGTTAATTCTTTAAAGGTCGGCAACGTATCTGTCATCTGTCATGGTGTTACAGGTATCTATAGGCGACGGTGATCGCTTACCATCAGGCGGCCCGTCTGCTTGTTTGCCACCTATGGCATAAAAAAAAAAGTTTCGAACGGTTGAATTTCAAAATTGAGTGAAGTGAGGACTTGTACTTCTCGTCACTCAGTTGCATAAAAAAGTGAAATCGCATTCATAAAATTAGGTACAAGGCCGCACCCATAATCAACTAATCGCAAGTCACACTTCGCTCCACGCGACCTACATTTGCGACCCACGAAAGCTTTGAGACCCCAACGCTACGTATTTGCGATGCAATGTTTATGTTCCGTCCCTAAGGCCGCCTCAGCCGATTTTATGCAAAATTCTGTCACTTTGGTTTCGGGCATACATTATTAAATTGCAATAGGGTTACAGCCTCGTGATTTTAGTTTGCGCGATTCGGAAGTCCGTACAACTATCAGTCCATACAAAACGTCAAGAAATTCATAAAAATGAATTAATTAATTCTCTCTGCCAATCGTTTGTTACTTTTCACAACTATACGGCTGCACCGATTTCGATGAAAATATAAATGGCTATAGTCGGAATCATGAGAACGGACATAGCGTACTTTTAAATGAAAAAAAAAACTATACATTTTCACTTAAAATCCGCGGGCAAAGCCGCGGGTGAAAGCTAGCTAGTAATAAAATGGTAAGTTCCTTGTTTCTTGACAACTACAAGATATATCTACATAAAGGCTACAGCAGATCTATCTCAGTTCGAACAGAGCCTCTAACTTGAGTAAGCATTTGAACTTTTACCTTGAAAGGCAGCAATGTCGCATTTACATCTAACCTAACGAGTGTGAAAGTGACAAAGTAATCACTATCGTCTTCTCGCGCGTTTCTTACTTATAGGCACTTATCGTGTGTAGTTTCGCTTCGCTGTGCGTGTCAAAATTCGTACTTCATAGCGACGTAGTGAGAGTCTCTATTTATTTCTGTACTTGTTATATTGCTTATTCTGTGGTTGAATTACTTAGATTTCGTCTAGATCGAACTACTTCGAGAAAGAGAAAAGAAATGAGAAGGACTCATCAATGTTTTTATTTTTTAACATATTTCTCAAATTCGAAGTAAGTTACAAGAAAGCCCATAAAATGGTAAATATAATTTCATGAGCATAATTATTTTTATTGTACAACTTAAAAAACAGACAATTAAAGAAAACTTAAAAATACTACCTAAAAACTAAAACCTAAAATAACTATAAAAATTAAACTAAACTAAAAGATCATTAGTGGAGGGAAAGGTCCCCAGAATGCTGGCGGAATTGCCACGTTGAATGGCAATGCTCAATTTCTGTGCGAAATAAAAGCCAGCATTCTGGACACCCGACGCCTCCACCAATCGCCTGGCCAAGTCCCGATAAAGGCTTAAAGCGGCCGGCCCCCACGGACCCATCATCTCCACCCCAAACGGAGCGAACATGTACACCCGGTCAATGTGTGCATATTTGCGCCGTTTGAGGTGTTCAGCTTGAGTGGCGGCAGCGCCCTAACTGATGTACCAGGAAGGTGAGACGGAGCCATTGTGTCAGCATAATTATAATGGTATAATTAACTAGTAGTTTTGCGAACACTAGACCTCGCGAGCACAATTTTTTTGCACAATCGCAATTCTATTATTTCATAGAATTGTTTAATCGTCGGCGATTTTGGATTGGTGGGGTATTTCCCCCCAAAAGTGGGGAAGATTGCGACTAAAAAATTCTATAATATTATAGAACGTATATACCAAGCTTCGTAAAGATTGGTTGAAAAATACGACCTGTACGCGAGTACTATATTATTATTTTCGAACTTATTTGCATTGTGTTGTTAGTGTATTGTATTTGATTCTATGTATACTTCTAATTGACAGAAGTCGTAAAGCTACCACGACTTTTTTGTTGGAGCACGCTCGCGCCACATTCGTGGGTTAGCGGGTTCGAACCCGTGCGGGCCCGTACCAATGAGTTCTTTGGAACATACGTACGGATATACCACTGGCTTTTCGGTGAAGGAAAACATTGTGAAAAAACATGCATATTTTCGGAGAAGTATTTCGATAGCGTATGTGAATCACCAACCCGCACTGAGTCATCGTGGTGGATATAGCCTAATTACCCTTCGATGGTAGGCTGATGTCCCGGTAATGGGATGTTTAAAGGCTGATACATAATACGTCTATGGGTTTTAATTTCTTGAAACAAATGAATTTAATTTTTTAAATCGTTTAGGTAGCTTCTGTTTATGTGTATGTATATACATATATTATACTTTTTAATGATCTTTCATGATGTGATGTGAGCTGAAGAACTCGCTCAGCTTATCAATTCAATTCAATTCATTTATTTTCCGGGCTTCAGGTATAAGTAAATATACTCTTAATGACGTCATAAACAGCTTAGCAAAATTATAAAATTATTAACAGCTTCGCAAAATTATCAACACATTACACTAATGTCGGACCATGCCTAGTACGGTTCCGTAGGCCCGTAGGACGTTTGAAGTATTTATCAAATTTTTCTGCTTATCTCAAAAAGTCACTATCACATGTTGCCTGAAATAATATTTCAAGAAAGTTTTTACTTAAGATCTATGAACATGGAAAATAACAAGTTTCTGAGCTGCTTAGAACGACTTGCTCGTCTCGTCACCGAGTAACATAAAAAAAAATATCGGCCCATATTTCGCAAACGTTTTGTTTTTCGTTTCTGATAAAAAAATGGTGTTCGATACCTTAACATCATTTTAAAGGACCTGTTCAATAATACCCCACACATGAGGGACAGGCAAAATTATTTTGCTATCCCCACTTTCCTTGTAAGACACATGACACGTATATGATGTAAGACCCATTATAATAAAATTATGATTTTTATCCCACACAGCATTTTTTTTTGATCTCCTGTTTACATGTATCGCAGTCACCTCTATTATACAAAACAAAAGTATTTTTATTTTTAATTATATTTTTTAAACTGGAGGTCTATACTTAAACTATATTTGTGCAAAACTTCATGCACGTACAGACGGACATGACGAACTTATAAAAGTTCCTTGAAGTACTACGGTACCCTTAAAATGAAGAAAAGCTTACTCTGCGAGAATTCTCTAACTATTAAATTTTAAAGAACCCATTCGGAAACTTCAATAATTTCAAGAATTTACTCTAAAAGGCGTTAAAACAAACGGCCGGGTCGTAGCTTAGGGCGTTTTGGTACTAACACGTTCTTATCGTTTCGTAGAAGCGAGGGAGGAATACTAAGAGGTCTGTACCATACGTTTCTATTCGTAAGCGTTTCTACCGCCTTTTTAAAGAGCATTGGCAAGCTTTGCGCGATGAAGACGCGATTCCTGTGACTTAGTATCGAGATTTTGAGCTGTATAACTACTTTACTGCCCCGGTGGCTCAGTTGGTAATGAACCTACTTTCTGTGTTGGGGGCGTGGGTTCGATTCCCATCTAGAACAAACATTTATGTGATGAATATTTGTGTTTGTTCTATCATCATCATCATCATCAGCCATAAGACGTCCACTGCTGAACATAGGCCTCCCCCTTAGAGCGCCACACCGACCGACAACGGGCCACTTGCATCCACCGGTTGCCCGCGACTTCCACAATGTCGTCGGTCCACCTAGTGGGAGGCCTACCTACGCTGCAACTTCCGGTTCGTGGTCGCCACTCAAGAACCTTTCTTCCCCACCGGTTATCGGTTCCTCGAGTGATATGGCCTGCCCATTGCCACTTCAGCTTGCAAACTCTGAAAGCTATGTTGGCAACTTTGGTTCTTCGACGAATATCCTCGTTCCGGATTTTATCGCGCAAAGAAACTCCGAGCATTTCTATTCACAGCTTTGTTCTATGTCTGGGTGTTAATATCTATATAAGTATGTATTTACAAATATCTATGTACGTATATCAGTCTCTGGCAGCCATATTACAAGCTTTGCTTAGTTTGGGGTCAGATGACCGTGTGTGCAAAAATGTCCCAGATATTTTATTATTTATTTACTACTGCTTTTTGACCGGCTTAGCGAAGCGTACAAAATCTCTGCATCAACTGGCAAGTTTTGCTTTCATCTGTCGGTATATTGGTACTCGCGTACACCTCGTAATTTTCAACAAATCTTCACGAAACTTGGTATACAACTTTCTTTGTCGTCGGCGGTTTTTGATTGCAGGAGGAAATCCCCCAAAATAATGTTTGCTGTGGCGCTATTTACTAGCCGAATTTACAATATTTAGTAGATACATTTGGTACTCAATTCTAAACAATTTCGAATATGGGCCCCACACTTATGATCCTTAACTGAATGATGGAAAATAATTTTTTTGTGACTTTGGTACGGTGGTTGCGAGAGTCCGGCTAGCAGTTGATTGGTTATTTATGATTGACAGGCATTAAATCGCAAAGTGACCTGATTTTAATCGTTTAAATTGTTGTTTAGAATTGAGTACCAAATTTATCTAACATTTGGTACTCAATTCTAAACAAATATTTCGAATATGGGCCCCACACTAATGATCCCGAACTGAATGATGGAAAATACATTTTTTGTGACTTTGGTACGGTGGTTGCGAGAGTCCGACTAGCACTTGATCGGTTATTTATGATTGACAGGCATTAAATCGCAAACTGACCTGATTTCAATTATTGGACATTTTATTAAACTTTTCCAGCTAGCTGTACCTGAACTATAATTTTATCCCTAAAATATTTACCTAAATAGCTTCATTGTTTACACTCCAGCGCGTCACATCAACCGACCCATCCCTCAAAATTAGCCCATAAAACGGTCTAAAATTAGGCCCTTGACACAGATTTTTCGAAAACGCCCCCATTTTTCACATAAACGGTCATTTGCGTCAACCGCAAGATGGCAGGCGCATAAAATATGTTATTATAATGTACAGGCCACTCTGAAGTACGGTCACTTTACATAGTCGTTAAGTGAGGTTTGAGAACCATGGAATATGATTAAAGATATTTTTATAAGACTTATAAGTTATCATAATTAAATCTAATAATAATAATATTTATATTTATTTAATTAGGTTTCGGATCAATAACTAATCGAGTGATTTCTATTTAAAAGTTTACAAAAAAATTGATGCAATAAATTTAATTCAGAAATTTTACAAATAAATTGTGTAAGTTAATTCGAATTGTTATTTTCAGGTACTTACGTACCTGGTTACTTACATTTTATTTGCTAAAAACTTTTTGTACTTTATAAGATAAACGATTGATTGATTATTTATATTGTATTAAACGCGATAATGCATCGGAAAATCACCTTTGTTATTGTTATATTTTTTTTGTGTATGCAAAATTTTGTATTTGTTAGATTTTAATTATAATTTCACGAGCACCTCTCAGCTGGGGCAAAACAAGCACACCCAATTAAATTAAAAGCCCTCATCCAATAAACTTGAGTGTTAATTTCGAAGCTTCTACATTTTAAATTACTTATTGTTTTGAGACATGCGAAAGTCGTAAATTTTAGTAGCATGACTGTCGCATGGGACAGACGAACATGACATTAAAAACATGTTTGGAAAATACGAAGAAAATCGGGAAAACTTACAGGAAAACGGAAAATATTTCAATTAACATAATATTCTACTTCATACGTTACCAACCCGTACCATACCATACGTCCACGAACCGGAAGACGCATATCTGGGACATTTTGCACACACGGTCATCTGACCCCAAACTAAGCAAAGCTTGTAATATGGCTGCCAGAGACTGACATACGTACATAGATATTTGTAAATACATACTTATATAGATATTAACACCCAGACATAGAACAAAGCTGTGAATAGAAATGCTCGGAGTTTCTTTGCGCGATAAAATCCGGAACGAGGATATTCGTCGAAGAACCAAAGTTGCCGACATAGCTTTCAGAGTTTGCAAGCTGAAGTGGCAATGGGCAGGCCATATCACTCGAGGAACCGATAACCGGTGGGGAAGAAAGGTTCTTGAGTGGCGACCACGAACCGGAAGATGCAGCGTAGGTAGGCCTCCCACTAGGTGGACCGACGACATTGTGAAAGTCGAGGGCAACCGGTGGATGCAAGTGGCCCGTTGTCGGTCGGTGTGGCGCTCTAAGGGGGAGGCCTATGTTCAGCAGTGGACGTCTTATGGTTGATGATGATGATGATACGTTACCAAAGTCATCCTTACCTAGTGTATTACGAAACTACTATCTCCTATGATTTAGTAGCCACTGTTCACTCACTGTTCACTACATTATTGATGAGTGTGATTTCTTTGATCGATGACACCCGATTTGGTCGCGGTCTTCAGGCCCACGGTCTTATATATTATTCACAGAACTGGTATATCGCTATATGGAATACTAGCTGCTTCCCGCGGTTCCACCCGCTATTCCACAGAAACCGAATATTTATCCGAGATAAAAAGCCTATGTGCCTAGCCTAGCCTATGTGTTAATCTAGTGTATAAGTTACCTCCATACCAGATTTCATTCAAATCGATTCAACCGTTACAGAGATGAACGGGAACAAACACACTTACACACTTACCTACTTACGCACTTACACGCAAACATTCGTATTTATAAAATTAGTGTGATAGCTCAATGATATTAGGAAATAATGATAAAATTGATACAGTTAAATTGGACTTTGATTTTTAGATAAATAGATAGAAGATAAACTCTTTATTGTGTATACCAAAATAATAATGAAACACGTACAGAGCTATTTTATAAGCTAGTGTCACAAGTTGCGGCCTTATCACTAATAGCGATTTTTCTGACTGTCTGTTTAATTAGAAGAAACGGTTCACTAGAATATCACTATTCTCTGATTGATTACTTAATAAACTCTTGATTACGTCGTGCAGGCTAAATATTCAGCCCCACTATAATTATATTGTAATTTTGATTGTGACTTTTAATGTAATAATTTTATTTAATTTGATTTATGTAATGTGCCCACGACTATGGACTGGTTCCGAAATAAATGATTTTTAATTTTATTTAACTATCAGATCTTTCAGGCGTGACCGCGAATCGTAACGCCGCGCAACAAGATTCAAGGTCGCGCAGCGTCTTCGGCCCAATCATCGCAATAGAACTTATTGTTACTTTCAGCGGCCGAGGCTGTTCGACCTTGAATCGCAATAAGAACTTGCGATGACACAGTCACAGTACACGCCCAGCTCTGAGAGAGTTACGGGTCTTCTTCTATTGAGTATAAAGTATGACCGAGCTGCCGATAGTGGTCATTGTTTGAAGTGAGTAGTTACGCTATTGTTCGACATGAATTAGTTCAGGAACGGCATCAAATTAATACACCTACTCAATTATAGAGCATTCCGAGTGCCTTGATAAATTACACAATTAAGATGCTCTGTCAAGTTTGAACTTTATCCATCCCTCTGGATGTAATTTATTATGACTTATGGATAAGTAGTCGTAACACTGATATCTTGTTCAGTTTAGTTTTTGTTGATAGAGAGTGAATTTACATATACTGTATGAAGTGTATGTATATTTTCTAAACAAAATCTCGTTGATTCATGTTAATTTAATACTCAATACTCAATACTCAATTCATTTATTGCAAACATTATGTGGATTACATGCAGATCTTAACTAGCATATTTTAAATAGGTAAATCATAATGACCCTGATTGGGTATGGCAATATCGTGCGGAGCGGGTCAATCTATTCCATAATTGTCTTATCTCTCAAAAATTAGTCTAGGGTATAGTAGGATTTCGCGAGTATTAACAGAAGAGACGAGCGCACATAAAACCTACAACAAAAGAAAGCTGCTACGAGACCACTACTACTACGACACTACGAGACTACTACGAGAGACAGCTACACAACACTTCAAGCTACGAGAGGCGCTACAAGCTATCAGTACACCTGCTACGAGTCCAGTTACCTCCTAAGCTTTAATCATACTAGTACCTAAAGCCGTAAAATGCCAGCTAATTTCCTCTACCTCAACACAGACTGTTAGAAAACCCAAAACCAGGAATAAGCAAATACGCACCCTTTTTGCTTTTATGAACTTTAAAATGTCCCCGAGAGTATACAAAACGGAGGTAATTGGCAAGAAAAAAAGTCAGCTTACATTTCACGCAGTACAAATATCTCATTGCGAAAGGCAAAAGTCGCAAAACATTTTATGTGTGCCATTCACCTGGATAGCTTGACAGTTTTTTATGCCTGAAAAAATTCTACCCATATCCTGCTCTTTTAAATATTCATAAGACGAGATATCATTTTTCTACCGAAAAAACAGTACGATGTAGCTTTTACCGGCAGCATTACAAAGGTTGAAACTAGGAATTTAGGCATGTCATAAAAAAGGCGAATTATTGCCTCGGTATTAAACGCTTTTTCATGTATTTCGGTGATATTATTTCGGCGGGTCTACAAATAATTTATTTTAGGTGCGGTGCGTGTTTGGGTTATGTCTACTGTGATCCTGTCACAATAAAAGTTAGGTATGCTTTTGTTGGCTCTTAAATGTGTTAAGTACCTACTTATTTTAAGTCCTATTTAACTGAATTAATTTGTTCGTCTCATGTTTTCTCCTCTTTCATTAAAATATATTGCATCTAAACCTACTTAAAACATGTTTGTGCTATTTTGTAGATTGGTACTTTTATTTTCGCCAATTATTTATGAAAATGCACGATACAGTGCGATGTGACACGATAACAAGTAGACAAGTAATAACTATAGTACTAGATCCAGAACACGCAGTTTCACGCAGTCTTTAATATCAATAAAATTGTCATTGCTGCGAAGTACGATAGAATGCGATTCGAAACGTTCCTAAACAGATGTAATACCCATATCAAATCAAATCATTTGTTGATAACACCCAGTTACACGTCACATTCCATTAGTAATTGACAATACAAGTGTAATAATCATAAAATAAATGAAATTAATTCCATTAATAATTGTGAATATAAGTTTAATAATAATAAAATAAATTAAATTAATAGTCGCTTAACTTTAAATAGCCCCTAATGTCGTAGAACAGGTTCTCTTGTAACCAGGCTCTCAGCTTGGTTTTAGAGCACGCGGTGGAGGGTCCATCCCGAATGGTGGCAGGTATGCGATTGTATATCGCGGGCCCCAAGATATAATAGCACTAGATCGAGAATACTAAAAGTTCCACGAAATGTTTCAATCAGTAAAATTGTCATTGTTGGTTTTTTCGTTGTTCTTAGTTATTCTTAGTAAGAAAAAATATGTTTCTGAGAAAAAGCGTTTTCACTAGTCAAATAGTTAACTAGATAGTGATACCGATTTAATATTGCATAGTTTTTTTATGGTTTTAATTCAACAAACGATAGAAAAGCTACCGCCAGTAAACCTTAAACGCAGATATTACGAGTATATCTAGTAGCGGAATTAAGTGAAGATATTTTTTTACTGCCCAAGAAAACTGATTTATGTTCCAAGATAAGTGGCGTATACGACGAAAATAAAATTATAGAGGAGATAAGTTTTGTGAAAGGAAAAATATTTCTTAAACGAAACGGGCAATTTGAGCGTTTATTCTGAAGAGTGTGAAAGAACAACTTATTACATTGTGTTATTTTTACTAAATATGTATAATTATTTTTTCTGTCATATTAGCAGGATGTATGTACTAAGCATTTATACATCTATCTTGAATAATAATTAGTTTAAAAATGACTACGAAAACTGACGTGTTAGTGTACACATTTGATTTTAATAAAACGGGAATACTCACGTTAATTTGAGCCGGGTTTTCCGACTGTAGTTTCGATCACATCCGGTGATATCTTGTTCAAAGAATGAAGTGCAAGACAAGACGAGGTCGCGCGTGCATCTCGCTTGAAAAAGATCACTGGATGTGATCGAAACAAAAGTCGGAATAAAGACAACTCCACGTAAGTATTCCCATTTATATAAAATAAAAAAGTCGGTATGTTATTACAACTCATTTCTCATTATAGTGCATTTGGTCAGTGTCAGGTTTCGTTATATTAAAAATGTAGTCATTTATGTATTTCACGATTAAAACAAGTCTCAGTCAAGCAACGTAGCCACTTTCAAGTCGAAGTCATACCCCAGTAAAGCGGTGGACACCTTAGAGGTTTCTATGGGGTTTTGCAAACAAAACGAAAAGCACGTTTCATGACATAATAATTATATTATTCACCAGCATTTCTTACGCTCCAAAATTTCACAATCACAGACTGACGCATAAGTATATAATTATACTAGTAGCATAGAAATCAGTGGTCAGCGTCCTTTTCTCACATATATAAATATAAAAAAAAGAATAGTAAGTGGCACATCAGAATTGACCTCATTAACTGTTATATCATAGCTATTTCAGTGAAAAATGCTTAAAGATGCATCGAAAAATTAATCAAATTACGCTCCAAAGTGAAATGCGAGAGTAAATTACCAATGTGGTGCTTCGTACTTTCAGTGCTGTCTTCCTGCTCATAAAACATTTATGTAAACAATGCAACGAACTATTAATTTCACGAAACCATAACTCTCAACCCGAAACAAACTGGCTTGCATTGCTTAAGTCCGTGATACATAGATGGCGCTATCTAGTGCAGGAAGCGGACCGTCTTCCGGACCGAGCCCAAAACAAACATATCGGCTTCGTTTAATCGGCCCGGCTTTATGCTAAGATGGACAGGATACACACAGTACGGTTAGTTACAATACAGAATAGAGATTGAAAAGATATGCAACTTTAAAGAAAATAACGTCGACTAAATTTTATGGAAAATAGATAATAATTAGTTATTTGTTTGTCATGTTTCTTATCTTTCCGATGTTTTTTTCATCATAAGTACCATACAAATGATTAAATATAGTACCATACCGAACGTATGGCCAATTTTTACCTACGTCTCTGGGAGACGTGCGTCAAAGAGAACGTATAGAACTATTCGATAAATCAAACTTGCAAATTAACGAGTGAGATAGCTGTATCTCAACTATCGTATTTGTTAATTAATTATACTACCTTGAGTATAGTTATAGGGCAAATGTAATCTGTAATTCTTCAGTTGGGTCAGATTCTCCATATGAATTTTGTTACTGATTTGTAGTTCTGTTGTCTCTCTGTAGTCAACTTATCTGTGGGTACTCGAGCACATCCTTATCTGGCTGTAGCTTTGGAGATCAATTTGGTGATTGTTGAGAGTATAGTAAGCAATAAACAAACCACGTTTGGTAACAAACTAAGGAACTTATTATAGTATTCTAGACATGGTTTTTGATACTTTCTTGTTAATAGTTCGATAAATAGTCCAGATAACAATTGGGTTTTTCCTGTAGAAGTTCAAATACACACAAAGCTTTTTCAATGGAAATTATATTCCTTTCATAGCAAATAGATTCATAAAAGTCATAAACAGTATTATCAGTCATTCATATTTTTTTTGTAAACTTAGTACAAATACCAAAGCTGTAAATTTATTCTGCATAATTTTAAATTCGTACTCACAATTTGTTTTGTATATCAAAACCAAAAATGCCTTTTCGTTTTTATGAAATAAGCAATTGTTACTTAGTAAGGTTGTAAAAGCGCTTCCGCTAAAAAAGTAAAAAAAATAATAATATGACAATACAATAGATACATGGTAAAATAAGTACTTATTATTACAAATAAAATAGATAGCAGAAACGATGGTGCATAATAATTATAAACGGTTGTATTAAAAAAAAACAATGTAGCCATGGATTATACTCAAAATATCGTACATTACACAATAAGGTAGCTAAGCAGTTGATAGATCGAACCCGAATCTAGCAAATTAATTTAAAACCCAGTAGTACGGTCCAAGTCGTATTCTTATCTATCCTGTAGTTTAACCCAACCGCTATAAAGATTGAGACGAGATCGTTGTAGATTTCATGCAACATTTGACGGGGTGTGATCGTCACTTCGTCCTTCCTAAAGTTCAAGGACGATCGTAAGAAACAATGTGTAGGGACCGACTTAGCACACTGCCGCTTAGGATCTCTGATTGTATTTAATCTAATTTTAATCTACAACAGAAGAGAGAAGGCGTCGATTCTGTTGTACCATTTTCTGAACTAAACTAAGTTTGACAGATCAAATTGTATTGCCATCTTTTAGATATTAAAATGAAAAGAGACGGTGATAATTTTAGTCCTGCCAGAGTGTTTTCCTTTAGTGAGTGGTACAACAGAATCGCCACCAACGTTTCCTTATGCTTTTGGGGAAAGAGTATAAACACAGGTTTTTGTACTCGGGCATGTAGATAGATAGAAACTCTTTGAAAACCAGAAAATCAAAATCACATACAGGACAACTAGTGCCTCAGGTGGCTAATCTATCGCTAAAAATGATCTCTTCCAGGCAACCTTGTGTATGTAGTTGAGTATGCTGTCTTTTATTATTTTACTCAAAAACTACACAGTCATTATCAGCTAAGAGACAGGAGTCAACAGAACAAATAGCTCCCCATTGTTGGGCGGATTTCAATAACCCCCATGCCTTGGCTGGCGGCGTGAGGGCACAATTCTCTCACTGCTTACTTATAGGACGCTGCTGCCCATCTTCCGGCGGTTCCGGTCGCAGTTTTAGGACATACCCGCGTCCAAAAACTATACGGTTTTCATTTGTTTTCGCATAGCAGTTTTTGGGTGAAATCAAATCAATATTATTAAAAAATAAATAGTAGATACATATTAATTTCTATAGCATTTTATTTCTACAATTATTTAGAAGAAAAACATACCTATATAATTTACAACGCATAAAATTAAACTAACTTATTATTATTTAATTCGATGAAATTCTTAATTGCATAAAATTCTCTATCTACTTTTGAAAAAAATATAGTTTTCATATTACAGAGTCAAGACTTTTTAGTAACCGAAAAAAACAACAAAAAATAGTTTTTTACTTTCTATATTCTTATTGACTTAACTCATTCAATCGTTTTCATCTTTATTAAGTGCTAACATTTTGTATTTCAAATAGAAAAACTAATTTCTTTCAGCAAAAGGTCAAGATTTGTCTGAAACTGAACAAACCGTTTTTTCTTATCGTATTCAGTTGTCAATATTTTAGGTTCCTTTGAAGCAAATTAGATTGAAAGAGTTTTTCTTGCCTTCTGGAAACGTCTATTTGATGTAACATTGAAGTAATCGCCTTTTCTGAAAGTTCAAGGGCTTAGTTAAAAAGCTTTGGAAAGGTCGTAGACCTAACATGTGTGCTTACACGAAAACTATTTGACTTGCCTAATAATGTAGCCAGACACTTAACATAATAATTGTAGAAATAGGACATAGATTATAGCTACTACCAATAGTAGAGAATAATTGAACTAAGAAATATGGATAAGCGTTAGGAGCATGTTGGGTGTTTGATTAGATACAGAAATATTTTAGAACTAGCATGCCTGCACGGCTTCGCTCGCATATTGATTGATTGGTGATCTTCAACCAGTGATTACATATGGAACTGAAACGTGGTCCTTAACGGCTGGCCTTTTGGAGAAAGTCAGAGTCGCACAGAGGGCAATGGAGAGGGCTATGCTTGGATTTTCTTTGCGCGATAAAATCTGGAACGAGGATATTCGTCGAAGAACTAAAGTCACCAATATAGTTTTCAGAGTTTGCAACCTGAAGTGGCAATGGGCAGGCCACATCACTCGAGGAACCGATAACCGGTGGGTAAGAAAGGTTCTTGAGTGGCGACCACGAGCTGGAAGAAGCAGCAATGCTAAGCCTCCCACTAGGTGGACTGACGACATTTTGAAGGTCACGGGTAACAGGTGGACGCAAGTTGTAAATTGTCGTTCAGTGTGGGGGCCTTTGTTCAACAGTGGACGTCTTCAGCATGAAGATGATTATGAGCAGCGTGTCAATTACCAGCGTCGATTAAGGCAAAAATACTTTATATAATTATCATGAACACAGCTCTACCTTAACTTATTTAACACGGTATAGACTTTACGTAAGTTATGTATCGTGCGTGCTACGCACCACCGGATTAATTTACTTGGCTTGTAGTTCCAAAGTCTTCGAAAATCGCTCGACTGGTTGGCGGTGTTTCGAGTTGAGTCTTAGCTAAAGTCGTTCGCTTGTTTCTCGTTTGGGTGCTTCTGTTTTCACAGCTGTTTTAATTCGTTCACGGTAGATAAGTTTTTCTGATGTAAGCTGTTGTAGAATTTCTTGTAATTTATTTCATAGAAAATTCGTATGAGCCTACGCGCTCATTACATTACTGCCCAAGGAGGGTAATGTTTTTGGTGTGTACCTATATTTATGTTCCCTATATTCTCTGCTGCAGCCTAAACGGCTTGATCTGTTTGAAAAGTAACAAATGTCGTTTAATGCCTGGAGAATTAGCTACATTTTGCAGTCGTGTTTTTTGACTTGTTTTATTTATTTTGCCCTCATCATCATCATCAGCCATAAGACGTCCACTGCTGAACACAGGCCTCCCCTTTAAAGCGCCACACCGACCGACAATGGGCCACTTGCATCCACCGGTTGCCCGCGACTTTCACAATGTCTTTTACCCTACCCCAAAAATAAAATTAAAAAATTAAGGTACCTTAGGTTAGGTTAATACCTTTATTTTTTTGTTTTATTTAAAACAAAAATCATCACAATACTGATGTGATAAGCATCCTCTAGGCGTCCACATATGTCACAGGTGTCAGATTCTACTAGCTTCATTAGAAAATTAAGCTTATTAAGAGGCATGAGCCCGGAGCGACGTTCTGTTTTTTAATGATGCTAGTAGAATCTGACACCTGTAACGTATATGGACGCCTCGAGGATGCTTATCACATCCTGGTGAAATGTTCGCGAACTCAGTCTGTCAGATCTGTCATGCTCAATACGGTTCTAATTTTCTCGAAGTTGGCGTTATTCAAAGTGTCCTGTCCGCTCCACTAGGTGAGGCGGCACGGACACTGTTTAAACTGCTGTGTAATATTCATAAGTAGAGGATACTAAGGGTACATAATAGAGCTGACATAATCGCAAAGTGACTCAAGCTCCTAATAAATAAAGAATTTAAAAAAAAAGTACAGTATCGTAAACTCTCACCCGATCGACGCGGTCGGTAAAGATTGCATAGGAATGTTTGCTCTCAAGTGAGGCTGCTAGAAAATTGTAAGTGTGTAAGTATGTAAATATGTTAGTGTGTTTTGTTCCTGTTCAACTCCACCTAATAAATGGTAAACATGCACGCATTCCATCATACACCTACAAACGCACCCCTTATCACTTACACTTTCAAGCACACACACCCCCACATATTCCAATATGAATAAATATACTTAGTACTAAGTTCTCGTTAATAGTATTTTGTAATCGGTACCAGTCTCCCGCGATACAGGCTAGCACTACTGCGGGGACTACAAGTAAACATTCTATTGTATTCTTATTTTTAAGGTAAATAAAGATATTTGTATTCGGTATAATTTGTAAGAGAAAGAAATTTATAGAAAATAGATAGAAACAAAGAAAAATCATTAACGAACTTCCATAAATGAGAAAAAAGATTTTTCGAAATCCCAGAAAATATTCTCTAGATTAGAACTAACTAAGGCCGGCTTAATTTTAATATTTTAACTTGAAAGGTATTTTTAGGATATGCAAGTATTCTCAAAATCTGTTTAGAACACAAGGCACTAGAAATTTCATTGCATATCATTGTAACTTAAAGAAGATAGGTATCTAAATATGCCATCTAATGTCTTTTGATACACATTAACTCGATAGTAAGTATGATGACACCCATAACCATTACATAAACAACTTATGTGATTGAATCTGGTTGCACTAATGTTTTTGTAAAATGTATTATTATGTCGTATCTACTTAGAAACCCAATATTTTGACATCTCAAATAAAGCAAAAGAAATAGCGAACGCATATACCTACGTGGGCCGATTTAAAATTTTCTGGCCTAGAAATATATATCTTCTTCGTCTTCTATATAGGAAAATAATAAAAAAAACAGTCCAGTTTTTTTTTTAGAAGTCGGTTAAGAATCAATTGCCTTGCGTTAAGCTCGCTAAAACTCGAAAATGGCCAGTTAGAATACAAAAGATTTTTCGCCTCTATACTGTGTTGGCTTAGGAACAATACATTTACACGTGGGTGAAACCTCAGGATGTAGCCAGTCAACACTTTACAGCAACCGTGGAAACTTTGCAACACTACTGATGAATTTTCAAAGCCTTTTGCGAATGTTTTGCTATCTAATATATCATATATTATAATCGTTATATATTATATTAGTTAGGATAATAATTATTATCCTTACTAATATTATAAATGTGAAAGTTACTCTGTCTCTCTGTCTGGGTGTTTTTCGCGTTATCACGGCTAAACGGCTGAACGGATCGAGTTGATTTTTTGAATAGAGCGCTTAAGGGTCGGAGACGGACATAGGCCTTTTTTTAAATATTTTATACCATTTTTTATTGTAGGTCCACGCGAATGGAGTCGTAGGTAACAGCTAGTATTTAATAAAGTTAATTATTATCTATATCTAATTAGCAAATAGTTTTAGGTCCTGAATTTAATTCCTAAATTTTTTAAATCTTTTTTTTTTTAAACTTACTAAAATGTTTCTTGTCCTTAATTACAAAAAGATAATTTTCATTGGAATTATCTTTAAGCGCTACGTTTATTACGTATATGTTGAAAATATTTTGTTACAAAGCTAAATTGAAATATATACAGGCACCAATTTGCTTCAATTAGAATTTTCTTCTAATTATAAATATCAGTAATTTACTTGCTTAATAAGTATTACCTTTAATTTTCAAGAGTAAAGTAATAGACACTAGCTAAATTAAAGATAAAATAAAAAGTAAGGAACAGAAAGGAAACAGAGACAACGGAACAGATCGAAACGCTCCACCGACCGCTTCCAACGGTCAAGACCACCGAACCACAACGGGTCCAACCCTTACCCAATTCGTAATTTAAAACAGAACTTACCGTTGATACAGGTGATGAACCACAGCAGCGACACACAAATGTGCGTGAAGGCAACACGCCTCACTCCACGCTTACGCACCATCTCACCAGAATCATTGAACCACCGTACCACCAAACCGATTCACCCAAAAGGGACACTCGTAATTTCACCCTCGGGCAATGTCGTGTGACGTAACAGAAAGTTTGAATTTTCGAATGGGACGTCTGCTCGCGCCGGAGCGGCCCGTACGACTGAACCCGACGGTACAGATAGGGGTAGGGGAGGGACAATATCAAATGTTTTGTATCCTCACACAGCTATTTCCCTTCCGAGTGGGGACCACGTGCCGTGTTTAGTCAATTTTCGTCTGAATGGCCGCCAGGGCTATTTGTATTTTTATAGTCGTCGTTAAACGAAACATCATTAGTAGCGATCGTACTTTCATGTCCATTGCTACTGTTTCAGTTGATACAATTGGAGCTTTATCTGTTTTTATGGTCTTTTTCGTTTAATTAAACGCCACAGTTGATCCTTTTTTGATATTCGGTGGAAATATAAATTTGTAATTGAGTTTCAGAGATTTGGGCGAGAGGAAACATAGCGTCGATTTTATAACGATAACGTTCCGAAACACCACGAAAGTCGTATTAAAGTGTGCGGCAATGGGCAAAGTTTCATCGGTTTCGTTCTAGGCCGTCTTGGCGGCAGCTCCCGCGGAAAGCCAAGTGGCAAGGCCTCATACTAAACTTTGGGGTTTACTACTCGATTTGAGAACTTTTATGAACATCGAAAAAGGCGTAACGATTTGTTTGAGCCTTCGCTGGAGTTAAGGGCCGGCTTCCTTGGTTCTCGCGATTTCGTTCACACTTTTTAAATATAAGAATTACTAAGAGGAAATTAGAAAAAAAAACGTATCATTTATAATATTTATTTTTGATTCCATTGTCAATGTTTTATAGTAATTGTCATACTATTATATTTTATTTTGTCGAAGGAAAAGAAAAAAAAGAAAAAACAGTTTTTGCTTTCTCTTTTGCTAAAAAAAAACACGAAAATTGCTATAAAACATTGGCAATGGTATCCTAAAGATATTAAATGATCATATATTTTTTATTTCCTACTTGTATTTTTTACGTGAAAAAAGTTGATAAAGTGCGAACAAGATAGTCAGAATCAGGAAAGGCGGCCCTTAATTAATATTTTGGGTCTATCGTTTCTCTGTATTGTGTTTTCGAGAGATCTTTTTCTTACAGAAGTTTATTTAATTTGCATTTGTATTGAACCGAACAATAGCAAAGACCATTCCAATAGATACAGTGTAAAAATACTTCGTTCTATTTAAAAATAATGTTTGTAGTCAATTGCATATTATTTTATCTATTTAGTTTATCTAAAAAAATCACGTTTAATGTCAGTTGCCTTGGAGTATTTAAATTCAACTGTAGGATAATGCTGTATAATACAATGGATTGAGTATGTAAAATTATACCAACTGTGATTTTAAATGTGACTGACTGAATATATGTTTACAATGAGAGTCACACTCTGCCTACAAACTGCTATGCAGTTTGGCAGAATCAGGAAAAATGCTATATCTATGTATAGCATTTTTCCTGATACTAATTTTCCCATTTAATTATTGAGAAATAAATTACAAAAAAAAACATTAAAAAAGGAATTTTAAAGGTATACAACAAAATTACAGTCCCAAAATTATTTTTCATCAGAATCAAACAAACTCGTTAAATTTTTTAAGACAGGATCGTGATGTTTAATCCTTACCAAATTCAATTATTTCCTCGAAGAATTTTAAAGGCACCGATTTAAATTGGCAGCTCTCAATTTTGTTCCTTTTTATTTGTGTTTCGTCTTAAAAGACAATAGGTATTTAAATAATATTTTGAAGTCGAAATGATTTTTAAAATTGATTGATTGGTGACGATCAAAGTGCATTGTAGTTGAAAATCTTGACTCTTACAATCTTAATCTTGAAATATTGATTCAATTATTCCATTAAGAAATTACTATATTACTACTAGTTGTTACCCGTGACGATGTTCGATAAAAAATTATCCTATGTCCGTCATTGTGATATACAGCAACTCCTTATCAAATTTTATCAAGATCCGTTCAGCCGTTTAGCCGTGATAACGCGACAAACATCCAGACGGAGAGACATAGTTACTACCTATAGTTCGCTAGATGGCGTTGATCCATTTTTGTGCATTTTATGACGTTTTGTGTGGACTGACTGCTGTTGTAATCTTGGGAGTTCTAAATCGCACAAGCGAAATTTTTTGCTCGAGACGAACGTATTCATTTTCATACCTCTAAGCTTTATTGGTCCTGATACGACTGCGGCTATATTCCTCTGAATTCTAATATTAGTTAGGATAACATTGAAGGTATTATTCAATCCACAACTTTTTTTACGTACACAACGACCATTAAAACTACCTTTATTTTCAATGTTTTTGTTCCATACCAAAAAGCCTAAACTGACCCCGTATAGCCGGACATTTATGTATTTGAATAAAATATAGTTGGGCACCATTACCTAATAGGGCTATAAAATGTTTCCGAGTGATATCGCGGACTATTTTCTACAAGATATACTGTCTACCGGTCGGTGTGTAAGGTTATATTATTTCTTTTGTGGTAGGTAATAGAGAAAAAGGAATAAAGGCACGTATAAATTACAATTTTGGCAACAGTCTAACCCCGGAATTCTGAAACGGTTGTTAACTTTGACGACAGATTAAGTCTATTGTTGTCTTTGTCATTTGCTTAGTGCCAGGCTAAGGCAGCATTATAATTAATCTGTTGTCAAAGTTAACAAACATTTCAGAATAAAATTTAGAAAATCCCAAGGTTAGAATGTAATTATCAAAACAATACCTTAAATTGTTTCTGCTTTATTAGTAGGAGTAAATTTTAGCTATACGAAATTACACATGACGTTATTTTGCGGGATGAATATGTTACCTTGGTAATTTAATTTGTTTTTTATAATATAAAAGGGTATCTGAAAAACGAAGAAGAAGGTGCAGAAGACGTCCACTACCAAAAAAATGCATCCGCTTTAGAGCACCACCAGTTAAATTTGACCCGCGAATTTCACAATGGCGTCAGTCCAGCACCTAGAGAGGGGTCTACTTACACTGGTTCTTCCGGCTTGTGGTCACCACTCAAGAACTTTTCTTCTCCAACGGTTATCCCCGAGAGCTATTTCGGTGCCTTTGGTTCTTTGGACAATATACTTGTTCCGGATTTTATTGCGCAAAAATCTCCAAGTATAGCTCTCATATAATTATTATACACTATAATTAATCAATGTATAAAAAGGTACCTACTGCTTAGTCTGTCACTCTATGGAACTAAACAAATCTTTAGCATTTGTTATAGCTACGATTTTTTTTTCAGGTTCTCTTTTTTACTGTTTTTTTCTGTGTACATAGAAGTCCAGATTTTTGTACGTTTTTCATCAATAGGTTAAGCAGTCAAGGAATAGATTTTAATGTATTATTTGGCTGGCATATGTGTCAACTCGTAAACGGGTGCTGCTTGCGCGAGCTGGACTACTCGGATTATATACGCGAACCTATAATAACACTTAGCTCTGTAATAGTATAAAGATTCGTTGGACAACTATTCCTTTTGTAAAGTCTTTAGTTTTTGTATTCAGTTTTAGCTGATAAAAATAATTGTAAAATTTGATAAAAGGCACGGACCCCGGAGAGATTGACGAAAGAGGGAGAAGGCGTGTAGTGCTAAACTGGGCTGAATAAGTTGCCGATGATGATGATGATGAGCATGTTAAATATTATGTGAGCATTATTTCAAAAGTCATAAGGCAATTACTCCACTGGTCTAAGGTTCCCAATACTTTTACTCATTTACCTCCTATTTCAAGTCTTCTGCATAACAGGTCCCTAAACTTCTAAAGTTTTCCTAGTTACATCTTTTTAACTACGTTCCTCGTCCGTTGCGGCAGTGGTATAAATCTTATGGTGCTTTTTACCGTGTTCAAGACCTTTAACGTACCTTTAAAATGTTTGTGGTAAATGGTTACACTTTTAGGAAATGTTTTGGAAGAGGAAACTCTTCCATCTTAGTTTTTGGGGAGGAGAAAATAAGATGTTGTCAATTGAAACATTGTTGTTAAGGTGCAACGTTTCACTCAGCGCGCGAAATTCAAATTTTCTTGCGTTTTTTCAATTAAACCTTAATTACTCACCGTAGGTTCATGAAAACTAATTTTGCGATAATAAATATATTGTTTCAAGAAATTACACCAACCAAAAATTCAAGTTGAAAGCTAGTATAAATACATTTCCTACTAAACCAAAAACCATGATGAAAATCAGCTTATTGAAATTTGTAGCTAAACCAATGTTATCTAGGTAATAATTTTACCCGTAATTTCTTAAAACAACTTATTTATTGGCGCAAAATTGGTTTCAATAAATCCACGATGAGTAATTAAGCTGTAATTGACAAAAAACGCAAGAAAATTTGAATTTCGCGCGATGAGTGAAACAATGCACCTTAAGACATTGGGCTGTGGGAGCCAGTAGCTCATTTCATTTTCAAAAATCTATCAGATATCCTGGTTGTTACAACGCGTAACCAAAATGCGGGCGCTTATCTGACGCACCGCAAAAGCATTGCCATTCAGCGCTTATGCTTTTGGATTATCTTTAGCCCTTCAATAGTCTCCAGGTAATCCAACTGCTAGTTTTGTTTGCTTTGTTTAATTATTAAAGACTCTTGAATGCAATAACAGCAATGTCTGACTATCAAATTAAATACTATCATAATGGATGATCTTTACTTCTTACTAGAGTACAAACCTCAAGTTTTGCGTAAAATAAAATTAATCTTGTAGCAGGTTTAGATATCATAATACAGACTGTCTGCAAAAAAGTTCAGCTCAACTATTTTCGTAAAAGCAATTAAGAAACTCGCATTAGAGTTTATTAGGCTTTTTAGTTGAACCCACAGAGATTACAATACTTGTTGTATAACCACTTTTTAGAAACCAATATTGACTTAAATTTCATTGGTCTTGTAAACAAGAAAATTAATAAAATATTAAGTGGTTATCACCACGAAATATTTATCTGTTGGTCTCTAAGTTTTTACTGACTTAAATAGAAACTTTTACAATAATTTGTACTTACATATTACTGGAAAATGCTAATTTAGACAACTTACATTTTTAATTTTTATAATGACTGTACAATGTTTTTTTGGAAATAAATAAATAATAAATAAATGACGTACATTTTGTTGGAAAATAACTAAACTAGTGCAAGTCTGACTCGCAGACCGAGGGCTCCGTACATTTTTTTTACGTAAAATTATATATATCTATTAAGGCACAGAGCATTGCTCTAAAGAAGTTCGGATTAAAGGACAAACTTAACTTTGTAGTTGAAAAAATGTTCTCCCATTCATCGATATACTCGACACGGTCAACTCTCCAACTACAAAAGTAAGTCTGTAAATGCAAAAACATATATAAAATGTATTGATATATACAACTTTTTTAAATTTATTCATTTTCAATGCACACACAATGTCCAAAAATCAATGTTTTTACCAAATTTCATGATTCTAGTCGAACGGGAAGTAACCTATAGGTTTTGATCCCTTTTGCCGTCTACAAAACCGGAGTTTATTTGCTAATGTCAAAATATGCGGCATAAATGGTCGTATTTTTTGATTGCATTCACCTAGACGCTTGATGTTTTACAGTGCTAAGGGACCTTAGACCTTATTACTTTATATTAATTTCAATTTGTTACCTCCTGAGATAATAATTCTTGACAGACAGACACACGGACAACAGAGTGATCCTACGAGGGCTTCTTTTTCCTTTTACGGAACCCTAAAAACTTTCTGTGCGAGTGCGAGAGTTGTGGCACGACTACATAATTATATTTTATTTAAGATAGGTTTTTAGCTTCAATGTGGCGCTTTGGATTCGGCTCCGCTGTCGTTTGTTTACAGCTCTTTGTAATCTAGCGACCTAGTTTCGCCAAAGAGTGCGAAAGAAGATGTAATAAGTAAAAGATTAAAAGAGATAGCTATATTGAAATCTGTATTCAAAGACAGATTTTTGGGAGCCATATAAGGGCCCTAAAACTTAAGTTAAATATCATAGCGTTATTACTGCACAAATCAGTGACGTGGCAAAATATTGATCCATGAGAGGTTCAAAAGTATTAAAATCACACTAATATTATAAGCAAATCAAAGGCAGGCCTCCCACTAGGTGGACCGATGACATTGTGAAAGTCGCGGCCAGGCGATGGATGCAAGTGGCACATTGTCGGTCGGTGTGCGGTCTAAGGGGGAGGCCTATGTTCAGCAGTGGACTTCTTCTAGCTGTTAATGTAATGTAATTTTAAAGTTGTTAAAGTTTCTGTGTAAGTATGTAAATATGTACCTAGGTGTGTTTGTTCCCGTTCAACTCTGTAACGGCAGAACAAAATTGGTATGGAGGTACCTTATTCCCTGGATTAACACAGGCTACATTTTATCCCGAAAAATTCAGTCGTTCCTGTAGGATAGCGGGTGAAACCGCGGGGCGCAGCTAGTTCTATGTAAGCTCATGACCATGTCAGGGTTCATCACAAAGGGTATGACTATGTATCGATATATTTTTGAGCCACGTCCTTAAGACCACTTTCCACGTTCTTAAGACTGCACAAGATGAATGCTACGCTTATACTTTGACAACAGTCGTTGAGTTCGTCGCTTGAAGTTTGTCCGTGGAAATACCTACTAAGTTCAATCAAATTACGATCAAATGGTATTAAAGTTGAGGGCTTTGACAATGTTATAATGCTAACTTATATACTTCGTCTAGACGCTAAAATTACTTGGATAAGTGATTTTCAATTGACGTTATTAAAAACGCCCAAAATTTGGTCCGGGCGCTTGAATTTCATATCATCATAACTATAAAATTAATGTATGTATGTATGTTCAACACATAATAATTTATTGGATACTAGCTGTTACCCGTGCCTTCGTTCGCGTGGACAGACAAACAAATGTAGCCCATGTCCGTCTCCGACTCTTAAGTTATATCTATGCAAAAATTCAGCTTGATCACTTCAGCCGTGATAACGCGACATACACCCAGAGAGACAGAGAGACAGAGAGACAGAGAGACAGAGAGACAGAGAGACAGAGAGACAGAGAGACAGAGAGACAGAGAGACAGAGAGACAGAGAGACAGAGAGACAGAGAGACAGAGAGACAGAGAGACAGAGAGACAGAGAGACAGATAGACAGATAGACAGATAGACAGATAGACAGATAGACAGATAGACAGATAGACAGATAGACAGATAGACAGACAGACAGACAGAAAGGCAGACAGACAGATAGACAGACAGAGAGACAGAGAGACAGAGAGACAGAGAGACAGAGAGACAGAGAGACAGAGAGACAGAGAGACAGAGAGACAGATAGACAGATAGACAGATAGACAGATAGACAGATAGACAGATAGACAGATAGACTGATCGATAGATAGATAGAGAGACAGATAGACAGATCGATAGTTAGATAGAGAGACAGATAGATAGAGAGACAGATATACAGATCGATAGATAGATAGAGAGACAGAATTACATTCGAATTTATAATATTAGTTAGGATTAGGTCATGTATGTAAACAATTTTTCATTTAATGCGTTTAGTTTATGCAAAAATTTAAAAATCTATATATATTATTGTATAAAAGAAAAAGCCTTTTTCAATGAATCAACGCTTATGATAGAGGCATGGCATTGGAACCCAGTACTCCTGTACTGGTCTAGGTCAAAAATAACAACGTATTTTGCGGAATTCCACCTCTCTTTAAAGTTTAAATGGACTCCCAAAGTTTGTACAGAAATAAAATATTTTGTCATGCTAAACCAATGAAACTCGGTTTGTGTACAAAGTATGAAAAATGAAGTCTTAGGATTTTTTGAAAATCAAACAAATAAAGTAAAGAGGGAAAATAATTATGGTCGGCTTTAGCGACTAATGCCACGCGAATATAAAGAAGCTAATACTAGAATTATTGATTTCATTTAACATGAGTATTCCCTCCACTAGAGGACGGGCAACAGCGTCCTCTTAGTTAAAGGTCCACATTCTGCGATTCTGCACCCCTCTCCTCCCTCCCCCTTTAAGGGGGAGGTTTTCAGCAGTGGACGTCTAAGATCAGATATGAAGATTCCCTATTATTAAAATGTTATTATGTAATATAAAATATATTATGACGATTGCAAAACTCATTCAAATCAGCGGAGCTTATCGTTATGCTGCAACTTGACAAAAAACTGGCAGCCAGCCAGCAGTCTAAAGTAATTTGGATAAGCCTTTACACAACCGAAGGTTTGCGTGTCAAGAATCTACATAATTTCCTACTGGACAGCCAGATAGTTCCGATGTTTAAGCCTCAATAATGCATACGTGTTATTCTATAGCCAGAACCAAGGTACTACTGCACTAAATGAAGTCTACACCCGTTGCTTGTTCATCAACCAATGCTGTTGTTCAAAAAGAGCGTTTATAATGTATCGATTTAAAAGCTGCATTGGCTGGTAGGTTAAGAAGTTTAGAAGGTTAATAATAATTTGTGTTATAACTGCCGCAGTCTTTATTTGAAGGCAGTGGAATTAGGAGACTATGCGGCCCCAGCCACGTGATAAATTCGAAAAATTTCTATATATTTAGTAAGCAGGTTTACTTCTATCTGGTGTGTACATTCTAACGTTTCTAAAGGTGAACGCAGGCTTTACCGCTTTGCACTTACCGAAATTCGTACTATCTACTTACTAAGCAGTGATAAAATGCCATAACTCAGTAAGTAGTTAATATTGATTTGTATTTTTTTTTTTTGTATAAATTTTAATTTTTAATCTGCAATGGATTGTGTTGTCCGAAAATAAATACATTTTGATTTGACAGCGCGTGCGATAAAGTTAGAGTGATCTTCACTTGTTCTGTCACTTTTGCACCTGTTAAGTTAAGCACTTACACTGAGACAAATAACATTATTAAAAGACAAACAAAATACCCGACTGCGAAATGTAGCCTATATCACTGCGGACGTAAGAGGTATCCATCGACACCTCACTCGTCAAAATCGGTCAAACCGTTTAGGCTACAGTAGATAACACAATATAGGAACACACATACTTACATACCCCAAAAAAATTACAGTCTTGAGCAGTCGGGTAAAAAAGCGATTGTTTTTATTATTATGTTTTCTAAGAGAACATTTCCATGCTCCCTTAGAAAAAAATAATTGAAAGAATATAATATCTTAAGTATTTGAGTATATCCCAAACTTCTATTTATGATGCTAAAAGTTACCATCGAAACACGTTCGTTAAAAGCCTTTCAGCGTTTTTGTTCAACATAATATGAATATGACCGATTACGAAAGCGCTTTTAAAGAACTGCTTGGCTTTGAGTTAAATTTTCAATATTCAGCGATAAAATTACTTTTGCATGACGATATCTCGACTGTTGTATGCCAAGTCACGCTCTGACCAAGTAGAATTTACTTTAAAATAGCTGACTATAGAATTACTGTATCGGCTAGACTTCGGCGATTGAATAATTTCAGCGTCCAGATAGATTAAAGTTGCGTAGCTTCGTTATGGAAAATCATTATTATTGCCTCTCTAAATAGAGAGTAACGTCACCAACGTCAATGTCATGCATGACACTGCAATGTCACTGAATATCCAAAAAGATCCTTTATTTTTCTGATAGTTCCTTATTAATTATTATTTTTAATACATTAAAAAAAAATATATACGTACATGTAACAAACCGTCATACAAATATTCGAGCGGATACAATTGTATATGAAAATCTGTTGTTAACGCTTTATTTTTTTGGATTTGTGTCATATTATGAACTGTAATAATTCCCAAAGATAAAAAGTTTTTATCACCAAGTCCGCAAGATGATACTGGCCATGCATTTGCTTTAAAAAAGAATTAAGAAATGAAAATCGCGCGCGCGAATATTGAATGGGCATCCATTGTTAACGCACTTAGCGGGCAGAAAAAGTATATGAAAATCCGTTGTTAACGCTTTATTTTTTTTTGTATTTGTGTCACATTATGAACTGTAATAATTCCCAAAGACAAAAAGTTTTCATCACCAAGTCCGCAAAATGATACTGGCCATGCATTTGCTTTAAAAAAGAATTAAGAAATGAAAATCGCGCGCGCGAATATTGAATGGGCATCCATTGTTAACGCACTTAGCGGGCAGAAAAAGTATATGAAAATCCGTTGTTAACGCTTTATTTTTTTTTGTATTTGTGTCACATTATGAACTGTAATAATTCCCAAAGACAAAAAGTTTTCATCACCAAGTCCGCAAAATGATACTGGCCATGCATTTGCTTTAAAAAAGAATTAAGAAATGAAAATCGCGCGCGCGAATATTGAATGGGCATCCATTGTTAACGCACTTAGCGGGCAGAAAAAGTATATGAAAATCCGTTGTTAACGCTTTATTTTTTTTTGTATTTGTGTCACATTATGAACTGTAATAATTCCCAAAGACAAAAAGTTTTCATCACCAAGTCCGCAAAATGATACTGGCCATGCATTTGCTTTAAAAAAAGAATTTAGAAATGAAAATAGCGCGCGCGTGCTGATTCTTTGCGTATGATTTATTTATCTGAGTTCTCAATTGGTTTTGTCTTTTATTTTCCTCGTAAGTGTAGTACAAAACACTATTATATCACTTGGAAGAAAGTGCAATTCCCAACTCGTGTGTAAAAGTCTAACTCAAACTCAAACTACACCCTGGTTGGTAAAAGGTCACTTTTTCTCCTCGGTGAAAAATTTACTAATTTACCTACAACGCACGCAGACATTTATTTATTTTCATGTGTGTTATATTTATACCGGTTTTAGTTTTTATTATTGAACGAGCGAAACTTGAACCTACCGACGTTTGTTTGTAATTTTATATTTTCATACATTTGTAGGTTTGAATGTTAATTTAGCAGCCAAATTTGTATTAATTTATATTTCATTATAATTACAAGTTTTTGTATTTATTTATTTTTATTTTATTGTATTTGTAGTTATGTATATAATCAAATAAATATAGTTATGTAGGCTCTATAATTATCTCACTTTAGGACATCAACTATATTATCTCTATTTTTTTGTTTGTCCATAATAATTCATCGTTACCAAAATAATTTCCAAAGAGAAGCGAAGAATACATAGGTAATATTTAATTTGCTAATCCAGACATTGTGCGTATACAACTTTGTTGATATAAACTCTATTTCTTACACTCTCTCTCTCTCTCTCTCTCTTTACTTTAAAAATTGAGTAAGCTTTGACTCGCCGTAAAAACCCTGATAGCATAATCATGCGACCTAAATGCCGTTTTTTATTTGTAGATATTTTAGATTTAATTTATTTAAGTACTTATTTAGTTTAGTATAGTTTATAGTTTTAGTTTGTACATTTAAGTTTAGATTATTTTAGTAAAAATGAAATATACATATGCATAATCATTGTAGTACTATTATTTTATTAATTTCAAAAGATAAATTGCTACAATTTTTTTACTCCTATATTTCAAAAGAGAACCAGTAAGTTGAAAATGAATCAGTTTTGTTACGTTTTCAGTAAAACAACATAAAAATTACTGCTAACTTAAACGTGCATTTATATTTTAAGCTCTGATAACAAAGTACTTGGAAGTTAGTGAAGCTAAGACACTGTAACATTGGCTATATCTGTCCACAAACTGAGGACCACACACTTACACATGTTACTCACACGCACACAAGCGGTGTCCGGATATAAAGATAGACAAAACCGCGTCCAGGTCCAGTTTGATAGCACACACACAGCAAAACAGACCACAGACAACAAACAACAGACCGCGCCTCACCGTGTGTTGCGAACCCACAAAAGTTCTCTTCCAGTTTGTCACTCGCAGTCAAAAGTTCGAACCCCACTTGAAACGCTCGCGACTTCGTGATTTCGAGGAAAACTTTTCACTAGTTTTCGTTTTATGACGGGTGTCAATTACGGAATATCTTTTGTTCCTTTATTGAAAACTTTTTGAAATGTTATCAAACTTTCCCGCGGACTAGCGGCTGGTTATTATTGTTTCGCTTTGGGATTTTTCAAGTTTTTTTTATTTATTTCTGTCTACGGTCTAGATATATTACAACAAAGTTACTAATTTAAAAAATATTGCAGTATTTTTAATGCGACCCGTGGCAAAAATGCTGTCGTTTTTCTGACGCAGAGAATAAGCTTTGCCGTTTTGCGTAAGTGGTAGTGGGCTTTAGCATTTGGGTTATATTAGAGCAGATTATCTTAGAACAACAATATTAGAACAGATTATCTCAGAACAACAATGGTCTCTGGGTCCGACTCTTTGTTTTGTGTAGTAGAGTAAGTAGTTTTGTATGTATTTTAGCGTAATTCAGCGTTTTGTGTGATAATTATACTCCGCAACCTTTAACATTCGGGTTTATTCCTCTAATTCTGATTTATGAAAGTATATTCAAGGTATATGTGCTTATTATAACAATGACGTTAAAATAGAGATAAGCTCGCATGAACCGAGCTGAATCGACACCTAGGCCGCAAAATAATCCTTAATAAGCCAAACTGGACGTCGTTGTAAAGCTATAGACATACTGAACCAAACTGTTACTATACAGGTATGCGATACCAATGAATTTTTCTTCGCTATATAAAAACATGTAAACTGACTTTTTTTTCGGATTACTTTTTTTTTAATGACATAGGTGGCAAACAAGCAGATGGGCTGCCTGATGGTAAGCGATCACCGTTAAACTTGAGATCTATACTTAGACTATCGTTGTGCAAAATTTCGTGCATGTACGTTTATATCTTTGGAAGTTATAAGGATGTAAAGGATTCAGACATACGGACATGAAGAAAACATAACAATATGTTAGAAATAGCTATTAGCATAAACATATATTAGAAAAGGAACATAAAACCGCTTATCATTACATAGTCATTACAACATTAAATAGAAGCTTCTTTCAGCAATCAAGGTTAAAAGTTACAATACCTTAACCCAAATACTGAAAGGTACGGCATTATTTTAATACTCGGTCAAGTAGGCATCTACCGAACGCCTGCAGCGCTCAGTAATTATTCAAACAGTACATTAGCTCTACATTTTAACGTCAAATAATAACATTTTGGTTGAATACAGTAACTTACAAAATAACTTTGCATCTTGCTGCGATTGTCATGACTGTTACATAAATTAATTGTGAAATAAAATACTTAAAGAAGTGTATTAAAAAATTGTACTTTTAAAATTATACAGTGATATAGTGGTAAAATCTAAGTAGGCTTTTTCTGTTTTATGGTCTGCCCATACTATGATTTTAAACTAAACAAAACACCGCACACTAATTTGATCTTACGAGCATAATTACCTTTTTTTTTTTGGCGATCTGTTTAAAACAGAATTTTGCTATTGCTTTTTATATTTTACCTGAGTCGAACATAGAACCAGATATTGTCAGATTTAGGTATATATGAAGTTGTGAATTTATTTGCGCAAAAAATATTGCAATATTGATTGCTGTAGCGCAAATTTCAACGTTTTTAAATTTACTACCTTTTTTTACTAAATTTTTTATACCAATTTACTAACTTTATGGACGTTATACGTTAAAGTGTTTTTATTATTTTGTTTTCATTTAAATTAGTGCATTTTTGTGGTTCGCGTACTAATCTTATTTCGGTGCATATTCAAGCTCATTGTTCGCGGGTAGAGTGGGGATGAGAGTGAATGAAATGAAACAAAACAATCTACCCTTTCTCAGTCTTTTGATACATCACTAGCACTCGATCTCGTTTGCAAGTCCCGATAGGAAGTTACGGTATCACTATATTTATTATATACATGGTATTTTGTTTGTAGTAAACAACCGCAGAAGTTGAAAGTCATTGTTCAATTACTATGGTTTTAGTGTAGTTACAACATTTACAAATTGTGCAAAGTTTATGCACTGTCCAAACCGTACAAGTTCGCTGCTCCATTCTATTGTACATTTTCAAGCAAAGTGGCTGGAAGGCTGAAAGGTAGCACATTCATTTGCATAAAATGTTACAACAACATAATGTTGCTTTTAACTCGAGGGAATATCGCATTTTGTTTGAAATCACAATAGATTTTTTTTCAATGCTTTTGATTGATGATGATGAATGAGGTCACTGAACTTGCTCTTATTGGTTAAGGATTAAAAGGAAACCTGGGAAGCTTTTTAGTTGAAAACGCTTCTCTTACAAAAGATCGATGCTACCAGCGTAGAGTATAGTTTATCTAAGCCATTAACGAAGAGAATACAAATATCACGTAAGAGTCATTGACACCAAAAACAAAAGAAGTTGAAAAGAATTATGGGGAGGTGAATTCACTAACTCTCTCTCTATCGCACGCACGGGGAACAGAGCGACAACAATAAAATTTCAAAACCAACTGCACCAAAACCTCTGTACAGGATGTGTCCCGACGATGTGTCAATTCGTTGCTTGTCAAATACGTTTTTTTTTAGATTTGTAACTTTTAAAAGTTCAATTTCACAAAATATTTTGTTTTAAATTTAATTTAAATATATATATTTGTATTTTTTTAATCTCATCCCTATTTCGCAAATTTGTGGAAATACTATCCTTAAATAGAGCGTAGTGTATTGCCGCACTGGGATTTGAAATGTAAAAGTTCAAATTAATGGGCTGCACTGGACTGTTTTGTTATGCGGTTGACTTAACGATAAAAATACCAAAATCTTTATAATTATTTATGTCTATAATAATAATAATATTGCTAGACGTTTTTCACACACAGCGCCAGTTTTTATTTTATTTTTTTATTTTAGAAGTGTTCTCCCAATTTCTCATGGATCCTATTATCAGAACTGGATTTTGATAAAAATTTGACCAATCTGAAATAAGTTTCATTCAAATAAATAATATTTTTATATATTTATATAATATATAAATAATCAGTTCCGGAGCGATGAGATAGCAAACACAAAAAAACAATCGAATTGAGAACTTCTTCCTTTATTTTCGCAAGTCGGTTAAAATCACAGACCATCATCGTCTGTGTCATCATCATCATCATCATCACCAGCCATAAGACGTCCACTGCTGAACATAGGCCTCCCCCTTAGAGCGCCACACCGACCGACAACGGGCCACTTGCATCCACCGGTTGCCCGCGACTTTCACAATGTCGTCGGTCCACCTAGTGGGAGGATTAGTGGAGGACTGTGCCTGCCTACCTACGTCTGTGTATCTGTGCATTATTATTGTTATGTTCTATCCCCACATAAAATCAATCCTTACCTACGGCATTTGTACAAAACAAACATAATATAAAAGAAAAGTCAACTATTTTTTTATTACTTCACATTCCTGTTATTGTATTCTTTGGCCGTCTACATTTTTATGCTTCATAAAAATTTACTGTATAGGTACTTAAGTTTCTGCTTATACTGTACGTCAGCTTTGTAGGTTTATTTCAAGTTTATTTTTAAGGGCTGTAAATCCAAGCTTGTTGTAATAACCGTAATAAATAATCCTGGCTGCTTTTATGACCTTATCTAGTCAGCTATCTAGCAGATATACAGGTATGCTTAGCCAAAAAGGGCTCATAGTACTCATCATTATGAAAAACTTTTACTATGGGACCAACTCTGAAATCGAGAAATAAAATCAGCTGTTCCACACATTTGTCGAGTGTCATTGACATCTATGGAACCGGCTGATTTTTTCTCGATGTCGAGGTTGGTCCCATAGTAAAAGTTGTTTATAATTACGAGTACTGTTAGCCCCTTTCGGCTTAGCATACCCTTTCATTAAAACCCTGTATATGAAATAATAAAAATATGAATAATGTAGAAAACATTGGTACTACCTTAGAAATAACACAAATCGAGGGCGGTCGTTACCCACTGCACTGTTTAACTCGGTGGACGGCACGGACACTTTTTACTTGACTGTACTAGAAGGATCCTGTTTTTGGAATGTTTATATTATGTTTCTACTTCCTACCTCTCACTGCCTCTTATATCCTAAGTGCATTGGCTGATTTTGTAGTGAGTTGTCGTTGGATTCCTCTATGCCTAAAGTGAAGTGAGCTAAATTTAACAGATGGGTATTTTGTTTTTATCCTAATAATAAATAATACTTGTATTTGTCTGTACCTGGAAGGTGAAAGTCAGACAAAACAACAACTTTACCTATTGTCAGAAGTAAATAAAAGATATATGGATCCATAGCCAAACTCAACTAAAGTCTTACGTAAATATTATCATTTATTTTGTAAACCCAACCAGACCAGATGGGTTGTTTTTGTATTTATATAAATATATATATATATTTTTCGAATTGCTTTATATAACATATGAATCATATATTTTTTTTTGTGTTGACCAAATTTTCTTTATTATTTCAGACGGTTTTGGAGCCGCGCTAAGAAGTCTGAAAAAGTCTTCTTTTATTGTTTTTGACCGAGCGAAGCGAAGGTCTCAGAGTTTACTGGGACAAAGCCGCATTTGTATGTTTTTTGTATTTTGTATGTTTGTGTATATATTTGTCCGATGATAACTTGCGAACCGTTGATCCGATCTTCATGAAATTTTGTAGGCAAGTAGTTCATTTCAATACAATTTTTAATTTCGTGTATGAGCTAAATCGGTTCAGGGGCTGTGAAGATATAGTGGTCGCGAGGTCTCAGTTCGCCGCGAACTACTAGTTTAGTCGAGTTATGAGTAATTTAGTTACTAAAGTAACGCTTAACGCTAATCGACTCATAAATCATCGATCGGACATAGCCACATATTGAATTACTCGCTACTCGAGTAAAATAATCGCGTAGTGCAAACAAGGCTTTCATTCAAGGTTTTAACAATGCATTTTTATTACAATATGTTTTACTAAAAAAAAAATTGCTGTTACCAAAATTCATTATTGATTACATACATTACAGACAAACTATACATAATTATGAAGACATAACCAGATTTTCATATAGCTTATCTGTTATGTATTGTTATGGTGTACCCGCATCTTTATTAGATCATGATCTTCAGTAGCTTGTTTAACCCAATTCAGAGCATAAACCTTCGCCAATATACCCAATTTTGTGCCAATCTCGTCATAACAGCTTATTTTTAATCTGTTGCGTTCTATTGCGTTGCAAGCAAATCTTCCTTTTCTTAGTTGCAATGAACTCCCTTTTATTGGGAGTTACATCTGTATAATGCTTATTATTAATATACCTCACAAAAACAAGGTAGAAGTGCAAAAGTCGATGTTTACAGACATTCCGCCGAGTCTGCGTGCGCATTCATTACGAGGCTGACCCGCGCGTGCTGGCGCATAATATCGGAGTGATGTTTGGCACGATCGTTCGTTACTTCTGCGATAAGGGACGGAGAAATTGCGCTTAGGCTCCGATCAAACTGAAACAGATGTGTCGACAACAAAGTCGCAACTAGAACGTGCGATCAAATTGAATTTATCGGTGTGTTTTTGCAACCTCACTTGAGAGTCAGTTTTCATTCCAAGTATTTTTACCATATTTGATGACATCCTCAAACAAAATGAACGGTGGTTCGTTTGCTTTCCAGCAATTTAGCGTTTTAAAAAACTTTTGTTACGGGACCAGCCATGAAATCGCGAAAAAGTAAATGAAAAATCATATACTCTTGCTGAATACTCAGTATGTATAATAATTAGATCAGGTAGATACAAAGTATCTGAGTCATGAAAATAAAAAGGCTTAGTGCGTTAAAATTAGTAGTTAAACTAGTTGGCCAAAATCAGAAATAGTTGTATTCTAGAAAAAAAAATAACAGTATGGCATTTTACGCAACCAGCGCCACCTCATGTGTTTCCTTTTGTAATAGAATCTACCGTCTTGCTGTGCATCTCAATCGGATCTTCAATTTCTTTCTCTCATCTTTGATTTTTTTCGTTAGTTTGACCGAAGCTTAACGTCTACTTTCTTTGTTATGCAAATTAAAACATTTTTTGTTTTTAGCAAAAAATATTTTAACTGTAATTTAAAATGAAAGGCTACGCACGTTCCAATAAATTTTTAAGAACAATAAAATGACTTTCCCCGCTGTTTACAACGTCAGAACTTGAAAAGATAAAATTTATGGCTATCGTTAAAATTTTACGATGGTTTCAAGTAGGTACCTAAACTCTATCGACCAATGTTCGTGATAAGTTAACATAAATTAACAGTGATAGAATAATTTGAAAACAATTAGATTGACATTATAAAATGTTTGGTTTATTTCTGTCTATTTTCTCGTGCCGACGACACGAGATATCAAATCGTAAAGTCAAGAAAAAAAATTTTTGTTATCACTTATCTCCGTCATGACTAAACCAATTTGCTTGATGATTTGAATTTGAATTTTCCATTCAAAAAGTTGTTCACGAAATTGCTAGCAATGTTAATTTTTCACTACATTTCACTGCTTGTCAAAGTATCTAGTACATTTTGCAAGCGATATAATATAAAATTTGGAAACGTTCAGTGAAATCACCGCCTCAAGTGTCGTCGACACGCTGGCAGCCTGCCACAGAATGGTGTCGAGTAAACAGTTCTGTTTTTCGAATTTAGTGCGAGAACTGTCGCGGCATTAACTAATGGGCTCCATGTTAACCCACTTGTGTAGTGTGAGAGACAGTTTTGTGGTGAACTTTTCTTTTCAATAAATTATGCGGCTTAGAACCGAGACTGGTAATACCAAGACATAAGATAAGATAAGATAACGTTTATTGCTCAGAACTGTGAACATAGGTGTTACAAAATTATTAATTTAGACACAACAGTTTATCGTATCGGACATGCAATATCTAGGTATTATAATAACTGTGGCCTAGACGGCTACAATGTAACCTTACCGTTCACACTGACTTCAAATTTATGTATGTCCTCGATATGAATAGTTTTTTTCTTTTGCATTATTCTTCTTCTCTTATTACCTGTTGAGATAAAATAAATAAAAATGATATTACAACAATACCAGACGGATATATTCAAGCAACCCTCACTTCAGAGTCAGTTCCCATTAAGCCACACTGTCTCATTAAATCAGTTAGCTTGTGGCCAAATGCATGGCCTGTTAAAAATATTACAAAAAAACATAACAGTGCAAAAGTTGCACCTACGCAAATAAACATTTCATAGTTAATTCATGTTTTAAATTAATTAATAATTACCACCTTGAAGAAAGCTCTTTTTTATCTTAAAGAAAATTATATGAGGTACGAACCATTCCTCCAGAAAAAAAAAATACTCTAATATGAGTGCTTTTCAATCTGCTAACTGCTGTCGTCGTGTTCAAATAGAACAAAATGTACCGTTTAACACAATAACCTCAGTTGGTTGAATCAGACCAGAGTTGGCTGCTGGCCAGGAGGACAGGTACGCACCTTTGTGCTGTACTTACGGGGGCATTGTGAACAGCAGTTTGAGATCCGACGATACTCGGGCTTCTTATCAAAATATATTCGGGTTGCCGCAATGTATGTAGCCAAATCGCCACAAACACATTTCAAAGTAAAGTACAGCGTTACGTTCACGGCAAATAACGGTATCTTCCTTTCTCTATAGTGCCATATGTAATTATCCGTCATTGCTAAAATTCGCAAAGAAAACAAATGGTATGTGAACGCCGTAATCACAGAAAAGTTTTTTTTTGCTTCTACCTTTCTCTTTTCTGTGCGCGTAAATTGCATTTTAATCCTATTGTGTATGATTTCAATTTTATTGCGTCACGTTACGCCTATCATTAGGATCGGGGAACTTAGTGCGGCGATTATTAAAACGATTGCATTCTTTTAACTATGCCAGTTTTCTTTTCGACGACGCTGCCGGTCTCAAGCCCATGTAAAAAAGGAGAGTTCATCGATGGGCTATCCACTCATCATGATAAAAAGTCGGTTTAGAAGTACACAAAGAATAAGATGGACTGATTCATAGAGGAACGATCGTCAGATTCTGCAAGTCACAAAGGCTCAGAAGGCCAGGTCACTCGAAGATACTGGATGATACCAGAGCCCTGAAAACTATCTACAACTGGTGGACCCCGCAACAATATAAGACCCAGAAGGAGACCCAGGATGCGGCGGAAGGACTGTTGAGGAAGATCTGATGAGTATAGAAAACAAAACATCTACGCAAAAGGAGACAGAGCGTATAAAGGGTTGTAAAGACTTAGGTATAGAGGGTTGTGGCACCGAAGGAAGAAGAAGAAACATTGTTTTTAAAGTTTCCCAGTAACTACAGTTTCTCAAAGACTTATTCTCAAAGACTCATCCCTTGTCACTCTCATTTAAAAGGGCATTGGAGTGAAAGGGACAGAATCAATGGCAATCGCTCTTGAAAAGCCCGTCATGACTTTATTGGGTATATCGGTTACGTGACCGACTAACCTTCACACTGCTCTGTGACAAAATATCTGTACATAAGATACACTAACTACTACTACTACTACTACTACTATCTTAAAAATAGTAGTTTTTTTTGCAAATATAATAATTGAATTTTTCCTGACAGAGTTTTTCTGTCCCAATCTCTAAGTGAACGTGAGAAAAAAATACACAACGGTAAGGTAAGGAAAACGAATTCCTATCCTTAATACTAATGTGACGGTCAGGAAATTTTCTTACAGAGTAGTGTGAAGGTTAATCGGTCACGTAACCGATATACCCAATAAAGTCATGACGGGCACCTTATGTACCTTATGTATTTATGAAGTCTATACTGTCTAAGCTTATAAACAGGTAAACTTTGTGTATTTAACTTTTTTGTAATGAGCAATCTCTTGAACTACTAAGCTTATTCTGAAAATTCCTTCACTGGCAGAAAGTTACACTATCTTTGAATGTAACGTGTTTTTTTTTTCACAGAGCGCGTAAAAAGCTATTCAATATTAGTAATTTATTACTCGGCGTTTCCAAAAACAACAACGCTCTTCGCTAGCGCTGGACACTTTTTGCGAATTATTAGTATCTGCATAAATAAAATCCAATTTCCACTAAACAAACCAATCAATAATCGACTAAAAAGACCCGCAAAACTCGACCGATGCCCAAACTTTTTAGAAACTAAACAAACGTAGTTTGCGAACAACAAGTCAATATTTCACTTGAAAACAAACGTATTTTCGGTACCCGGCCTTAACGGTTGTCGGAAATAGTGCTGCGTTGGCCGCCTGCGACAAATTAATAGGCCATAACATGGAATATATAGTTATTGGCCTACAGGTGTCTATTCGCAAAAAGAAAGACCTAAGAAGCGAGATTTTTTGCGCGAGGAGTGCGCAAAAAATGTGCAATGCGGTTTTTATTGTGGGCTTAAATAGGATTTGAGCGATAATTGGGGTAAAAGGTGTTTGGGACGAGAAAAAACGGTTTTGTCTTTGTTAATGGGCTATTTGATGCAAAAATACATAAAGATAGAGAGAGAGAGAGAGAGAGATAATAAAGTACCTACTGCGAATTAATGCATTGTATAATTAGAGACCAGATAACGTTTTTCTATGAATTTAGAATAATACGAACAAAAAAACTCTTTATTTCTAAGCGTTTCGTGAATTTTTCACATATCTGGACGTCTGAATTTTGACCGAACAATAATAATTTACACAATTTCGCAAAACCACTTATGAAATACGAGTAATGGGTAATTACTGGTATAAAAGGTTGGCAGCACTGTCCAGGAAAGTTTGGAGTGCTGCCAAAAGTTACCTTAGTAAGGCTCATTTCATAAATATAACTATCAGAACTAACTGCGGCGATTTCAAATTTAGATTAAAAATATTTTCAAATTAATTTATTGGTACCTTTATATTTTTTGATAAAGCAATCAAGTGTATGCGTGTGTGTGCATATTCATTCAAAGTAATTTTATTAATGTACTTACAACAAAAATGTAGCCTATAACACTCATAACGAGGAATCCAACGACACCTCACTCGTCAAAATTGGTCAAGCCGTTTAAGCTATGGAGATAATTATACTTTTACACACTTACGTACACCCCAACAACGGCTTTATCCTTCTTAAGTCGAAATTGGGTAACAAGTATGAAATTGGCTTTTGTTTTTCGCTAATCATGAACTCTTTTAACTATTCTCCTCGTAAGCTATAACCAAAAATAAAGTACAGTGTGACTTTTTCTTCGGTTTGGTCGTATTATGTCCTGCTCCTAAAACTTTGTACAGTTCAATCCGTTATCAAAAAGTTGATGGGTACTGAAAATTGGAGTAAACCATAAAATTTTAATTAGTCAATAGACAATTCAAAGTCAATTAGGTGTTTCGGCAAAAATACGCCGCCACCAAACACCTATAATATAATTATATAATTAATTACACATTTTCCAATCAACACCTTAATTTAATTAAATTTTCATCAAACTGATTCATGACATTTTCTAAAATTATCTATTATATACGTATTTACAACAAAATATATTGACTACTACTTAAAATTTAAACAACATAAATTAGTTTCGACCTACATATTATGCAATCAACTTCATAGGTTGTTTAGAATACAAACATGAGCATCAAAAAGCTCTAAATAGCTGGAAAGTGATTGTAATTATACAGGGCAGTTCACCAGCCTGACTATTTTGCAAGATAAGTGAACGCGCAAGTCGGTGATACGTTAAATGAACTTTCATTTTTCTTGTCCATGCTTGCCTAAAATATCGAACTATTAGGGTACAACTACAAACAAATGGGATTAAATGGGATCTAAGTATTGTGTAATTTTTTACCCGACTACGAAATGAGTGGGATGAGTTTGACAGTCTATGTATGTATGTTCATGTGGTCCCTCTAATCTCCTAAACCGCTTATCAGATTTTGACAAGATAGTTGTGTATCGATGTTTCCTCACACTTTGCGTATAAGCTATATTGACTACGGATAAAGGGACCTTAAAACTCATCAAAATCAAAATATGATGTACATTTTAAGGACCATGACATTTTGAATTTCGAATAATAATTTTTTGTTTCATACTTTTACGTAGGCGGGTTTTAGTTTATGAACTTATATTTTTCTATAGTAATGTTACCGTCACTTACCGTCTCACCTTGTGCGGTAGTTTAACATCCAGAACACACAAGTTTTACCATTGATCGGATGATATCGTAAGCAGTTGCGTGAGATTAACACATGACCGTAACAGATGGCGCAGCGAAGAGGAGACTTTAGACCAGTGCGAGAGGGTAAGAAATTGGATGATGATGTTGATTATAAAAAGAAAGTTACTAAATAACCTCTAAAATAAACTACTTATCCTAATTCACAAAAAGAGCGTTTGGTTTACCTAGAAGCTAACCATACCATTGAATGTCTAAAGATAATGTATATGCTCAAGCTCAATATCAGTTGGCAGCTTACCCAACACGCTGGCTTATTAGTTATGCATCGAATCAAACAAGTGCCCTGTAGATTAAAAAAAAAAAAAACAATCACTCGACATCATAAATTAAAAGAAAGGAAAACCCACTTCATGTCTAACCCTAAACATTCTAAAGTCGACCTTAGGATATTTAAATTAAAACACTACTGTTAATTTCAGTATTTCTTGTCTGCAGATAGTCTTTGTTAAATGACAATACCAACTTATACTCCCAATCAAAGTTAAGTAATTAACAGTAGCACTGAATAGTGATACAAAGGATCGTAACCCAATACCGAAGCCGTCTGACCGATGAATCGGATTAGTACCGAATGATGACACCTTCACGTAACGTTCGCCCAAATATACCGGATTAGTAACGTTCGCACGAATATACCGGAATATACCGGATTATTCCAGTACGATTGGCTTTGTTGATAGAGTATTTACCGGATTGGGTTTCACTGTTTTGAACGTGGGTGTAAAATCGATATCATAATAATACTTGGATTATTAGATGTAGATGATGATGAGTTGATGGCCATGATGGCTCAGTGATTAGGGCGCACAGCATAACGCTGCTTAGCAAGCTGATAGAGTGTAATCTAACCTAATTATTTTGTCAAAGGAGTAGGAGTAATCCCAGGTATCTCCAAAAACCATAGAACGAGCAGCAGCGTCCTCTAAGTAATCAGGGGGAAACAACAATACGGGAGGCTCCGTCCATCTAAGAGCTGATAGGAAGGAAAAAAATTGGAAAACAATGTTTTCCTTCTTCTTCGTCAAAATAGAAAATGATAATCCCTTTCCTAATAGATTTACTTATATTATTAATTCTAAAGGAACTCTGTATCTCTGTCGCTCTGTTGTGTGCTTGTCGCGATGTCACGGCTGAACAGATCAAGCTGAATTTTTGCACAGATACAGCTTAAGGGTCGGAGAATGGAAGAATGGAGAATTTTTTTGTAGGTACACGCAAACGAAGTCGCGTGAAACTAGTACTATACTAATAGTAGTAGTAGCTAGTAAGGTATAAAAACTGGTGTAAAACATTGGCGGTGTTTTTCTAAAGTAAGATAAAAACTACCAACCTATAGTAAAAAAAAACCCTTTCAGTGTTTTTGTTATAATTTGTTATAATTTTGTTGACCGAGCGAAGCGAAGGTCTCAGAGTTTACTGGGATGAATCGGATTTTGTATGTTTGTATGTTTGTGTGTATATTTGTCCGATGATAACTTGCGAACCGTTGATCCGATCTTCATGAAATTTTGTAGGCAAGTAATTCATTTCAATACAATTCTTAAGTTCAAATATGAGTAGAACCGGTTCAGGGGCTGTGAAGAAATAGGGATCGCGAGGTCTCAGTTCGCCGCGAACTACTATTTAAAATACTCATACAACCTAAGAGGGAAGCGAGATACACGAATTAAAAATTTAAAGCAACATGACTCGGTTCTTCATAAAACAATTTAAAAAATCAAGACTTGTCACTTCAGCCTTTGAAAGCAGATCAGTGTACCGTTGTCTACCCGACGTAGGCCAATATAACAGGGCCTCGCAAGGCAATTTGACGTGTAGGGTCTTTGATCCGATGAAAAAGTGCCGGATTAACTTGCGAGTATTGTGTAGTGCTCGGTGAGTGTAGTAATTATTTCTGGAGCAATGGAATTTTTGGTTGATGTTGACAGTTTCGTGACAAACAAACAAAAGGTAACGATTTATGAAGGCAAAAAATTAAGCACTTAAAATTCAGTTCGAAAGTAGTTCAAAACCTAAAATTATTTTTTTGAGAATGTTTTATCAAAACTATAATTTACTAGCTGTTACCCGCGACTTCGTTCGCGTGGACCTAATAAAAAAAAGCTGCCTATGCCCGTCGCCGACCCTTAAGCTATATTTATGCCAAAATTCTGGTCGATCCGTTCAGCCGTTTAGGCGTGAAAACGAGACAAACATCCAGACAGAGAGACCGAGAGACAGATAGACAGAGAGACAGAGTTACTTTCGCATAGTTAGGATTCATTAGTTACTATGACATTTTAATAATAAAATGACCGATTTGGCGACCGGTTTAACTCAATGTTAGGGCGTCTGTTATATGAGCAGCAGGTCCCGGATTCGAGGACGGGCGGATATTTATATGATGAATTTAAATATCTGCTCTGGACCTAGGTGCTACTTTTGTATGGGTATTTCTTTGTATGTATTCCAAAGCATCCTCGACACAGGGCAACGAGACAAGCGAGCTGCTCACCCGATGGTAAGGATCAGGCGTGCCCATAAAAGTTCAGTACCACACAGAATTCAGTTCAAAACTAAGCGCGGCATTGCACTGCGCTCGTTACCTTGATAAATACCCACATATCTTTCTGCTCAGTAATTAAGCATTAATTATTATTTAAGAAACTCCCCATGAAAAGAATTGGTAAATAAACAGAAACACCAAGCTATTATCGTCTAACACTGTGTCCAACATCAAACATAAAAACCAATCGCACCACCTCAAATTAAAACAACCCGACCAAACACATACTCAATACAAACGTACGAAGCCCCAAATAGAGTATAACGCAAAAGTCTACCCAAAAAAAGTCCCTCAGAGAATCGGTCCGCATGACAGTTAAAACACGGACACGGTCGGAGAAAATTAAATGGCGCCCCCGTAATAATAAAAATGAGTGTTTGGGTGTTTGGAACACAATGGGTGCGCCGGTTCTTCAATTTGGTCCGACCCTCGGTGGGCACTGTCCACTGGCTCATTATTAAAGGACGTGTATACTGCTCCTGATATTACAGACAATTTTTCGGGTCGCGTGGCATTAGGTACTAAAGTCGTGAGGAGGATTTTGTTGAACGGAGTAATGTAGAAGATTCTTTTGAGTTTGGAAGGAAGGTAATGGAAGTGAGACAGGTGAATGGTATTTTGAATTGGATTATTTTGCTTTTACAGTTTGTGCTTTATTTTATGGGGTATTGGTTTGATAATTTGAAGAAGGACAGTCCTGTGCTGTGCTAATAATGGAAGCATATAAATTAGAAAGAACGCTGTGTTATTAGTTGTGAGGAGGATCTTGTTGAACGGAGTAATGTAGAAGATTCTTTTGAGTTTGGAAGGAAGGTAGTGGAAGTGAGACAGGTGAATGGATTATTTTGCTTTTACAGTTTGTGCTTTATTTTATGGGGTATTGGTTTGATAATTAGAAGAAGAACAGTCCTGTGCTGTGCTAATAACGGAAGTATATACATTGGAAATAACGCTGCTATAACATTATATTTGGATAAATAATGACCGACTTTTGGTTTTTGATAAAATATTTTTAAAAAAATGTATTGTATTGATTTTTTATTGTATTTGACCGTGATAAAAAGCGGTGTAAGCCGAACCCTTTAAGATTATGGGGTTTTTTTTTTCCAAAATTATGATCTGTCAAAATTGCTCTTTTGTTTTTACATAGGCATTTCAAATAGACTACTATCGATAGTAAAATTATAACAGGGGTACCTGTTATGATATTATGAATGAGATTTCAAAAATTGGATACGCTGTGGTTATCGCGTTAGACGATAACGCCGCCCATTACACTGACGGATATTTAATTATTGTTTAATTTTAATATTATTTTCGGTGTTTTATAAAGTTATATTGTATTGTTAGTGATCAAATTACGCTGGTACAAGAAAAATAATACAAAACAGACTGGAGTTCTTGGAACCTGCAATCCCAAACCCTTACGATACTGAAATTAATTAAAGACAAATTATAAAATTGAAGTACCGAAAGAAATTTTATCTTAGAAAGATTAATTATATTAAATCATATCATAATTTTACACAAAAAATCGGACTGATTACATAGTATGTAATCGAAAGAAATTTACCTATTAATATGGATATGTCTATTATTGTTTATTTGTCTTTATATTAAAGATAATATGAATTACCCAATTATGATAATTTTTAATCTTTCAATCAAGAATAACCTATCGTTCACTTACGTTAAAAAGCACGTCCCCAATTAAGCTCCATTTTATGTTTAGTAAAGATTTTAATCTATTTACTTACCAAGGCAGCTACCTTGCCAAGGCGCCATTAACGTCTGCTCAAAGCAAGCTCTTTCTTTCTTATTAAAGTTATTACCACTAAATTATTATTATTACCTACTTGAAACCGAGCTCATAATATTAAAACCATTTATACAGTTTAGATGTAAAATGGGGTAATGCTCGTTAAGTTGTGGCTTAATCCGATTACGGGTCGAGATATGAAACCTGAAGGTGTTTTCGTGGTTTCAAAAACAACTTTATGAATAGGCGAGCGATTTTACTAAAGGGCTTAAAACTATTTTCTAGTTTACTTGTGGATATTTTATGTTGTTTGTTTACGAATCGGTGCGCGATCAGACTCACACTTGACCAGTTATTTTAAGCCGCGAATAAGTTCGTGTTTGACCACCAACTTGTCCGTTGGTAAGCGACGATGTGGAACGTTGATCCGATCTTGTAAACTATCAGATAATAGCATATACAGTTTTTGAGATCGAACATGAGCAAAATCGGTTTAGGGATTGTTAATTTACAGGGATCACGAGGTGCCTGTTTGAGGCAAACAACTAATTTAACAGTTTTTTCAAATAAAACTCAGTCGCAAAATCTAATCAAACTTCGTCGAAAATTACTTGAAATCAATTTCCTGTCTCCAATTATCAACAATATGTGTATTCAACCCAGAGATAACCCAGTAGTAAAGGAAATGGGTAGGGATATCCTAACTAATATTATGGAATGTAGCCACAGTCGTATCAGGACCAATAAAGCTTCGAGGTATAAAAACTAATACCTACACTACAACTGTCAGTCAATACAAAACACCAAAAAATGCACAAAAATGTTTTTTTTTTTTTTATGCTACTCGGTGACGAGACGAGCAAATCGCTCACCTGATGTTAAGCGTCACGCTTACCCATAACAGTTCAGTGCCACCCAGAATTTAGAACTTCAACAGTTCAAAACTATGCGCGGCAATGCACTGCGCTCGTCACCCTGAGATGTTAGATGTTAAGTCTCTGTATGCCCAGTAATTACGCTGGAAACATTGCCCTTCAATCCGGAACACAGTAATGCTTGCACACTACTGCTCGGCGGTTGAATAACTGGCAAAGGTGTGGTACTTCCCCAGGCGGACTCTGCACGAGAGCCCTACCACTACAAAATCTAGCCATCAATAGGATCAACGCCATCTAGCGAACTATAGGAAGTAACTTTGGCTCTCTGTCTGGATGTTTGTCGCGTTATCGCGGCTAAACGGCTGAACAGATCTTTATAAAATTTGTTAAGGATTTTTTATGTCTACGCGAACGAAGTCGTGGGTAACAACTAGTATAATTATGTATTTGTCTATTTTCTATTCTCTTTGGCTATAAATACTGGTATGATAATCATAATTCTGAATTAGTTATTAATAGTATTTTTATTGTATAAGTAACTTTGTTTTGACATGGCTTAACACATAAGTAGGAGAAGCCACTGGCACCCGACACACAGTCCTAGACTAGTTCCGGAGCTTATGGATCAACACTCGTTGTAAAAACTGAATTAATTTCAAAATAAATAATTTTGTAATAATTCTGTATATTTGTATTTGTATGTAAACTCGGTGTTGCGCAAATGATTTAATTTTTCAAGACATTTGCCGGCTATGTATACGGTGTGGTAGCCTGGTATCCAGACAACGACCTTGAATTACTGGTAATTGAACACCTCTCATAAATTTAAGTTTACTTCCATATATAACATCTGAAACCGTTATCTAGGAAAGCAATTGCCTGTTAATTATACACTAGAGTTTATCGATCATTTTAGGCTCTGATCCAACGGTCCCAAGTCACGATGGTAGGAAGTGGGAGGTACCAGCTCGTAGTGAAACAGTGTACTTTATAAACAGTACCTTAGATAGGCTTTTTTAAATAGCACATGTTTGTGACCACATGCGCCATCTCACTTTTATTTCTTATAAAGTTCTAACCTCTTACTCTACACCCGAACCGCGTTTAGAAGCATTTTAAGAGCTCCATTAATGTTGTAAACCGTGAATAAGAACGTTCATATATTTTCAATCATATTTTCTTATTGTAGTTATTTCTTATGTTGTTTCGTAATATTATGTATAACCCCAGTGCAAAATGTCGTACTTCAGTTTAGGTCGTCCGTTGAATGGCCAATTGTCCATCCCCACAACTTTTTTAAAATTTTTGATAACTCAGAATTTTATTCATCATCATCATCAGCCAGAAGTCGTCCACTGCTGAACATAGGCATTCTAGTGCTAGGGCACTTGAATCCACCGGTTGCCCACGACTTTCACAATGTCATCGGTCCACCTAGTGGGAGGCCTGCCTACGCTGCGTCTTCCAGTTTGTGGTTGCCACTCGAGGAACTTTCTGCCCCACCTTACATTTTGTGTACAATACACTACCGTTTCTACATACACTGCGTTGAAACGTAGCTCAAAAGGAGAGTGGCATGGTGTGGGAGCGATAGCGGATAATGCTTTAATTGATGGCAGAAGGCGCCGCGCGTGAAATATGTTAGGTACCGGGATTTGGCGGCTCCAACGCAAATGCGTGAGGAAGGATGCGGTGGTTCGCTTTGGGAAATAAATGTCGTTAGGCTGTTTAACTCTATGTTCGAGAAAGATACCGATTAAGAGAATTACTAGTGATAGAATCCTTTTTTTAAAGCACTGTTTAAAAATACCTATCTTTTCTTAAAAGTAATTTTCTAGGTTCCACTATTTTGACTGTAACTAAAGATTGTATACCCGTTTCCATCATAGGCTATTCATGGCTATGATGAGGACGGGACGATCTTTTTTCATGATTAGGATGATTTCAGCAGTATTTGTCAGGAGTTTCTGAAGAACTTGCGCTCGCTGAATAGCCCATTATGGGGTCCGCAGCAGCAGCATGCGAACGAGATCTTGGTGAGCATTCGTGGGAGGCGCTGAGATATTAGCTCTATTATGCCTGCTGCACATTTTTTTGGGCACGCACCACTAGCCAAGCTTCGTCGTGGATTTTTGTTATCTGCTGTGTGAGATTCTTATCTTCTACCCCTGATCATCTGTAAGGTCATCCCATTTGGGAAAATCAATGTTTAACGATAGCACTCTCTTTCACTACTTTATCTCTCTAAGAAATGCCTAGATAGCTTCGAAGACAACGCATGTGAAAGTTTACATTCACATGTGTACATGTGAAAATTTGATAAGCATTTTAATGAAAAGGTAAAGGAAAAGGATTTTAGGCAGCTAATAGACCCGATAACCACAAACCGCAGACCAACGAGAGAAAATAAGATGAAATATATTTATCTCTCTCTTTCTTTCTCTCTCGTTCGTTGAAAGTTTTTACGTGTGTTAGCGCTCTTGATGTTAAAAACTTACGTAATAAATGTTATCCGCTTACTTCTTTTACTGAATCCCAGCTTACAGTTCGTTCGTCACGCAACACACAGCTTTTTAGCCTGAAAGATTATTTAACAATAAATTTATTTCAACCATAATACATTTACATTATACTTATAGGCAATCAGACGCCGTTGAGTGGCGAATAAATCGTGTTTCGTTGCCTTCTCACTTCTTTATAATTGAGTGGAAAGAAATATGAATTAAAAGTGGAGTTTGAATTTTGTGATCGAAAAGAATCAAAAGGGAAGAAAACTAATCGAATCAAAATCAAACTAATATTACAAATTAGTTTGGATGTAAGTCTGTCAGTATGTTTGTCTTTTTTACAGTTTCCCCTTACTAATTTTCCCTTACTTTTTCCTTCATTTTATTTACAAGGTTTTAGTCAAAAGGGCTAAAATAGAAAAAATATAAAAAAACGCTAAAACAAAGTCAATCAAAACTTTAGTTAAAAATTCTGCGGCCTTTTTTTTGTCTTCGCTTGAAAATAAGCAATCTGGCTGCCTGATGGTTGGTGATCATCGCCCTTATATACCTGAGCTCTCGGGCTTAACCCCGATACGTCATTTTTAAGAATCCTATGCTGCAGTTACTATTATTTTCAGGTAGTAAGTCTTGTAGTCTTGTAGTTTTGTAGTCTGGTGTGTTTTTGTCTTGTGTTGTCACCGACATAGCTCTCAAGGTTTGCAAGCTGCAGTGGTAAAGGGCAGGCCACATCGCTCGAAGAACCTATAACCGATGAGGAAGAAAGATTCTTGAGTGGCGACCACGAACTGGAAGACGCAGTGCAGGCAGGCTTCCTACAAGATGGCCTGACGACATTGTGTAAGTCGTGGGCAACCGTTGGATACAAGTGGCAAGTTGTGGGTCGATGTAACGGTCTAAGGGGGAGGCCTATGTTCAGCAGTGGACGTGTTCCGGCTGACGATGATGATGATATTAAAGTCTAGCAGTAAAAATGTCACTACTATGTAGCAAAAATTTAATATCCTTACGCCGTTTAATACGTTTAATATGCCCATCCGAATGCCGAGCGTCGCATATCGCGCGCCCCGTCCTTAGTAGCCGCGTGGCAGAAATCACAGAAGAGTATTTTTTTTAACTTCTAGTCTTTTCTGTGGCAAAAACGTGCCTCCTGCACGGCCGAGGCTTATAATTCGTTGCATAAATTACATAGATTATTTACAATTTCGAGGGACTTGTTATAACTAGTCATGAGTAATAGTTAATATTTTTAAAACCCAGAAGTTTGGAATCAAATTAAAAATACTACTAAAATAATTAACAAGTTAGGTACAAAAATGCAACATGGTCAATGGTCGTTAACTGGCAAGCAATTCTAAAATATACAAAATATAAGGCTTATAATATTGTGACCACAATTGTTTTTCATGTCGATGTTTGTGACTCACAAAGCCCGAAATCCACAATAAATTAAGCAATTCAGAAGCAAAATAAATTTCAAGCTATCGCAGTAATTGTGGGTAATACCTACATGATTATGTAACTGTATGGGTAAGGTCACATTACCTAAAGCCTTCGCCTATGTGATATTGCAGTCGAGCATGCAACCGGTGTGGGGAAACACAGAACTGAAAGTGTAGAACTTTCCAGAGGTTTTTATAAGCTTGATGACGGACGTGATAAGCTGCTTAAAGAAATAATGGAGTGTTTTTATTTTAAACGGTAGAAGCTTTTTTATAGTTTTCCGCAACAAACTAAGAACCTCTTAAAATCTCGACAAGTCTGTATGACACGGTTCTTTTATTTAGTGACTATTATAGAGTGGAACTTAGCACACTTACGTATAGCGAAGAGCCTCGACCAACATCTCAAGAGGCTTGTAGTGGTAGAGCTCTTTTGCAGAGTCCGCCTGGGGAAGTACCAGTTATTCAACCGCCAAGCAGTAGTGTGCAAGCATTACTGTGTTCCGGATTGAAGGGCAATGTTTCCAGCGTAATTACTGAGCATACGTAGATTTATAGCATCTCAGGGTGACGAACGCAGTGCATTGCCGCGCATAGTTTGAAGTGTTGAATTTCAAAATTGTGGGTGGCACTGAACTGTTATGGGCAAGCGTGACGCGCGTTGTGTGTGTAAGTTTATATCGCAAAGTAATATTTATTTATATTAGTGATCACAGACAAGAGGTTAACATAGAAGTAAATTCAAAAAATTCACGGTGTATGAAAAAAAAGAGCAAGTTATTTATTTGCTTTTTTTTTTTGTACATCGGTGGATTGTGAAAACAAAACAATCATAAAATCGTGATTTAATTTTTTTATTTTAAATTACTTGAATATTGAGTTATGAATAATAATAAACCTAAAATTTCTTTAATATCTGTTGTTTAATATTTTAAATTAATTTTAACAACAGCTTAATTTTCAACGTAGCTACGTTATTTGAATCATTTTCAAACCGAATCTATGACCAAAATACGAGATATTGGTCATAGATTCAGTTTAATTATTCTATTTTGGTGACAATTTAAGGCTCTATTGAATAGATTATAATAGTCTTGACCAATATCGTCGCTAGACCCGTTGTATAGGGTTGAATGTAGGGAATTATGTCAACCTCCACTAAAGGGAAGGCCTCTGTTCTGCAGTGGTCGTTCTGGCTGCTAATGATGATGATAAATGTTGACCATGAAACTTAAAACCTACAATGATTTAAGAACAAAAAAAACAAACAACAAAAAACTTTTGAAAACTCATTTGACAAACTTAAAGTAAACACTAAAAACATCGTCACAGCAATAATTATTGGTTAAATTGAACCATCAGAAGGCGAGGCAACACGTCAACCCTCCGATAATTGGCTAAGTGGGTCTCGGAATTAGATCCCACTTCTGTGGTCACGCGATCACCTACGAGGGTTCCGCAAGGTAACTTGGGCCGGATTTTTTCCTTTTCTTTATTATGTTGCGGGGACGCTTGTGAATGGGGATTGGCTTTTGGGGCACGAATCTTTGTGATTACCTTATGTCAGGTTAGCTAATACGCTGCTACGTTTTTTTCTTTGTTGATAAAAGAATCGTACAACTTAAATTAAAAACTGACGGTCAAAAGCAACCTTTGATTGTCAGCTTTTAGATTGGCGCCGCAAGTGAAATTTACAATTTGATGATTGATTGGTGGGATTTGATTTGGTGATGCACTCTTGACCATTAAATTCTTCGAATAATTAAACTTCATTGCTAACCTTTCCTGACCTACCTTGGTACGTCGTCTCATGGCTGATATAACTAATTTTTAAAGTTTGTGGACAGTTAGAGAGATTTTAGATTTGTAATATTAATATTATTTAATTTGAGATTTCAAATTAAATAATATATAACAATTTAATGGATAATAAGTCAGTAAGTAGGTAAGGTAAGTTTACTGGTTATTTTTCGTGGATTAATAAAATTAATAAGGTCAACACTGGGTGGTCGGAATTATATTAATATTCCCTATCCTAAAACTATAACTGTAGATATTTCCCTACAGTTCGTAGGTCTATCTGCTATTTTTTTTAGACAAGCCGCTGTCTATTGTAGGTACATGAGAAGTCGCTAAACGTTACTTTTTGAAAACATATTTAGAAAAATGTAATCCAGACGTCACAGACGTAATGAACACGTAGAAAAATGGCTAATTTGGACGCCAATATTAAGAAAAAAAGACGTTATTTTGAAAAACGGTTTCAGACAAATTGCAATGATTTGACTTTTATGTATTTTAATAAGTTAGGTACAAAAATAATTGGCAAACTATGACAATTACTTAGACAATACCCAAAAAACATTTCGAATTTGTTAATCCAAACATTGTACTCAGCATTGTGTGTTAAATATCATTTGTGAGAATTAGTTTTTGAAAGTTACAGAAGTTTTGATGAAAAATATCGAGTTCGTCACATACGTCGGTGCAATTTTAAACGAAATCCCACTTTAGAGGGAAGGGGATATTATCTATATAAGTATGTATTTAAAAAAAAAATATACGCATATCAGTCTCTGGCAGCCATATTACAAGCTTTGCTTAGTTTGGGATCAGATGACCGTGTGTGTAAAAACGTCCCAGATATTTATTTAGGTAAACAAACAAGCTAACGCAAAAAAAAACTATTCTATATCTGGTAGCGAGTATAATTATCCTAATCCTAATCCTAACTATCCGATCCTAGCTTCCTAACTGATATTATAATTCAGAAGAGTGTAGCCGCAGTCGTATCAGGACCAATAAAGCTTCGAGGTATAAAAAATAATACGTTCGTCTCGAGTAAAAAACTTCGCTTGCGCGATTCAGAACTCCGTACATTACAACTGTCAGTCCATACAAAACATATAACATTAAAAATGCACAAAAATAGATCAACGCCATCAACGAACTATAGGAAGTACCTTTGCCCCTCTGCGTTATCACGGCAAAACAGCGGAACGGATCTAGATAAAATTTGATAAGGAGTTACTGTATATCACAAAGACGGACACAGGATACTTATTCATGTCCACGCGAACGAAGTCGCGGTTAACAACTGGATAAGGTCGTTCGCCGAAACGAAATGGGACATCCCAGATCCCAGACGAGTCAACATCCCAGATTAACATAGGATTATTATTATTATTATTACATCAAAAGACTTCCGATTTAATTGATTACTTAATATACATGAAAACATTCCTCATACCTTTTTTTTTAACTCTACCACAACTTGTAAGAGTAATCTCACAAATGTATTAAAGTCTTTCAAAGGCTTTCAACATTTCGTATCAAACGTCGAAATGAACAAATATTTCATCTGAACTATCATAACTTGGTAACAATAGACCACTTGGCGCTGTGGTCTCCGAAGTCGAAACCGAACCATCCCGACTATGAATACGAAAACTCGAACTGGAATATGGCCGTCGGTGGCGCCGGTATGCAGCAATCGAAAACTCGATCAAAGGGTGGTTTTCTAAATAGTTCTGAAACGGTTTAAACCAGTTTCAAATGGAGGTGATCGGTTCAAGTATACAGCTATAGCAGGAATTCAATTATTCCTTAATAGACGCTAACGTACATACATACACATTACAAATCACATCACACATCGCGTACATTCCTACCTAAGAAAATGTTCACAATGAGAGTTACATTCTGCCTACGATTTGGCACTAATGGCCTACAGTTTGGGAGAATTAGAAAAAGTGCTATGTATATTTAAATTCGGAGAAAAAAAAATCTCGCTTACAAAAAAATATATAATCCCTCTTAAAAAACTCATTGAAGAAAACATTTTGTATCACACTAATATTATAAATGCGAAAGCTTGTGTGTAAGTGTGTATGTTCCCGTTAAACTCTGTAACGGCTGAACGGATTTGAATAAATGTTGGTATGGAGGTAACTTATACTCTGGATTAACACATAGGCTAAAATATTTGCTTTCTGTAGAATAGCGGGTGAAGCCGCGGAGCGCAGCTAGTACGTACTATACCTTCGACTCCGAATCTAAAAATTATGATAAAAAAATATGCGATTACATTTAAACATTTTTATGTAATCACTCGGATTACATAAAAATGTTTAAATGTATATATATTGATGTGTCAAATCACAAGAGTCAGCAGCTGAGGCTACATCTCTAATCGCTTGAAGTTTTTAACTTGTAGCATTTATTAGTCTCTATACTTTATCCGGGAATGCTGTGCAGCGGTTTGGTGGTTTAAAACAGTTTGTGTGATGAAAACAATAACTACCATGCTATAATGGCAAAGGCATTTACTATATGACTATTGACAAATTATTATGTACTAGTTGTTACCCATGGCTTTGTCAATTCGCGTGGACATACAAAAGTATCCTGTGTCCGTCTTTGTGACATACAGTAATTCCTTATCAAGATCCGTTCAGCCGTGATAACGAGACAAACAACCAGACAGAGACACAAAGTTACTTGAGTTAGTTCGCTAGACGGCGTTGATCCATTTTTAATGCATTTTTTGACGTTTTGCTTGAACCGACATTTCTAATGTAGGGAGTTCTAAATCGTGCAAGCGAAGTTTTTTCCGCCAGACGAACGTATTCATTTTAATACCTCGAAACTTTATTGATCCTGATACGACTGCGGCTATATTCCTCTGAATTATAATATTAGTTAGGATTAGGGTTCGTTAGGATAATTCATGTTAATTTGTAGTGGTTTTTTTTTGCAAGAGGCCGTCTGGGGAACAAAAAAAGATTGCAGGCTTTTTGGTCACTTGGTCAGGTTATGTAAAAAGCATAGTTATAGAACTCTATATTAAACATCTTGAGAGCTACTTTCCTACCTGATACAAAGTCCAAAACGCTACACTTATAATTTTACTAGTTGTTACCCGCGACTTCGTTCGCGTGGACATAAAAAGTATCCTGTGTCCGCGTCTTTGTGATATACAGTAACTCCTTATCAAGATCAGTTCAGCCGTTTAGCCGCGATATCGCGACAAACATCCAGAAAAAGAGACAAAGTTACTTCCTCTAGTTCACTAGATGGCGTTGATTCATTTTTGTGCATTTCTTTATTATTTTTTTGTATGGTCTGACAGTTGTAATGTAGGAAGTTCTGAATCGCGCACGCGAAGTTTTGCTGATTGAAAGCTCAAGGACACTTAGCAACAGGTATTCAAATTCTATTATTTGAGTAATAATTGACAAAAAAGTAGCGCTGGTTTTTTATGAGTATTAATTTAAATATAGTAAGCAACCGCGTAAGCTGCGTAAAGAACTACTAGAGGACGGACAGCAGCATCCTCTAAGTAAATGGTGAACATTCTGCAATCCCCAAAAGCCTGCCAAGCGGGTGGATTATGGCAACTGCCGCTCCAATATGGGGGAGGCATGATGCAGCAGTGGACATCTAAGAGCTTAAACAACCGCGGAACTTTAAAACAGTGTTTAAAATATTCTAGTATGCAAAAGATGCTATGCTGCAACATGACTCTACCAAAAGCTCAGTGCGCCACGATGTTCCAAATTAAGCGCTGCTCAAATAGATTGCGTTAAATATTTAACAGATAACGAAATTGGCGACGTTTCCAACACCGAAGCGGCACCTTATTCCGTTATCGTCGCGTTTCAAAAACATTAACAAATAACGTTTCCTTCACCGCAATGAAAATGTACAACGGTAGTTAATGTTTATACGAAATACCAGAAACACATCTAGCAATATACTTTGATATCAATGAATAAGTGGACATTCAAAAAGTTTGAGATTTCGTTAAGTTGGTAACGATCTGCGAGAACGATAAGCCAAAACCTTCCTACCACTAAATACGAAACATAAATTAAAATTTAAATATTTTTAATATTAATTAATTATTTTTATTATTAATTAATTATTTGTTTTTTAATATATTTTTAATTTATATAACAGAACAAGCCAAGTTTTAATGGCCGTGGTCACGAGCTGACGTGGAGTCAGCTCCACGTCAGCTGACGTGCTCGTGACCACGACTACGGATATACAGCTCGTGATACCGATGCCAGTAACCTAGTGGTGAAACATTCACCGATGCGCAACTTGTACTAAGCCGAAATGTCCTAACCTCTTCATGGAATGCAGTAGATTAGCGGCTGAAAGTCAAAATATACTTTGTACTTCACGACGCGACGAACGCCGCAAAGGGGAGGATCCGTTTTAATTAGTTTTATTTCACGAATCCGACTGACGAATCTTATAAAACGTTGTGGTTGAACAATTTTAATGAAAGGACTCGTCTATTTCTTCGGAAAGTTGTTTAATTTAGGTCGAAATTGTGTCTTAACGACCTGTATAGTGTTCGGTTTGTCAGGGACTCGTTTTGAATGAAATCTCAACCATAATGTCGGAGATATTATTATAATGGTGCTTACATATTTTTTTTCTCTATGGTTATTTTTAGTTGATAATACTTTTACGAATTGCATACGTATAAATACCAATTTCATGATTTATGTCTGTTTATTGAACAATAAAACTACGATATTGACAACAAACAGGTAGAAACCGATCCAAAAGTAATCCGAGAAATATCCTTATTGCGGTTTATATAGCTGCTTTTGTATCAAAAAATAACTCCGTTTTAAATTTTAATAAAATTAAATTCTTTAAATTTAATTAATTAAATTTTTCCGTAACATTCTAGTTTTTTAGTCGCCAATTAATACTAATTATTGGATGCGCCGATTGGCTATAGCAATTAACAACTTCTTTATTTAATTGTATATTATCATATTCTGTATGAGTGCCAACGAAAATAAATTAAAAGTTGTTAAGTAAATAAAATCAGGCCACCTCCATTTTGTGAAGCTCCTGTTTTGGCTACTTTACTCAAATAAACAAACAAAAACTTCAACAGAATGATTCCATCACCATTGCTTTTAATAAAGCAAAAAGGGGGCTAAGTCGAGCACCGTACTTGTACTCATGTGCCTAACTTTTCGGCCACAAATTTGTCGCTCACGAGATAAACAAAGCCCCAGAAACGACGCAACGTGGAGTCGGCGTCATGAATATAAACAGTTAAATTAGGGTACCGCGACGCAACGCTGTATGATGTACACCACAAACTAGATGAGTGCAGATGGATAGAGACATCTTCTGTTACTGGTACAGCCAGATGCTGCAAACACCACTACAAGAAAGTAAAAATATCCCTCATTTTTCGTAGTAGAGTAGTAAGCACTAAGGTTTATTTTAAACTTTATTAAGACAGGTTCTGCTTAGCGTATTCTTCTGAAAGCACCTTCTGAAAAAATTTACGGTCATTTAAGGGGCTTTTAAGTGTACTAAACTTAACACTCATATCGCTTGACACTCACAGCTCTCTATTAAGGGTGCTTTTATTTTGAATACCATGGAACAAACACAAAGACACGGACACTCAGATCCAGGACAGGAGTCTATAGATTGAACCAAATCGAAATAGTAATAATATATACTTTTATTTGCTTAGCAAGGAGCCTTAGGCCCGTCCCCACTGCTAGTGGTTTAGAGTTCTGAGTTCCGAATTCTGCGTTCACAGTTCATTGTGAAGTATTCGAACGCTTGGACGAATGCCGCAGAATAGCGGTCAGACCGCAACGTCTATGAAAAGATTTGTGAGAACTGAGAAGTCTGAACTCCGATCTACATATTGCTTTGGCCTTAAAACGCACAATTTATATATAAAAATGAATATCCGTGCGTGTCTTGCAAAAAGTCCAAATAGCTCGACCGTTTTTTTTTTTCGTCTCAATTCTATGTTGGTTTAGGAAAAAATAAACCTTGCAACCGCTAGTGTAGCTAGCACATAATATTAAACAGATTCCTAACACAAGATTGCTCAAATTAGGAAAGACTATTTCCCGCAAACTTCTGTGCTATCCCTCTGTATATTTAGTAATCTGTATGATATACAGCGTGTGCCTAATTTAATTCAGCTTGCCAAATTTAACGTCCCTGCGCGACGCAGGTTTAGCTTTTCGAGCATAATTTTGTGAGCGTTTCTGGGATTAATAAGGTTTAGGCTCACAGCTGTGGGTTTCGATGTGTATGGAAATATCGGCGCTGGCGTAACCAGACCAATAAAGAGCGCTGAGCAAGAATAATAAATAGTTAGTATAATAGAAATCAGTACAAATTTGAAGTAAGGAAAACTAAGTATAGTCTGTATGAAATGAGATGATAATTAGTCAAATGTTTTTGCACAAGATTAAGAGTCATAATTAAATATATCTGGGATATCTGGGACATTTTTACACACACTGTCATCTGACCCCAAACTAAGCAAAGCTTGTAATATGGCTGCCAGAGACTGATATACGTTCATAGATATTTTTAAATACATACTTATATAGATATTAACACCCAGACATAGAACAAACACAAATATTTATCACATGAATGTTTGTCCTAGATGGGAATCGAACCCACACTCCTAAACACAGAAGGTACGAGTAGGTTCACTACCAACTGCACCACCGGGGCAGTAATTAGTATGAAACACGTGTGTCTGAACTAAGTAATCCTGTGTTTCAGTCAAGAAGAACTAAATAGATCTTAAATAATTGTAAATTGATTATAAAGTATTTATTATTTAATAGGGTGGGTTATAATTACAAAAAAAAAACAGATAAAAAAAGAAAGATAAATCTTAAGAGAGAAAAATTAAGCTAAAAAAATTACAAATATTTAGCTGCTTTACTATATAATATTAACAACTTCTCTGTATCTTCGTAGCACATACTTTGGACGGCTTCCTGGACAATTATCTTACAATTACTATTAACTGAGGGGATATATGTATATAGTTTCATTTAATCTATGGTAAAAAGCGGACTTAGAGACACAATTTTAACGTAAAAGTATTTTTGGTTTTACTTTTTAAAGGCAAACAAAATATTACCGCGTTTTTTGGTATAATCAGAGCTGGCTGCGTGCTGCTTTAATACTATGCTCATTATGAATAACTGACAAACTGTTAATACTCCAGATTTATAGATGAGATTAGTAGGAAACAGGAAAGGTCGGAAAGTAGATACCTTGAGAATAGCTCTCTGAGCTCATTCGACAGTTACCAACGTTTTACCAACTCCACCCAAGAGGTAATACTGTACGTTAATATCGATTGGAATAGAGCAAAGTAAACTTACCTGATTAGTTTTGTTATATTACAAGCGAATGCTCCCGGTGGGGGAGCACGTAATGGTTAGGACTTACGTCAGGTTTTAGTCCACCTGAGCATGTATTAGCAGTTATTGTGATAAAACTAACAGGATCTATAATTTAACGTGACATCCGAGCCTCGGTAGCGCTCAATTATAAACACTACTTGCAGTCTCGCATGTTCATGTCTTAATCTTGTTTCGGGTTTTTTTTTCTTTTTTTAAGGTTCGGTTAGGTTAGTTTTTTTCGAATATTTTTAAAGATTAACAATTGATCCCTTATTCATATTGCAATAGATGCGATATTACAGCGGAAAAACTCTAGGCATTTACTATAGATATGAGTACAGTTTCAAGATGAAGTTCTGCAAAGTATCGCTTGGTTCAATCAACCACATTTATTTATACTTTCAACCGGCCACAAATTACGTATTCCTATTTTCCGAAAAATATCCGAAGCCATCCATCATCCCACTAGTAAATTGATCAGCGCCAAAACAATAGGAGTCAATGGCGTGATTTGCTTCTCAAATGAAATCGGGCCACGGGACAAAGAAGATAGATTAACGTGGAAACGTCCAAGTAATTGTGAAAAATGTGAATCCTTTCCGAACAAAAATGGAGATTTCAACAACTCGGCACGTCGACAAATTGATATTTAAATCGTGCCATTTCGATCATTCGGATATTTCTTTCAATTGGTTGGGGCCATTGAAGATAGCCGATATCAGACTTCTCAATGTTTTCTAGATATACCTATTTATACATTTTTTGATGAATAATTATGTAGGATGTGAAAATTTGTATTTATTAGAATTTGACTGGTCATCATCGTCATCAATCATTATCTGCCAACTGATCGACGAACAATTCCAGCCCAGTGTATCATGCAAGGTAAGTGATCGCGCAAGCGACTTAAAACGTTTAGCTTGCAATTTTCTTGGTACCTACGAAAATGTGCAAATTAACACGTACTTCGTATGCTTAGAATGTGCGTACAATCCTCAAGTAATTTTCAAACACAAAAATCATAATAAATATAATCATCCCTAGGCCCTGATTCTGCTAGATAAGTGAACACGCAATTTTCATGTCATAAGTTAAGTGAACTTGCATTTTGCTTGCCCAATACTGCTGGGAACTGTCAAAATTTATGTATTTTTTTTGGTAATGAACTACAGCCAAATGTTATATTACTAGACATTTTGTCATTTTTTCTACAGTCATCACCAAGAAAAATTAAATTTCACTTAGTGTCTCACCTTACTTGCTACAAGTAGTTTGCAAAATACACTCACAGTCCATGCTCTTAAAATCATCGATGCTCGTCCTGTAATAGCCCATTACCTCCACCATTAGTGGTCGCCATAAATATTCAACGTTACCATGAAAATATTTGCAACTTCATTTCGCACGCCGTATAAAAACACTGTATTTACAGAGTTATTTAGTACCTACGTGTTCAACATGCTACGGGGAAAAGAACGTAATAGCTTTTTTCGAATTCCACGCCGGTTTAAATAAAGTCGTTGAAAAGTATGGAAACCTGTGCATTTTTTCACGAAGCGAAAATAATTTCAGTAAAACGCAATTGTATTGAGATCTCATTTCCTAACTTTAAGTATACATTTCATTTGCATTTTAATTAATTCTTCAAAAACTTTTGTTCCCGTTCATCGTTGTTGTGGTTACCATTATCTTCACTTTCTATATAACGTAGGATTCTGATTTTTCTAAACTACCTAAATCTTTTACAGAATCTCAGTCCGAACCAAATCCACAAAATATCTAAAAACTGAGTCTATAAGAACCAGTCGATTGGTAGATCGGTATTAACCGATAACCGGTGGGGAAAAAAGGTTCTTGAGTGGCGACCACGAACCGGAAGATGCAGCGTAGGTAGGCCTCCCACTAGGTGGAACGACTACATTGTAAAAGTCGTGGGCAAACGGTGGATGCCGTTTGGCCCGTTGTCGGTCGATGTAGCGCACTAAGGGGGAGGCCTATTTTCAGCAGTGGTCATTTTATGGCTGATGATGATGTTTGGTTACTATAGACTCAATTTGAAAATCAATTTCCGGAAAGTAACGGCCAAGTCAATCAAGCACGAAATATCTATCTTGTGAACGATAACATCATACAGTCATTGCTCCCCACTCATTCATTGTGTCGGAGGCGCCATAGAACTTACACACGACACTAAAATCTTACACCTACGAGTATAAGAAACATAAAGAAGAATCCAACGACACCTCATTTTTCAAAATTGATCAAGCCTTTTTTAGGCTACAGGAAATAAATAAAGGAATACACAAATACATTAATACTTACATACTAACAAATACCCTAAAACCTTACCTTCCATCCGAGCTGTGTAAAAAAGCCAAATATTTCTTAAATTCGGTATTTATCAGCCGATTTTTCACGATCCGAAATACTCAGGGTCTAATAATAAAGTTGGACATCATTTGACTCCGCAAAGTTGGCTCTAAATGTTTGAAAAGGGAATCCATTTTAGCAGAAATGCAGCTTAATTAAAGTTTAGCCGTGCTGTTGAGAGGGAATGGCCCGCCCTCATAATTTATTCCTGTGGGATATAATTCGGTCGGATTTAGTAACAAACGCGCCGACGAAAATGTTCAGGATTAATACAGATTTATAACTAAGCATGTTACCACTACGTCTCATGGTTTTACCAACATTGTCAGATTTTCCCGCAACACTTAAGAGCTCGCTTCGCTATCCATTTCGCGCATTTTTGAACAAGATAAAAAACACTGAGTTTCAATAAAAACTAACAGTCAGTTATCTTTAGAATAATAATGCCAATGTTATAAGTATTTATAGGCCTGTGTCTCAGCGGGAGGATGTCCACCGTTTGACCTGTTGAGCTGTAGGTTGCGGGCTCGATTCCTACTCAGGACAAACATTATTTGTGTGATGAACATGGATGCTTGCTCTTTGTCTGGGTGTTTCTATGTATTCTATGTGTGTACTTACAAAAAATAATAAAAAAATGTATTCTATTAGTTATATGGTTCCCCCATTGCGTTCTGGCAAATAAAGACTCATTTCATTTCATTTCATTTTTCATTTATAGTGCAAGCTTACCTATTTTGGGGCTAGATGGCGATGTGTGTATAATCGTCAACCAATAAGTTATTTTCTATTGGCGGGATCGTGGGGCTCCGACGCCAAGAAGTTCGTGTCTGATCTAGGGCGCTGCTTGAGGGAGAGGGGGCGGGATCCTCGGTCGGGCCATTTTCTTACCCAGCACATCTCGCTGGCCATCCAGCGCGGTAACGCTGCCGATTTGATGGGGACGTTTGGTAGGGCCTGATAGTGATGGACAATCGTAAGTTTATTTCGACTCTTGTGTTTTGTTTGTGACTTTGTTTAAAATTATATAAAACTAGCTGCGCCCCACGGGAGCACCCGCTATTCTACAGAAACCGAATATTTATCCGGGATACAATGTAGCCTATGTGTTAATCCAGGGTGTAAGCTACCTTCACACCAAATTTCATCCAAATCCGTTCAGCCGGTACAGAGTTGAACGGGAACAAACACACTTATATACTTACCTACTTACATACTTATACACTTGCACACAAACATTTGCATTTACAATATTAGCATGATTGCATTAATTTGACAAAAAAAATATTTGGACAAATTAAAACTAGGTACTAAGCTTGAATAAGTTGAATGCCTGCAAGAGATCGCTTTAAGACCCTGATTCTCGATATCTAACTAGGCAAGCTGTTATACTAGTTTTGAGTCGATTTAGTGTTATGTACCTGTATATACCTTGGCCAATATGTGTTGCTAACATATAGAACTGAAACGTGGTCCTTAACTGCTGGCTTTGTGGATAAACTCAGAGTGGCACAGTGGGCAACGGAGGGAGCTTAGAATTTCTTTGCACGATAAAATCTGCAACGAGGATATTTGCCGAAGAATCAAAGTCACCGACATAGCTCTCAGGGTTTGCAAGGTGAAGTGGCAATAGGCAAAATTGACAGGCCACAGCTCTTGAAAAACCGACAACAGATGGGCAAGAAAGGTTCTTGAGTGGCGACTACGAACTGTAAGACGCATCGCAGGCAGGGCCCACAAGATGGACCGACGACATTATGAAAGTCGCGGGCAACCGGTGGATGCAAGTGGCAAGTTGTCGGTCGGCGTGGCGCTCTAAGGGGGAAGCCTTTGTTCAGTAGTGAACGTCTTCTGGCTGATGATGATGATGATTACCTATGATTATATATATATATATATATATATATATATAAAATATATATATAAATTATTATATATATATAAATGTATTACTAGTGTGAAGAATTCCCGGGACAATGTTCAGTTCCAGAGGCACGCATGTTTCACGCGGGTGAAACTGCAGTGCGCAGATAGTATATAATAATTATATCAGCTTATTATAATATGTATTATGTAGGCCTATTAAGAGCCTGTACGAAGTATATTTTATTCAACAACTGGCTAGTCCCAAAGCTTATTAATATTGTGTCCTTTTTGGGTACGAGGGAAGGTTTGTCATATTGATGACGTAGACACAAAGAGGGATATGTAGTATACGTAATCTCCTCGCTTGTAAGGTTTTAGCCATAAGCCCCAAGGTTTCGATTTTCCTTTGTAAAATATGAACAAGATAATGTAACAGCTTTTGAGCTAGTAGTTTGCGCTGAACTAAGAATTAGCGACTCCTATAACAAATCTTAATCAAGTAAGTCGTGGTAGCTCAGTGGGAGAACGCTCGCCTCTAATTCGTTCGAATCCAAGCGGGCCCGTACCAATGAGTTCTTTGGAACTTACGTACTGATATAATACCGGCTTTACGGTGAAGGAAAACATCGCGAGGAAACCTGCATATTTACGGAGAAGAAATTCGTTGGAGTATGTGAATCCGCCAACCCGCACTGGGCCAGCTTGGTGGATATCGCCGAATCACACTTCGACAATGTGAAAGTCGCGGTAAATCGGTAGATGCAAGTGGCACGTTGTCGATCGGTTTGGCGCTATAAGGGGGGTGCCTATGTTTAGCAGTGGACGTCTTCTGGCTGATGATGACGATGATGATAACAAATCTTGGACCGATTTTGCTATAATATTTTAACTAAAAAATTGTACTGTGTAAAAATTTATAAAGATCGGATCAAGTAGTCGGTGTTTAAGTTATTTTTGGGCGAATTTACACACAAACATAATATAAACAAATGCCGACTTGTTTCTGGAGATTCAAGAAGCGTCGCTACGGTCGGTCAATGAAAAGAAATTCTAATATAATTTTATCATATTTAAGCAGCCAAGGAGTGGAATAAACTGCCGGCTTCCTTGTTTCCTGAAAGTAACAATCTAGCGCTTTTCAAGGTCAGAGTGAACAGGTATCTTCTAAGTCTGCGTGCTTCATCTTCGGCGACATCGTCGCTTACATACAGGCGAGTTGGTGGTCAAACGCAGTCTTAAAAGCGTTAAAAAAACTGGCATACTATAAATCAGCCTTGAAGAATATTTTCATCATAGAAAAAAAAGGATAAAAATACGTCTAAATGTAACTGAGTTTTTCTCGTTTTTATACTACGTTAGATCTATATATACATACCTATATGACAATAATACGAAACAACAAAAAGCTTTCTCTGTTCTGGTAACAAAAGCCGTAACTTAGAAGGTAGCTTCATGACATGAGTCCCTTATTTTCTTTGTATAGCAAAAGAAAACTTGTTTATCTTCGCCTAAAAGAAGCGAGTATTCTATTATTATAACAAAACAAAGTAAACAGCGCAAACACCATCAAAATGGATATTATGATGGCAATAAAATATTATTTTCGTAGAGATCACGAGAGCCTCTCCACAGTTCCGACTGGCACTAGCCTGGGAGTCCAACAGAATTTAAGCTTGATACTTACAATTTTATATTTGCCATCGCTTCACAATAAACTAGTCTCTATTTTTAAGACACTAAGATGTTTAAGAGTGTAGAATTGTAAAAGTACAAGTTGCACATTTGGCTGCCGCCCAGCAGAGATTCCGTACGTTCTGAGGACAAATCATTGGTAGAAAACAGATTTGAGCGGCCATTGCACGCGACTACCGACGCAAATATAGTTTGTTCTTGTTGTTTACCCGACTTTATTTATATAGATTTCATGAATTCTTGGAGAGAATCGAGTGTTGAACCAATAGGGAAAGTTTGATTGAAACGTATTGAGATATCTTTATTGAACTATCGCGTATCTTATTTGTAGAAGAGTCAGTTTGACGAAATTGTGTGGACAAAAAATTGACGGATCCTAAAGACGTTGGTTCAGAAATTAAGACATGGAATCTGTGATGTGGCGACGACCTTATATCCAAAGATTCGGAAATAATGATTTAGCTTACGGTCTTCAGTCCCTTCTGAGTTATTTGAAAATAGTATTGCAAACGGGGTGGCGTAATTTCATGGCGGCTAGAGCTCCAAATAATAAATACGATTTTTAGAAGCCGTAGGATTAATTAATATCATGTTACGCCTGGTATGGCGCTAAAGGTTAAGTTGATTAGATCAGCCTTCGTCATCAGCTTTCATAGCGAGATCGGAATATGTAATTCAAATACATTAGACAAAGACGACAAAATAGCGGGTTATAGCATAGCGCGCACCTCTTAAAGAGGTAGTTTGAAAGACGCATAATTTGATTTTGTAAGACCTGGGCCCGTACCGTGAGGTGTTTATTGCGTTGATTGTTAGGCTCAGCTGACGACGCTGCGCAACCATACATCTTATCGCGCGGTGTTACAGTTCGCGGTCGCGCAGCGTCGTCGGCTGAACCTAACAACCATCGCAATAAGCACCTCATGGTACGGGCCCTGTTCCTACATTCTGCAATAAATATCTTGAATCTTTGGTTTTTTTTTCTGTTTATTTGACATATAGGTAATCCTTCATTGAAATTCTATCAAACATTGAGATATTAATGTGTGAGAGTGATATATTGGACTGGAGGGAGATTTAATTTGTTGACTTAGACTATGACTGACGCTTTTTATTTAGATATATTATGATGAGGTTATTAGGGAGGCTTTTGTTCTGCAGAGGACGTTTGGCTGATAATAATTACGCTTAAATTGAAATGTTAGCTAATTTCCATACACTTTAAGTACCCAAATTTATGCGTAAAACAAACTATGTATTTGACTAAGTTATTAAAATTATTACAGAGTACAAAAGAAGTCAAAGTTTCAAATCAATCTCGTCATTAAAATAATTAAACAAAATTTTAATTAGTTATAGTCTGAATTTGTAGTGTTCAAAGTAATCAATTTTTTAATTACGTTTAAACTTGTAATTTGACTTTATAACTTTTGTTTTTTAATTTCTTAACTGATTTTGCTCATAAACAAACTTACAACATTATATTTGCATGAAATAATTACTTGCAAATTTCTTAAAGATTGGTTCAACCGTTAGCGATTTATCGTCAAACAAATATCCCTACTAATATTTATAAATGCGGTAGTGTGCAGTTTTTTCTTCCTCGCACGCAACTTTTTACGGTAAAGTCTACAGAGCTACATAGTCTATTTTTATTAGTAATGTTTTTGGGGTGTATTTTATACATGAGTATTTATGTATGTATGTATGTTTGTATTCATATATTACCTGCTTTAGCCTAAAATACTTGACAAATTGTGACGACTGAGGTGTAGTTGGATTCCGATTTAAACCTGGAGTGACATAAGCTACATTTCCTGTAACAGTTCCTGAAAGATTTTTGACGCGGGTAAAACTGCGGGGCACAGGTAGATCCAAATAAACACCCCAGTGCTAAATTCTACCCCTAGACCTTCGCTTCTCTCGGTCACTAATTCGGAAGTCGTTGACAACACTCCAAATTGAATTAATTAATCAAACGACACGCGATGGCTTAAATGTAATTATTTCCTTAATGAAAATCAGCTAACAACCAGTTCAAGTAAAAATCGTTTTCAATAAAATAAAATAAATTTCTAAATACATTAATTATATCACACTTATCACATCACACTAATATAATAAATGTTTTGTTTTAATAAATCTGAAATACTCACGTCAAACTGAGTCGGTTATTTCGACTATGGTTTGATCACATTCGGTGACCTTTATCAAGAACTGCGGCGCGTAACGCTGGAGCCACTATAGTTGGAATAAACGACTCAATTTAACCAATTTTTTATTTTTTTTTTGAGTTTTCCCGTTTCATTAAAACAAAATGTGTCAAAACCAAGTCAGTTTACATAGTAAAACAACAAATGTTACAAAAAATGTAAATGACACAAAAAAATATCATCATCCTCATCTACTAATCTAGTCCAAGTACGACCCTGGACAGCATAATCCTTTTTGGAAATTTACAATTTAATGATTTTCAATCTTTCATATGTGATGCGCCAGAATCAGTGGATTAAGGTAGGTATTAAAGGTAGTAAGGTCATTACAGAATTATCCGAGATTCGGACAAATAATTATAAAGTTTTCCTTATGAAAAGTAGAGGAAAGTAAGAAATCGTAGCACTTGTGGCGTAGCCGTAGCTGTCGTAGCGTAACTGTAGCACGTCGCAGCTGGCCTAACTAATTTGTGAGTTACGAAATGATGGCCTGGGGCCTCAATATGTAACTGTGGAGGCGATGGACATCATGTGCCGCCCCTTTCACGCCAACTAAACACATCATACGAGCAAGCGGGATAGCAAACGATTACCATCGCCATCAGACTTACAAAATAAGGCCCCTGATCGATCTTCGGACTACAAGGAGTCGCATGTGAATTGAGCTCAAACGCATTTCAGATGGTATGTTCAGGACTCGTTTACATAATACACGCTCTCTCACTTGCACAAATAATAAGATTATTTTCCTTAAATGTAATAACTTGTTAAGAGCATGTCGCCATGCCATGGGCCATGCTTATTAGGGTTCCGTAGACACGTAGGACATTTGAAATATTTATAAGTTTTCTCCGCTATGTCAAAAAGTCATTATAACATTTTGCCCATATTTCGCAAGCGGTACATTTGATAAAAAATTAAGTATAAAAACTTAACTTCATTTTAAATTACCTATTCAATGATACCCCGCTTGTGGGATACAGACGAAAAAAACATTTATCGCCACTCTACATGTATGACAACCACCCCATTAATATAAAACTAGTAGTTTGCGCCGAACTGAGACCTCGCGAACCCTATATCTTCATAACCCCTGGACAAATTCAGCTCATATTCGAACTTATTTGTAAAATTGTATTGAAATGAACTACTTGCCTAAAAAATATTCATTAAGATCGGATCAACGGTTCGCAAGTTATCATCGGACAAATATACACACAAACATACAACCATACATACAAATGCCGATTCGTCCCAGTAAACTCTAAGACCTTCGCTTCGATCGGTCAATCAAACAAAAAAAAATGGTTACTTTAAAAGAGCTGTTCATGTTCAATGACACCCGTGACATGATGGGGTACAGCCTTTTTTTTTCATCCCCTCTTTACTTGTATGCATCATACTCGCACATGTCCTGTTTTTTATAAACATCAAACAATATTCTTTAGATGGTTTAGCCAGGCCTATCTCACTTCAAACACCAAGCGTTTAATCCTTGAAAGCCGCCGGCGGTACCACGGCTACATCTAACTGAATGAGTGCGAAAGTGACGGAGCAATTTGTATGCCTACAAGTACATGAGTGGTTACGCTTCACTGTTCGTGCTAAAATAAACTTTATTGCGACACGGCGAGAATTCCTATTTATTACCAAGAGCGTAATATTTTTAGCGTGTATGTATGTTTGTGGTTGTGATTTGGACGAGTGGGGTATCATTAGATTTCTCTTTACGTCAGGAGTGACAGGCTACATTTTGCAGTCGGGTATTTCATTTAATATTGTAATCTCGGAGTGAGTCTCTTGTACTTGAAATATTAGTTATTCTTTGGTAAAGCCTGGCTTGGTCTTAAAATGTCTTCTCAAATTTACTCGACTTCTAACCCCCACGCAAGCATGACGCAGTACAAAAAGCTATCAAAACTAATTGTGTGCAAACGAAAAGAAACTTCGATGGAAAGCCTCTGATTGGGCTGATAAGAGCCCCATTAGCGTAACTTGGAGCCTTCAACTCAGTGCATGCTTCTTTTAAAAGGTTCTATGTTTTTGTTTTCCTTTGTAAAGATCGAATAGATTCTAGTGAAATCTCACGAGGACACAACAAAAGCTAACTGTCTTACCACAAAATAATTTAAAACAACGCTTAGACACCTGTTTAGCTAGACTGTGTCTCAAAGTTAGATACCGTTTTGACATATGTTTTATTTATATTTTTAATCAAGAGTTTGGGGCTATTTAAATTTAAACAACCTTAGATGAGTGATTAATGCGGATTTGTACTACGAAATTCGTGAAACATCTGTTCAAGACATATCTAAAGTGCGCTTAAATATTTTGTGTTAAGATGCAAATGTTTTTTGTGTCAGTGTTTATGCAATGTCTATGAAATGACTAGCTACTTATCAATTCAAAAAAAACTACTAAACCACACAAGTAACATTATTAAAAGAACAACAAAATAACCAACTGCAAATTGTAAATAGCGTACACTCATGACGTAAAGACAAATACTGACACCTTACTCGTCAGAGGCGGTCAAGGCGTTTACACTACAGAACTTAGGAACACAAAAACATACTCACATATACCCCAAAAACATTACCCTCCTTCTTGGGCAGTCAGGTAAAAGAGTAACACTAACCTATCTGGTCACCCTTTAGATTGAAAACAATATGACATTAGGCACTGACTCTGCAGAACCTTCGGTTTCAAGTTACCGAACTTCCGCGGAAGCTCTGTGTTTGCAACGCCATATCTACACAAGCCGCTTGCGAACTTTCACGAGAAACCTGTTCAGAACGCAGGTTTGTAGTTTCGAGGTATAGGAAGTGAAATAATAATGCAGTGTAATATTGTGAGAGAGTGTTGTACTATTATAATTAATCCATGTCGCAGTGGGCGCCATGATGATGATGATGGTTGTGCGTAGGAGTAGTGAATTTTCAATCCGCGATTAGCTCATTATACAGTCGTAGGATTTATTTATTTAAGTATACATTGCCACACAATGCGTAATGGTAACATTTTTCAGAATGTACTAAATTACACATTATACCCTGTTATAGGGTGTTGCAAACAGTATTGTTGCCTACTTACTAAAAAAGTAAAACTACCTATTAATAAATATAGAAATACAGAATAATACAGAAAGCTTATACGACTTATAACTAAAATTTATAAATTTTTGTCCTCCAAAAATTCTTCTAATTATAGTGGCATTTTTTTAATAATAAATGTTTTAGCTCCTTTTGAATTTTCTAGGGTTTATCTCGTCTCTTATCTGTGTTGGTAGGTGGTTAAATATTTTGATCATCGTATAAAACGTTTAGGATCCGGGTTTGTCCTAAAACTGCGACCAGAGTCGTCGGAGGATGAGCAGCAGCGTGTCTACGTGTATTGATACTACTTTCTTCTATACTATATTATTTTAATGTTTTCTTCTCATATTGTGCTATAATTATAATCAACTAGCTGCGCTTCGCGGTTTCACCCGCGATTCTACAGAAACCGAATATTGCCCAAAATAAAATATAAAGGTATAAGCTACCTCCATACAAAATTTCATCCAAATCCGTTCAGCTGTTACAGAGTTGAACGGGAACATATAATTTTACATACTTACCCACTTACACACAAACTTTCGCATTTATAATATTAGTCTTACGTGTTTTTTTTTTCAAAAGAAATTATTTCTTACAGATACACTTTCACACAAGCGACATGTTTAGGTACAATTCATTTCTTACTTTTTTTTTTTCTTGCACTGCGCAACAGTACTAGGTTATTATTTTTGACTTGTAGATGAATATTTACCAATAAATAACTTTGACTTTGACTTTCTACGGTCCAGTAGGGAGGACGGTGCTGCTCTATGTTAATTGTAGATTTAAAAAAAAACTATTTGTTTTCTTTTCTAAAATTATAAATTACACTTTGTAAAGCTAAAGATAACAATCGATCCCTTTCTTCTATTGTATTGGACGCGACATTGCAGCGGAATGACACCGCTGATTGGTTATTATAGATTTTTTCATATATTTTTTCACACATTTTTTCAGTGTGTCTAATATGTGCTAGTTTCTGTCCCATTTTTCTTCTAGTTCTAAGAAACGGCATCTTTGTTGCACCTCGGGGTATAGGTAGAATTGAATGGAAAGTCGCCAGTCGGAACATATGGCATCGTTGTATGGCCCCCGGCGACAACGGTCGACGTCATCTCAGATAAGAGATCTCAGATTAAGTCAGAGAAACAACTTCGAAGATAAAGTAAAATGAACTTTCTTATGTGATTCACAGAATATTTTAATAGTACCAAAAATCAACCCACGTCCTGTTATGGATGTCACAGAATATTAAATTTGAGGGCGCTTTTACGTAGCATGCTATGAATCCCGCTTGCAAGGTCAACATTTTTATTTTCATTAACATACAGACATTCATAACCTCCACATGGATGATGGGTGACATGCAAAAAGGTTTGGCAGATTTTCTTTAATACAGATTTTTAGTCGTTTGCCATAAATAAATGAAAACTCAACATGAGAATTAGTAGATATTTAAATGCATTGGTAAAGTAAATGTTGAGCAAACATTTTTGAAACCCTCCGTAACTTTATATAAGTATAAATGTTGATTGTGCGAGCGAGAGACCGTGTATTACGTAAACGCGTACAAGTACAGAAGACTCTCTTCGAGGCAACAAACAAATATCTATTCACGATACGTCGCAATTAAGTTAATTTAAGCATGTCCAGCGTAGTGAGTAAAAAGTGATCGCTCTATCACTTTCGCACTCGTATGTGAGATGTAAATCGGCACCGCCTGCAGGTCTCAAGGTTAAATTCATTGTGGCATAGTGTGATAAGTAGGTGTAACTTTGTGAATTTGAAGCTCACGATAAATGCAAAGGATCTATTTATTTTAATTTAGAAATCTTAACTTCAGGAACATTATGTGGTTCGATTAGGAAGTATTTCTTTCATCCAGTTACTTTCCAAGTAAGTCTGTAGCTTAAAAAAAATGTATTTAAATATTGTTTTTTTTTTCCTTTTTTTTATCTCGTTTTTCCGACTCTGTTTGGTTCGTTGATTTTGAAATACTCGTAGTTATTGTTCAATTTTGTTGTTTTCATCTATGCCGTCGAAGTTTCCTATCTGTTATTTTATTACCTGTATGTCCGAGTGCAATCGTTTGAAAGCTTTTGCTGAACAAGGGAGCGCGAATTTCACGCGGTTATTGAATTTTGGGGTGATTATTTTAAATAGCTATTTAAATTGTTCCCAGTAAGTTTGAAAATACTATAAACGCTTGAATACTAGTTGTTCGCCTAGAAACGGGAACACGCGACCCATATATCCAAATAACCCCCCGATTTCACTAATAAATAAAATTAAAAAAAAAAAAAAAAAAACACTTATACGTCACATGAACATCGGATCAACGATTCGAAAGTTATCGTCGAACAAAATGATATCATAAACATTATAATAAAAATAAAAAATAAATACCCGACTGCGAAATGTAGTATTTACTTCGGATATAAAGATGAATCCAATGACACCTCACTCCTTAAAATTAGCCAAGCTGCTTAAGCTACAGGTAGTATATAGTATACACAAGCAGACATACACCCTATTGGGCTCATAAAACTATGACCGTTCAGCAACTCCCGAGCCGCAATATTATAGCAACCCATCCTTTTCCTAATTTCCTAATTTTCCTAATTTTTCCTTTTCACGGCCTATGTTTCGGCCCAATCTAAGACGTAACTTTAATTAGCATGTTCAATATGTTTATTTTAAACTCAATTCTTTAATTCTGCTTTTTAAGTTTAGATCGTGTTGTGTACACATACTTAAGGGATATAGTCCAGATCGAAACTGTAAATCCTATTCTGCTTTTGTATTTATTTTACTGTATTCTGTTTTGTGTGCCAATAAACTAAATAAATAAATAAATACGGAGACTAAACAGCGGACGTCTTCTGGCTGATGATGATGATGAGTTCTCGTAGACTCAGAAATGTCAGTTCGCTCGATAAAGGAGACTGTGTGGTCGAATACTCTTATCGCACAAATCATTATAGTACAAATATTTCAATACAACGCACATAAGGGTTAATTAATAAATAGTTTCAAAATTAAAAAATTGCGTAATCAAGATCATAATCTAAGTAATTTACTGCACAAATTTACAGGGTAACGACGTCATAAATCAGAACTATTTAAGGTTACATGCCCCATTTTTAACAAATGTTTGATAAAGGAGTCGATCAAGGTTTATACTGTACTAGTTGTTACCCGCGACTTCGTTCGCGTGGACGTCAAAAAGTATCCTTTGTCCATCTTTGTCATATACAGTAACCCTTATCAAATTTTATCAAGATCCGTTCAGCCGCTTAGCCGTGAGAACGCGAAAAACATCCAGATAGAGAGACAAAGCTACTTCCTATAGTTCGCTAGATGGCGTTGTTCTATTTTTGTGCATTTTTTGTCGTTTTGTATGAACTGACAGTTGTAATGTAGGGAGTTCTGACTCGCGCAAGCGAAGTTTTTTCTTTGTGATGAACATATTCATTTTTATTACTTCGTAACTTTATTGGTCCTGATACGACTGCGGCTATATACCTCTGAATGTATTATAATATTAGTTAGAATTATTATGTTGACATTGATCGCATTTAGCGTAGCAAAAACTTATAACTTCGTCATTTTCGTCTGTCTGTCTGTCTGTCTATCTGTCTGTCTGAATCCTTTACAGCCTTATAACTTCCAAAGTTATAAGCTTACATCCATGAGCTTTTGCACAACGATAGTCTAAGTATAGACCTACAGTTTAATAAAAATACTTTTTTTTTTGTAAAATAAGGGTAATAGACATGAAAATAAGGGGTAAAAAAAATTACTTAACACCATCATGTGGGGAATCCTTAACTAGATCTTTTAAAGGTATTCGCAAAGAATTAAAAAAATCATAACTTTTGTTTTTACGTGGTGGATAAAGTGGTGATGAAAAAATTGTAAACACATGTATAAAAAAATCTTTTCGCCTGTGCCCCACACGTGTGGTATCATTGAATAGGTATTTTAAAATAAATTTTAAGTTTTACTCCATTTTTTTATCAGATATACCGCTTGCGAAATATGGGCCGACAAAGATGCTTACAATGTACCCCCCCCCCTCCTGCCATTAAGACGACGCCTCGGAATACGTACCTAAGTGAAATGCCCTAGAACTTAAAGCACATCCAATTTATATGTTTTTTTTTTAAATCTCTTCCTCCAATTGAAAATGGAATCGAAATTGATAATAGTTACAATTACAGTTTTGAATTAGATATAAATGCAACTTTCTTTCCGTGTCCATTAGTTTTATTAGTATTTAATGGAAACCCGATTTGGTACAAAAACAATTTGGTCTGATTGATAATATCGGAGTTAAAATCGATTAAACTTAAATAACGTAACAAGCGACGCTATTGTGGTGCGGGATTTTGGGAATATTGGTATTGCTAGATACTGGGTTTTTCGAGTAAAGCCCGATTTCCATCTAAGTAATGAGGCGTTGTGATCTGGCAAGTTTAAAATATATATATATATGTGTTCTATAGTTATAATAATTACCTGCAACTTGCCACGAGAAAATTTGTTAGATCACGCATCACGTCACTAAGAGCCGAAACCTATCTAGGGTTTCGGGCCTTTTTCCCTGATGCCGGGCACTAAGGGCACTAGAATACGGCATCGGTAGTAAGAGCCTACTAAAAGGGGGCCTCTGGGCTCGGGGGTGGTTAGAGGTGGGGCTCTAACCATCTGTCTAAGCGAGACCGGGCCAGCGTCGAGTGGCTGACGCTGTTGTAGGCTTAGGCGTCTCACGACCGCTGCTAGCCGTCCCGGGAGGAGCTGAAGCGTGGTGCTGAAGACTTCGTTGCGCTCCCTTGGAGATCCCGAAACCTTCGGTCTAGCACCAAGGCAGGCCTTTGTACGTGTTTTTAATTTGCCTCTGTTTTATCGCGAAAAAGTCCACGTTTGACCACCAAATCGTGTTGCAAATCATACCAAATGAAGCAAAGCCCTGGATTATATCTCTCAGGAAACATGTCTTACAAACACACGTCATATGTATAGTTGTACTGCGCCACGCGGTTTCACCCGCTATTCTCCAGAATCCGAATAGTTTAACGGGATAAAAAGTAGCCTATGTATTAATCCAAGGTATAAGCTACCTCCATACCAAATTTAATTCAAATCCGTTCAGCCGTTACAGATTTGAACGGGAACAAACACACTTACCTACTTACTTACATACTTACTTACGCACAAAGTTTCGCATTTACAATATTAGTGTGATGTGATATGGTAGCGGTAGCAGTAATAATAATAATAATATATCACCCCATTTCGCCACCTTACTGTTTACCGCAGCCACTAAACAACCCTCATAGTTTCACCGTGTCCGTTCTCATTTGTTTGATCATTTAACCTTTATCTCCCTGACATTTATCGTACTTTGACAGTTCCATCAACTTTGGGCTATTTTGTACTTGTTTTTCTTTCCGTAAATTTAAGTGCTATGAAATAAAGTCGAGAATAAAATAAGCACAGAACGGTTTTCACTTCAAACATTCACTTCATCTTTATGATATTTACCCCCGAATACTGAAACGTTTGCTAACTTTGATAACAGATTAATTCTAATACTGTCTTTGTCTGGCACTAAGCAAATGACAAAGACAGCGATAGACTTAATCTGTCGTCAAAGTTAACGTTTCAGTATTCAGGGGTGAGTGTCAAGACGAGTAATTCGCTTGCTTATTGTTAAATTTCAAGCTTGCCCATAACATGACACCCAGAATTTTGCACAGCTATGTTCAATAACAAAGAAAACTGCAACTACGACCCTAGCGTGCAAGAGAGATGAATGTTGACACGTGTGGAACTTTTCTAATGAAATGAAGTACTATAGTATCTTTGTATGTAGTATCATTTTATCACATAGCACAAAAATAATGTCTTTTAATCACTCTATCAGCCCTCTATCACAGTTTACAATAAAAATATGTAAACCCACTTCGACCTCGTTTCCCTCGCGTGAGAGCCAAACATTTAACCCATTCGACCCCTGTTTTAATTTTCACATATCAGCCACATGGTGCCCTGCACTTGTTGTTTTGGTCACACAAGTATTCAGTTTATGCTACTATGTTTTAGTTTGCATTTTAGATTTTATATTTGTGATCATTTGTTGGATATATTGATGTTTGTGTTGACATGTTTTATTCAAAGACAGACAAACGGACATGGCGAACTAATAAGGGATCCTTGTAGTGCTGGAGAACCTGATCTTCAGTTTAATATTCTCAGTATGTGTGCATAATTAAACTACTTCGCTGCCTTTGATGGCGAGACTCTGCTAGATTTAATTCCAGTCTTTTGTTTTGCAAGCAATTTGCTATTGTCTCAACAAGATTCAACATTTTCAAAGGAAAATAACAATGGTTTATAAACGGGTAATATTATACAGGTTTTTGGACTAATTAGTTCATAGTCTTTTTCCCGAAACGCTTTACTGTTTAAGATTATTAATTTAAAAAAAATTAAGACTGTCTTGTTTTTGTCAAAGCATGATTTAACAACTTTGGTGTATGTAGATTGGAGAGATTTGTTTTTCCGCTTCTACCCCACTGATCAATTCATGTTAGAAGTGACTTAATTTCGTTTTGTCACTGCATCATTAAATAATGCATTTTTGGATTATAACATATTTTTATATGCATGTATTTTATTACTTACCTCCACCCGGAAATCATGTGTCATCCATCAATATACATCAGTCTGCTTTATTTTTACCGATTTGACCTTTTTTTTTTTGCGATGGGGAAATCTTCACCAAGATACCCGTCTGCTTTGGGGTGCAGCTGGGTTATGTGGGATTATACCCACTAAAAACCCCCCCCGGTGGCCTGCCTTGTTGCTTGACCGAGGTCTCCGGGATCTCCAAGGGAACGCACCGGAGCCCTCAGCACCACGCTTCAGCTCCTCCCGGGACAGCTAGTACCTGTCGTGAGACGTTTCACTTTAATTACGTACTGAAACGATAATTTTACTAAAATATTATTTAAATTATGTTTAATTTGATTTATTTTATTAATATAATTATCAGGATCCCCAACAGATGTTAAAAATTATATTCACATTTATCAAAATAGGCACAAAGCCTAGTGCACCTCGAATTACAGGATAACAATTTTTTGATGCACGTGCACCCCAAAAACACTACCGTCCTTCTTGGGCAGTCGGCAGTCAAGCGGTTTAAATGACTTGAACTTGAATTTCAATTTTAGTAAAGTCTATGTAAATTAGTGCCTCGGATTTTTTATTTATTTAATACGTTTGCGTTTAAGCAACCACGTTTTTATTTGACCACAAAATTAAATATCAATCAAAATAAAAAAAACGCTATTTTTTATTACAGTGCAGTATGGTTTACATTATTATTCTTTTTATTCTTCCATAATATCTTGTTTCTCGATACTAACAAAAATCCCTATCACGTACGATAATTATGATCTTTCTAATTGATCAAATTATCATAACGTAGAATCAGCTTCCAACGGACAAAATTTAGGTCTAGCCTATAGTAATATCCCTGGAGAATCAATATCAGAGAATAAAACAAAAAAGAATATTAAAAATAAACATAACGTAAATATTTTATTTTAATACAATTAATACTAACGTTAAACTAGCTCAACGAATCTTAACTCGTTACTTACGTTAATTTAATGTGAGTATTCCCGTTGTATTAAAACAACACGTGTCAACACCACGTCAGTTCTCATAGTAAACAGTAAATATTAACACAAGGTCACAAATAATGTTGGGAAGCATGAACAACAAGTAAGATCACAACATAGTGAGCCTTACTTGTAATTACTTTACGTTGCAATAAGTTAATCAATGCTTAAAATGCTCTGTCAAGCAATTGACGCGAAAATGAGCAGGACCATTTTAAACACTGATTAAGTTTTAGAAACGTTTGTAAGTAAGGCCCGTTAAGTACAAATACGACGTAACTTATATAATACTAGAAATATTGAAAAAAATGCAATGAAAATGCTCACGGCATCAGTAATGTATGCAAAATTTAAAAAGAAATTGTTTTTAATGAACAATTTTATTTTACTATTAAAACTGGAGTGGTTTTGATACATTTTGTTTTAATAAACGGGAACACTCATGTTAAATTGAGTCGGCAAGGCAAGACAAGGTCGTGCGCGTGTCTCGCTTAGCATTCCTTGATAAAGGTCACAGAATGTGATCGAAACTATAGTCGGAATAACCGACTCAATTTAACGTGAGTATTCCCGTTTTATTAAAACAAAACAATAGTATTATTGATTCATTTTTGTACGAAAAACAAACTGAGTAAGCATAAATAAATAAGTTATTGTGTAAGCATGTTTTTTTTTCAGTCTGCAGTTCCCTCTCGAAGTTAAATCTAATTCTCGGCACTAAATCATACGCTCCATGCTCAGAAGCTTGAATTACAGTACAGCGCTGTTGAAAATAAAAATAATGTTCACCACTCATATTTTACAAAAATATATACCAGCGACCATATAATGGCTGAAAATATCATAAAAGTAAAAATGTGGCCGCTAAATAAAACGGGAAGCACACATCTAACTCTAGAGATTAAATAATAAGAAACTGAACGTAGTACCCGGGCCACGCCGAAGTGGCTGTATATTTCTAAATTTCTCTCTAGATGACACTAACAAAACTTCGGCCCCATTGCGCCCCTGTCCGAAATAGACGTGAATATTTAATATGGGTTTTGTGAGAGTTCATATTTAATACAATAGTATACATTTATTTTTATATTTTTTCTAGCTTTGCGTCAGTTTATGATATTGTTTTTCATAAAGATTTATACTAAAGCGCTTTTAAATTGTACAATGAAATTGAAATTAACGATTAAAAATATTCTTCTTATCCAGCTCTTAGACTTCCACTTCTGGACGAGAAGGGTGGTTGCCATAATCTCCACACTTGACAGGTGTTTGGAGATCGAAGAAAGTTCATCGCTTACTAACAGAACGCTGCTGCCCGTCCTCCGGTACTTCTGGTCGCAGTTTTAGGACCTACCTTGGTCCGGGGAAAAAATATTATCCCGGTGAATTGCAGAAAATTGCAGAATTTTATATTAATTATATTAGTCACGCGCATGGCTATGCCACGCAAGATTTTGAAATCCAAAGTAGACAGCTTTTCTAAGTCTTAGCATCGCTAGTCTGTGTAGCCTGTGTAGGCTACACAGCAATAATAGACTAGCGATGCAGAGTACTCATGAAATATGTATACATATACAGTCTGGAATTATAAGGCAGACTATTCTGCCCTATGTTTTCACAAGGCTGCAGTAGTACAAGTTTCCAGGCCTGACGTCTATGCAACCACAAACAGATGCAAGTTTAATGCCTTTCGTTCCACGATACATTTGCATGCACTTGCCTTATTGTGACGTCTCAAAGAACAGTGTATATTGTATGTTTGAGCTGAAATAATACATCATTGTATACCTCCCTATATACCTCCCTATATACCTGTGCTCTTCAGTTTGGCAGTTTTCCCAAAACATTCCAAAAAAGATTGAATTTGGTACCTTTTAACCAATGTGATTTATATGACTCTCCCGGCCAGAGATATCTCTTTCAAGAATTTTCAAGATAAAAAATAAGACTAAACAGGCAGTTATCCTAAGAATAACATTGCCAATATTTTGAAACAATTTTAATGTTGTTTACTCTGGCGAAGTAAAAGGCAAAATATTAAAAAAAAAAAAATTGTGTTTCTCCTTTATCAAAATAAAAAATATTACCATGAAAATGATACTAGCATGGTAACTGATATATTTTTTTAAATTCTAGCTTGCTTTTTTTATACTACAAACTTTTTTTATAGACTGATGAGATAGCCTTGTGTACCGGGTTCTTAATTAACCTGCCAAAGAATACGTAATTTTAAACGCATGAACATGAACAAGATTGTCTTTAAAATGATTGGTGACACGAGGACGCTAGTGGGTGGAAATGATGATGATTAACCCAAATTTAAATCTGTCCGTACTGGGTACAAAGACAGAAATATACTTAGGTACGAAAATTTATTTTTGCTTTACAAAATTCTAACATAAGTTAGATAGTTGAGTTACATATTCCAATTTCAAAAACGACTAAAATAAAAAAAACATTAGAAGTAGAACAACAATTACAGTAATTAATGTTACCTCAAACCGATTGATATCGATTTTAACTAACCCAACCCACCTGATCTATCGGTAACCGACCACCCCCGATTTAACTCATTCAAATGCATAAAAAGTGCCCCCTCATAGTACCCTACTCACAGGTTAAATCAACCGTCAAGTTTCAGGTTACGGCACCAGTAATTAACGTGAAGCCAAATGTGGGACTCGATCGAATCATTTATTAGTTGGTAAGACTGGAATCAGGCATCAATCTCTGAAGCTAAAGGTCTGGAATGCATCAATCTTTAGTACTACAAGTAAAAGTGAGTTCAAACATGTTCAAAAGATAAAGTAAATCAGTTAGATAATTCCACCACACCCCCTCCTCATTGCCACATCGCTCGAAGAACCAATAACCGACGGGGAACAAAGGCTCTTGAGAAGCGACCATGAACAGGAAAACGCAGCGTAGGCAGGCCTCCCACTAGATGGACTGATGAATTGTCGATTAGTGTGCGCTCTAAGGTTGAGGCCGCTATGTTCAGAAGTGGATTACGGCTGACGATGGGGTAGATAATTATTTTGCGAAAAAGACAATATGAAAAATGTTGACTGCCGCGGTGGCTCAGTTGGTAGTGAACCTACTTTCTGTGTTTGGGGGCGTGGGTTCGATTCCCATCTAGGACAAACATTCATGTGATGAACATTTGTGTTTGTTCTATGTCTGGGTGTTAATATCGATATAAGTATGTATTTAAAAAATATATATGTATCTACGTATATCAGTCTCTGGCAGCCATATTACAAGCTTTGCTTAGTTTGGGGTCAGATGACCTTGTGTGCAAAAATGTCCCAGATATGTATTATTATTATCATTAAAAAAGTACAGCACTAATACTTATGCAGCTTAAAAAATTGGGACTTTGTACTCAAGTCTTTGGGTGTTATTTTTTTTTTTGCTATAATTCTTATTGAATCTCCAAAATTATTAGAGAGTTCCAAAAAACATTCAATGAACCAAATTTTTGAATTCTCTAACTTTTTTTTGAAGCTAGCTTTTTTGTAAGTCACGATTGTGCCCAAGATAAAGCACGAATCTGTCGCGACGTCGATTCTGTTGTTCCATTTTCTAAACTAAAGTAAGTTTGACAGCTCTAAAATTATTGCCATCATTTTCACACATATTGCAAAGAAAAGAGACGCTGATAGTTTTAGCTTAGTGCCATTCTATTTATACTGTAAATAATTGTATACGGTAAATACGTTCGTTGTAAATAAAATTAAATTATAGACCGTGACGACGACATTTTGAAGGTCGCAGGCAACCGGTGGGTGCAAGTGGCCCGTTGTCGGTCGGTGTGGCGCTCTAAGGGGGAGGCCTATGTTCAGCAGTGGACGTCTTATGGCTGATGACGATGAAAGACCGTGAATTATCAGCGCGGTTCTGGGAACATTCTCATTAGTTTGACTTCAATTTTCGATTTAACTGCGTAACCCGCTTAATTCGCTTTAGTGTACTCAATACTCTGTTCCAATGTCCACTCCATTGACGTGATTATGGAGCTCTGCTGCTATATAGGCTTTGATTTCCATTCAGTACATTCTGAAGGCCTTTACCTAACTGCATAGTGAGCTCAAATGATTTGCGGCCGCGCCTCAATGGTGAAACATAGCCTTATTTATGGGTTTGAATTTAACTAATACGATTTAGAATCAGTCAACCTAAGAGGAGATTACGTAAATAATATTAACTGAATTTGGTCAAATAATTTTGAGGTTGCCCGTTCTGTACCAATAATGCTGATATATCTATAAGTATACCTTCGTTGTATAACACACTGATTCTCAGTTTCGGTATGTGCAAGAATATCTTATACTAAGTTCGCACCGTACCGGTACCTCGCGAACCCTGTAACTTCGCAGGCCCTGAACCGATGTTGCTCAAATTCGAACTTTTTTTTTAAATGAACTACTTGCTTACAAAATTTTGTCAAGATCGGATCAACGGTTCGCAAGTTATCATCGGACAAATATACAAACGCCTATTTGTTTCCGTAGGTTCTGAGACCTACGCTTCGCTCGGTCAGGTATAAGCTACAGAAATTATAATGAATTATTTCAGCTTTCACTAAAGACTTTTAAAGGTTTTGATAATTAGTCAAAACAATTTAATTAATGTATATTTAGAAAATTCATTTACCCAAACCAATGGCGGTTTGGTAGTGCTTTTTACTAGTTATACTACCATTACTAGGAATTAAGGTGTACTGGCATTATAATTATGGTACTTATTATATCAAGTACATGGTATTTATTTAATTTTATTATTTGTTTTAGTGCCGCCTCCGATTCCATTCAATATACTTGTCTGGAATGGAACGCCTTTAACCACAGAAGAGAAAAAGATAGTAAGAAAAAATCTCTTCTGTGCTTTTAACAATAGGGCCACCGTTTGTGGCAACTTTCATACTTTTTTTCCCACTGAAAGATACAATCTAGGACTTTTCAAGATCAGAATGAATAGGTATCTTCTATATATGCGTGCTTCATTTTCGACCATATCGTAGATTCTAGGCGAATAAATAAATAATATCAAACGAGGAATTAAATTATAGTCATAAAAAAAAAAAGGAAAACTAGTTTATAAGGTTCTTCTGTATATGATTATTCTGTACTCACAATAAAGAGTGTATCCCCCGAATACTGAAACGTTCGTTAACTTTGACAACAGAATCATTCTAATACTGCCTTTATCTGGCACTAAGCAAATGAAAAAGGCAGCAATAGACTTAATCAGTCGTCAAAGTTAACAAACGTTTCAGTATTTGGGGGTTAATCTATTTATTATTTTAAAAAAAAGTCATGTTGTTTACGACAATAATTCCATACTAACTGGCCCGGGATTCTATAAAAGATTCTACTCCCACGTGATCCATTATACAATAAATTACCGTAATATGCTTACAGAGAAGTCACTGAAGTATAATTTACATACGTAACAATGTTAACGCACTGGAATACAGAGTTAGAGCTTTTATAAACGATCCTTTTCGGAGATAATACATACTGATGTCGATATAGTGATTCCAATCCCGACTGTCCCTCGTCTCTATTGCCTCCGGCCACTCGATGTAACTCGCAAGCTAGCTATCGTGAATATCTCGAAATATAGGGTTGAGAATAACAAATCTCGAAGTTCGAAACTTTTTTCGAGACGAGATTGAACCACATCTTTTGAGAATAGGGGCCAGTCTGTTCGAATCTCACATAAATATTATTACTTCTATGGATGTGTCAATTTGTACCTAGGTTAGGTCATTTGTACTATTGATTCCTTCTTGCTCGATTTGTCTCCGAAATACAAGGTCAAGAAGCCAAGACATTTTTTTAAATATTTTTTTACATCGGACTAGGCATTTGTTTGACCACAGTCTCACTTGATGGAAAGCGACAATGTGGCCGAAGATGTAGCACACTTGCCTAGGAAGTACCTATTCACTTTTTTCTTAAACAGCCCCGGATTGTATTTGTGCGGCAAGAGATGCAGGTAACGAGTTCCACACCTCTTCTGTCCTTAATAAGAAGGGTTTTTTTTAGAAAAAGGCGTCTGTGTTACCTGTTGTCCAACCGCGTGGCTCTACTAGTAGGCTCACGGTTGTTTTTTTCCGGTGATCCTATAGGTAGGACCACCGGTAGGTGGTAGGTAGGTAGGACCATTGTTTAAAAAAAAAAAAAATACTCGACTGCAAAATAGTTATAGCCTATGTCGCTCCGGAAATAAAGAGGATTCCAACGACACTACACTCGTCAAAATCGGTCAAGCCGGTTATGCTACAGGTAATATAGGAACACACAAACACTCACTTACACACCCCAAAAACATCAGCCTACTTCTTGAGTACTATGGTTTTTCCTTGGATATGTGGGCTTATCCTCTAGCTTTGAAACGTTTGTGATTCTGATTGCGAGAGCATGCCATCCCGCTCGTACCAACTTAGTCGCAATGCGCGGTCCCGCTCGCGCACCATCACTATCGCTTTCAGAGTAACGAGATAAGCCCGATGTTTAAAACGAATAAGTTTTGATACTGACTCCGAAAGCTTGCGCCAGCATTACTGGCGAAACACGATGGGAACTCTCCCATGTGTTGTTTATTTGACGACGTATTAATTTGACCTTAATAAAGCAGGATTTTATTTAAATTTGCCTTTGTGGCTTTACTTGTTGTTTGTATGTGATTTTTTACATTATTTCGTTTTTAGAGTTACGTAGACATAAGCTATTTACTGTTCATATCCAGTGGCGGATTCATACATTTTCCATGAAAGTATGTTAAATTTTTGCCGCTCTTAACTCTACCTACTAGTAGTTCGCGCTAAACTGAGACCTCGCGACCTCTATATCTTCACAACCCCTGGACCGATTCAGCTCATATTCGAACTTAAAAATTCTATTGAAATGAACTACTTGCTTACACAATTTCATAAATATCGGATCAACGGTTCGCAAGTTATCAGCGGACAAATATACACACAAACATACAAACATACATACAAATGCCGATTTGTCCCAGTAAACTCTGAGACCTTCGCTTCTCTCGGTCAACTAGATTTTGGTCATTCAGTAAATTACATGAAATTGTATTTAAAAAAAATAGCGCAAAATAGTAGGGTTGAGCCTAGGACGGCAGATTTTAGGGGCTCAAATTTAGGGACCGATTTTTGTACATATTTACCGCGAGCTTTTTTTTTTTTAAAGTCGGTGCCTAAATTTGCCGCCTTTTCAATCTGCCGCGCTAGGCTCAAGCCTACTCAGCCTGCTAGTAAATCCGCCACTGTTCATAATAAAATTAAAGTCATAAACAGAGTAAGCTTACAAACTAGTCCTACAAGCAACAGCTTTATCGCTAAAAAAGGTATCTTATGTCTGTCCGTCTGTATATTATGGTCGATACACATCGGTCGTATCTACGAAACACAATCATCACAATTAGAATCAGATTTCTATGTAGGCCAGTCAAGTTACGGAACTTAGTTTGGAAGACCCAGACATAATTAATAACATAAATACAAAATTGAGTTTGGTATAACTTACCGACGTAGAATCAATATTAAAATAAATTAAACAGTCCGGAGGTACGGAACATAGAAAACGCATTTATGCTTGAGCCATAATACATTATCTGACTCACTGAAGTGCTCACGACCATAATCTAAAATAGACTAACAAAGCGCAAATAAAGACGCTATTGCAAAACGTAAAATTTAAGTCTGTTCCGGATAAGCATTCTGTTTAACTATTATACATTAATATAATAGGTCGAGTCTACAATTATGTACAGAAAAAAAATGATGTTTTTAGTTAGTTCCGGGTCAAACGCTATTATTGCTAAATTGACTGGATTAATGACCCACTACCTACTTATAGCTGTTCTGCGTTAGTCACATTCAAAAAATGCTGTAAAGCAATAAAATGCAAAGCAGTATTAACTGAAGCTACAATTTCTATGTGCCCACTTCAAACCATTGATCTTGACTGTACTAAAAGCTGACCAGATCACCATTATTATCCCAATTGAAAGAACATTTTAATAACTCCATTCAGGCAGCATGGGCAATGGGCATTCCATTTAAGGGGCGCTCATTTTTCCACGCCAGTCGGGCGGCTATTAACTCTCTCGTAGAGACGAGCAAATTTCACTCGAATATCTTGGCATTCGATTGTTACGTAAGGCTTTTTGATAACTTACAGCAAACGCTAAAAACTTTTATATTTTTTAAATTATTTAATTTCAAATTTGATGTTGATTGTTAATATAAACAATAAGTATTTTGCAAACAATAAAACAAAAATATCTACACGTAGATACATCAAATTATAATAATAAACATTTCGGTATATATTATATTACTCAGCCATCAAAACTGTCAAAACGATGTACCTAATTACTAATAGTGATGTGATATTGTACTAAATACTAGTTGTTATCCGCGAATTCGTTTGGGTGGACATAAAAAAGTATCCTATGTCCGTCTATGTGTATGTGTATACATTAATTCCTTATCCAATTTTATCATGATCCGTTCAGCCGTTTAGCTATGATAGCGCGACAAACATCCAGATTAGAGAGACAAAGTTACTTCCCATAGTTCGCTAGATGGCGTTGATCCATTTTTGTGCATTTGTTGACGTTTTGTATGGACTGTCAGTTGTAACGTAGGGAGTTCGGAATCGCACAAGCGAAGTTTATACCTCGAGACGAACGTATTCATTATTATACCTCGAAGCTTTATTGCTCGTGATACGACTGCGGCTATATTCCTCTGAATTATGATATTGGTGAGGATAAGTTAGGATACAACAATTCGAATAATTTTGATGATTCTTTTGATACATTCTCATTTCTAGTCGTGATATAAAGACCTCGATTACTAAGGGTAATGGAGAGAGCACTGATAGTATTATTTTTGAAATAGTAGTTTTTAAATGAGAAAATGGAAAAGAGTCTTTCTTGGCTAGTAATCTTTTGAAACTATTGGTAAAGTGGATATTGTTTACTACCTATTTATTGCATTTACAATATTATAGTAGTGGTAGGGCTCTTCTGCGGAGTCCGCCTGGGGAAGTACCACACCTTTACCAGTTATTCAGCCACCAAGCAGTAGTGTGCATACATTACTGTGTTCCGGATTGAAGGGCAATCATTCCAATGTAATTACTGGACATAAAGAGATTTACCATGTGATCTCATGGTGACGAGCGCAATGCATTGCGGAGCATGGTTTTAAACTGTTGAAGTTAAAAATTCTGGATGTTACTGGATTGTTATTCGCAAGCGTGACACTTAACATTCGGTAACTGATTTGCTCGTCTCGTTATCAAGTTCCTAAAAAAATTTAAAAAAAAAGTATTTTTTTGAAGTGATTACATTTTAAATTTCACTATTTTAAACAACGAAATAAAATAAAATTATAACTAAGCTAACTCCAACCTAAAACTAATTAGAGATAGTTTTATACCATCTAGGCCCGTGTTGGCTATAGATAGTATAAGCGGTCTTTAATTTCAGGCAACTAACTAACTAAAACTAAAACTAAATATTTTAATATTTGAATGTTGTTACGATTACAACGAAAATTTATTATATTTAAAACAAATTAAATTGAATTAATTCTATTATATTAAATTTATTAGGTTATTTGAAATTGATTATTGAAATTTTATTGATGACGAAATACGGTGTGATGCACAGCTCCTATATTTAATTATATGATGTTTGTAATTCAGCCATTGAATAAAATTATCTATCTATCTATCTATCTATCTAAATTTTATAGGAATTAAAAGAAAATATGAATGTCCAAAATACTACAACAAATCATTAATTTGAAATATTTAGCCCAAATTTTGATATCGTACCTTGAATTTCAATACAGACGTTTAATTAGGAAAAGGACCGAAGTCGACCTATATTTAGTAAACTTAATTAAAACATTTCAAAGGATATCAACAAAATCAAGAATTTTATTCGTTCGTTACAGAAATTAATGTTCTCTAATTAACGCTTCTATTTCAAGCCTTGCTTCGGCATTCTGTAACAATTGTTCCAGAAATATTAAAAGCAAACAATGCTATTTTAAGGGTTTGAAAGAAACGTAATAGAGATGGAATTTATTAAATTTCGTCCAAGACACAGAATAAATACACAGATAAATAATTCCTGTAAACAAATAAAATACCTAATAATACCAAATATTGTAAAGCAATTGGTGGATCAGATAGTTGTCAAAAAAAATATAGGACTTAAATTTGTACTTTTTCTTTGTTTGTTTTTTAGTTTTTTTAATTGTAATTCAATTTAGTAGATTTAAATGACTAATGGTTACTAATAATCGTCATTTAGGGCTTTCATTGGATTGAAATATACAGTTTTTTTTAATGTGTGACAGTTGCTCCCTTCGGCGAGCTAATTTATAGAAACCAGAAGATGCAACATAGGCAGGCTTCCCACTAGGTGGACCGACGACATTGTGAAAGTCGCGGACAACCGCTGGATTCAAGCGGCACGTTGTCGTCTGGTGTAGCGCGCTAAGGGGGAGGCTTACTTTCAGCAGTGGACGTCTTAGAAGACCAGCGCTGGTTGTTTACAGCCGGCATCATGCTGAGGTGGGGCCGGTTTGTGACAAAAATAAAACAAAATAGGTGTTTGTTGTTTTTTAATTGTAATATTTATTTATCTTTTAAGTTTTGCTTATATTTTGTTTTGTTTTTGTGGCAAATAAACCATTGTCTATTGTCTTATGGCTGATAATTATGATGAGAGGAACAGTTAACATTGCTGTCATTTATGACTTTTGAGACGGATATGGGAGTAACTTATGAAGTATTGCATAATCTTTGATGGATGTGACGGGCCGGAGACCAAACAATGACGATTGGTACACAATACGCAGTACATTCCTCACTGTATGCACTGTGTCTAAGCTACGTGACCGCCTCAGGCCGGGGTTTTGCCCCCATTAACCTTGTCTCGCCATGATTTAAGAGCGAATACGAATTTTCCCCTGTTCCCCCTTATTCTGCTTTTCACCTTTTACACGGAACAGATTTTTTGTTGGATTTAATAAACCGACATTCGGTAACGAAGGGAATTATAGCTGTACGTTAGACGGTTGTATTCGCATCTCGAAATCTTAGCTTGTGAGGAATTCGTCGTAAGGATTTGCGGAATAAAATAGATGTGAAGCATTTTCAACATTTTTCGTAAAATGGTCGGGAAGACCTTTAATTTAGTAAGGTGCTTCATGAATGGGTTTCTCGGAGTTTTTCTGTCTGGATACCACATAAAGTGTCTACTAAACTAAGTGAGAACGTTGACCTTTATTAAGTATTATTAAATAGGATTGAGTAGGATAGATAGTCTTCACGATGTTACTTACATTGTTTACTTTAAGTTAAGAGTTACCAAAATATGCAATATGCGGAGTTTAGCCCATTTTTATGGGGCCTTAATCTTTTTACCGTAGATGTAAGTCTATTAATAGTATATTTTCACTTATAATAATAGTTCACGCATTTAAATATAATTAAAATTAAACTAATTTTTTAAAAGTCTTACAGAGGCGTTGGTAGCCTAAAAAAATATTTACATAATATTGGCGTGTACAATATTTTATTATTATGTTAAATAAAGAAATTTTAAAATTAAAAATAGACTCGTTTATTGATTTAGTAATTTAATTGTAAGGCCCATGTCTTTCACATTACAGCGCATTACATTTCACTTTTGAAATTCGAAAAAGTATGTAGATGAAATGCAAAAGTTATCTTTCGTTCTGGTCAAAGCTGAGCTAACGAGTCGACGTGATTAATTGAAGGATATTGCCATTATGATTTAGGAAGAAATACGTCCCCTGTAGAAGTATTCATGCATGAAATCCTACGGAGCGAAACAAAATGCTGTACGTAGCCCAATCTCTAACATAATTTATTACTAAATTTCGATGAAAGGTACATTTCCGCTCGCCTGTCACCTTCCAAGACAAAGGTAAACTAACCCGCGACTGTTTGAGTGCTATTGTTTAATTTATTGTTATAACAGTTCAAAACCATGTTCAATAGCATCGGATGACAGCTATGGTGGCTTCCAATGGCTTTATTAATGATCAGTGTTAATTTTATGTTGTCAGGGAAATCAATTTGCCATGAACCGAAATGTTCTTAAGATCTAAATGAAATTCTGCTATCATTGTGCTAAGTTGTTATTTTGATTCTGTGTTGCAATAGTTAGTACCTGGTTAACACTTTCGGGACCTTTCTGAAGTTCTATTCCCATCTTCGGGTACCTAGAATGGGAGGACCGTTGCCCACCAGACATTTCCGGGTGAGAAGACCCATTCCCACTTCAGTTTATTTAGCCAACGAGTTAATAAAAAATAATAATTATAAACTATTAAATTTAACAAAAAATTATAATTGTAAATTAAACTACTTATTTTAAATAGATCTTAAAAATTAAAACCAATTTAAAAAGTACCAGCCCCTAGGTAGTGGGTAAGGTGGCCAGAATGCATTACCACGTGAGATGACAAAGACCAAAGTAGGCTCCAGCATACCGAACACCAAGGCTGCCAATTTTGCGGCATTTTTTTTGTAAGATTATAAAATCTTACCGAATTCGAACAACGCGCGTTTTAAGCACAATTCAGCTCAACCTTCTTGAATCGGCAGTGTATGCAGCAAAATTCTGTAGCCTATACTCTATATTTAATAATTATATATTTTTTATTTTATATCATTGTTTATGAATAATATGTGTTGATTGAAATAAATGAAATGAAAATATATGAAACACATTAAGACTTTTTAGGGTTCCGTAGTACTACAAGGAACCCTTATAAGTTCGTTATGTCCGTCTGTCTGACTGAATCCTTTTTAAACTTAGTTATTGTAGTAACTGTGTTAAATAAATAAAAAAAACTACTCATCGGCAGCTTACCCATCCCACTGCAGAGCATAACCTCCCTTGCTTTAATTGCTTATCCTAGTTTTAGGGTAAAAAAATTGCGAGTAACATCGCGGGGCGTATCTAGTGTATCATCAATTTACTCTCGCTTAAAAAAGTTGATGTTTATTCTAATGCGCTTCCGCTGTGTCACTCATTTGGAAGAGCTTTGTTGCTCGAAAGAAAATTATTTTCCTTTTTTGTGGTTTGCATAAATTATAACTTTGTTGAGCAGTGTTTGTGTGTCTGTAAAGTCACCTTTAATAACTTGTACCTAGCGTAAAATGTATGAAGTTATTATAATTCAGTATAACAAACTTGTAGCCGTGCCACAGCTATCACGCTCAAATTATTGTATGTGTATTTCCAAAAACTGTATATTATAATGTATTTATAACATTTGAAATGGTTTAGCGAAAGTTCCTTTGAAACGTTTGTAATCTTCTAAGAAAGAGACAACAGTATTTTGTGTTTTTCGTTTTTTTTGGCTTCCTAGACGACTCTGGGCGAGACTTATCCACGAAGGAGGAGAGATAATCTAATCTAGCAATTTGCCAAAAAGTTTCTAATTGTGTAAGTAATATATTATTATTTCTCATCACACTGCCAAACAAAGACATCTCCCTCGACACTCAACGTGAGTATTGATTTTACATGCTTACAAGAAACAGAGCCACTAATCCGAAAGATACTCATTGTAATCGTCATTATTAACTATACTCATCATCTTCCTGCCTATCCCACCAAGTGGAGTCGGCACAGCACGTTTCCTTCCTCCACTTCACTGTCAGTCGTCATCTCGACATTTACTCCCCTGGCACTCATATCTCTATCACACAGTTCATCCACACCTTTTTTGGTCGACCTCTCTTGGTGCTAACGCTTACCATCATATCTAGGGACCTCCTAGCTACATGACTATCCTTTCTTCTCATAATATGTCTATACCAGGTTAGTACACCACTTTTTATTTTTTTAGTGACTGGCGCTTTACTTTCATACTTCTTCTAGCGTACTGGCTATCGCTTTGGATGATAGAGCCGAGGTACCGGAAATCGGAGCAGACTGGAAGGAATACACCATTTACGGCAATCGGATTAAAACTGGATGGAACTCCGAAATCACAAAGTAACGAAATCACAAAGTCAAGTTTTCTGTTTTGGTCCTGCTGATCTTCAATCCCACGTTCTCCAGTTTCTCCTGGCATTTTTCCAGTCTTCTTTGCACCTCCGGCCCATCTTCTCCGACAAGCACAATGTCATCGGCGAACAGCATACACCATTACTCTATGTTTAATGTCAATACATACATTACCAGGAGGGACAAGTAAGAGGTTAGGGCCGCCCTGGTGCATGCCTACAGCCAAACTGAATTTGTCGGTTTCGCCAGCTGCGGACCGTACGTACGTACTAGCTCTACTATACATAGCAAGGATAAGCTGCAGTCATTTCCCAGGCACTCCTTTCTCTTTCAGAGCCTACCACAAGACTTCAAGAGATACCCTATCGTATGCCTTTCCAGATAAACGAACAAGTTCTTATGTGCGCTTCTGTACATTTCGCAAAGTTGGCGAAATCCAAATATAGCATTAGCATCTGTTGTTCCGTATCCAGGCATAAATCCAAACTGATGCCAAACGTCAAAAAGGTAAAGTTTAATTATGTAATAATTTCCCTAAAAATAGCAAAAAATTAATCTGCTGTTCGATTTCGTTGAGTGTAAATGACTTTTTTTTCTGTCTAGCAGACTGTTTTTTTGCGTTTTGTATTTTATTTATTTATTTTAATTCCATTGTGTAGTATTACTAATTATGCTTTAATGTGACAATGTAGGTTATCAAACCCAACCCAAAGTTATCAACCCTTCAGGTATACATTTTCACAAATGAGCTACAAATACATTATTTAGGACACAGTATAAACGAAACAAAACACCTATTATACGACCTACACAATTTATGATCAAACTGTAAAGTTGAAAAAGTTAATCAACGCAAAGTTGCAAATCAGTGTTAATTAATACAAAGCCAAAGGGCAGACGCGATTCCAGTATTTCGGTATTATAATACTGAATTTGTTTTAACTTTACGTACAATAAAATTGTATTGTTGAGTGCATAATCGAATTAAACTCGTCACGACGCGCAAAAACATGGAGAAAATATCATTGTGGCGTTCATTTCATGCAAAATATTATTAAATGATGGTATCAGCGCCAACAGTTTATAAGTCTAGTTTAATAAAGACATTTTTCCAGGATAATCCGAGGCCCAGCAGCCAATCCTGCTACGAGTATAAGAAAGTATGTAAAAAGATTAAAGCAATTCTACGTCAAAATCGCTTCAAATTCAATTATATTCAATTTACTCACATGGGACCAGGATTATTATAGCACTTGGTAACGATAAACACACAATTTTTATCGAAACAAATATAAGAATAAATACAAATACCTTTACTATGTACAGCGGGGTTGAAACGGCCTTGTCAGTAAAATGCTGCTATAAAGGGGCTTAGTCAAAATGATCTTATTTATCCTACAAAAATAAATTCATTGATACAGTGTGTAAGTAATATACATTATCCCCCTTATTAATAAACGCGGAGACACCTCGGAACAGTTGCTCAGTCTTCTGCAGTGTTATTCTCCATACGGCAATTGTCGTATTATACGGCTTTTAGGAACGCTACGCTTCAAATATACGGCATACGGCAGCACTTCCAAAGACGTATAATATTTGTATGAAATATACGGCAATCCACGAAAGATTGCCAACTGCCAGTTTTGAGTTTTTAATTTTAAGGTCTACGGCAGTCCCAAAATCAACTTGGAAAAACACTGGTCTTCTGTCTTTTTCAATCGAGTTCTAATTTTGAAAGAGCAAAAAAAACTAACCACTTGGTAGCTATTCCAAGGCCACGTTTATTATTAGGGGGATATAATTATAATGTCTAATACTTTTATAAATCACTTTTATATAGTATTGTATCTCGATTCCATTATAATGTTTTAAGTAGTGTTTTAAAACATAAAAATAATAAAACTGTGCATTAAAATAAAAATACGTCGCCCTCAAAAATTTTACCGTTCCTTTTATTGAAACGTACCTTCAATTTAAAGTTTACGAGTGACTTCACGACCTCCACGTGACGAAGCGTGATGGTGACATTTTACGACATATCCCGGATAGATTACAAAAGCTATATTTAAGATCTGACAAAGTTTTTAGATAAAATATTATATACACTGTATATAATATACACAGTCTTGTACCCATCAATTTCTATGGACCAGACTTTCCTTACATAGTCATTATTATTATTATTATTGTCTTCCTAGTGTCCCACTGATAGCCAAGCCAAGGGTCCTTCCTTCCTTCCAGATGTCTGGTCTTCGGCTTTGGTGGACCAGTGTTTGTCGTGCGAGTTCAGTTCGTCACGCCGCATATGTGTGGGTCGTTTTGATTTCGGAATCCAATCTGTGGTGACCTTTTCCCATCGGTCTTTTGACATCCCACAAATGTGACCCATCCAATCCCATTTCATTTCATACATAAATAGATCTACTTTTTAATTTTCTATCTGAAATACGATCATTTGTTAACGTCACTGTAGTGGTAATCTCTCTTTAATAATTTGTCCCCCCGTCTCCTTGAACAAGCTCTAAAGATAGCTCCGGCAAAGTAGGCAGTTAAAAAAGAAGCTATTTACTATTCAGGTAATTTAAATAAATAACGCTTCATACTAAGCTTTTATTTAGCTCCTCATTAGCATTCCATTGTCGCAGGAGCCACGGAACATACACAAAAACACAACTAGCACACAGACCCAAAGCAGATTATTTTAATCCATCATTCAAATATCAGCTAAGCCAGGAATCGTACTAGGTATTTGCTGCTCATAAGATAAGTGCGCTACCAACTAAGCCACGATGGTTGCCATACAATTATAAATACATAATATTACGCTCAAACAATACTCTAATAAAATGTCAAATCTGGATCATCTTGCCTAGGTTCTGCTTCTTTTTTTTTTTTTTTTTTTTTTTACTAGTTGGACACACGTGAAAATATTAAAAACCTTATTCCGTAAGTATTTTTAGGTAAGATCCCGTCAACATTAGATCGGAAAAGTTCGTCCAGTTCACGAAAAGCCAAAATCGATTCGATCCTCAATCCTTACGGGTAAACCTTCTGAGATAAATAGACAGTTTACTTCAACATTCGAGTTTTCTATCAGTTAAACAACTATTCAACTATTATTATATTTTTATTTTATAATCAATATTTACACTAAGTACACCTAACACATTAATATTTTTATTTTGTTTAGATCATCACTTACGTTATGAACATAAATTTAATACAAGTACATAGGTACTTGTATTAAATTTATTATGTTATTTGAAGAGAACTAGTCATAGCGACACAGGGAATCCTACAGCTATGACTAGAGACTGTAATAAGCAATATTGGCATGACAATATAGTCAATTAGAATTAATCAAATGCAAAATTATATAATATCTATGTACAATTTTTCTGTAAGCAATTATAATTAATTCTTAAACGTACAATAATACTATGTACCCATATTATTATTTGTAGCAAATAAAACAACTATTATAGTACGATAAAAATATATAAATGGGAACAAGACAGGTCGGTTCCCCTTGCTAATGATGTGGTAACGAAAAAGTTATATTCTAATGGTAAGTTTCATTTATTTATTTAATAGACACCAGTCTATTAAATAAATAAATGATCCACGTCATTGTAACAAAGCAATGGAAACAGGCTAAACGTCACCACAATTATAGGTGCAGACTACATGAAATTAAGAAGCGAGTTTTACTAAATAGTAACAGTAACAGTAAACGACTTAAAAATAAATCTTTATAAGTATACATAGTAAAGTGTGAATAAAAAAGTGTCAGAAATATTACTCTTTGCTAATACTAGAAAATTTACTGCAAATCGATAATTTAAACTTACTTTGACTTACATTACTTTTAACTTATTTTAAAAGAATTCGAACTTAGAAACGGCAATAGATTAGATTTCAAATAGGCATTTTGTTAAAGAGCTCCGGATTTTGTACGCGCGAACAGTCATTTAACAAACAAGAGACATTTTTTTTTCAACCGCATCTTTAGCAAATCTCTAGTGTTTTTCCGCTACATTATCGATATCGCGTCCAGTACAATTGAAATGAACTTATTTCCCTAGAGTACTGTCTTTTATTTACATTATTTATGTTTGTTGGTCTGTTATCCGTAGTTTTCAGCTGTGCTAATCATCACTAGCCAGAAGACGTCCCCTGGCAAAAAACGTCAACGAAGGCAAAAAAAACATAAAAAGGTCAAGTCGAGTAAAGTCTTATAAATGAGCTCTTATTAGCCTAAATGGGCTGGGTTGCTATAAACCTCACGATTGGCAAGAGGGTCGGAGTCGCTACTGCCCGTCCTCCGGTAGTTCTGGTCGCAGTTTTAGGAGATTCCCAGGTTTCGGTGTAAACTTTTAAAATGTTTAGTTATTTTTTAAACTACTATCTGCTGCTCTCGAGTGTCAACATTGTCAAGTAGCATACAGTTGATAAGTTTTTTTTTCAATATTTTGTTCTTTTTATCGATAGCAATAAAATTCGTAGATAATTCGTCACATCCCTAAAGAAGTAGAAAAGTACTGTACTTTATAGTAAAATATAGTTATGTGATAATATGTTTTGAAATAATTTTAGTCCAAATATCTTTTCTCAGATACATAATTATTATATTTAAGTATTTGAGTACATTGGTTTTAAAATAAACTGCAAAAACTCGTCACGTATCTAGATACGAGAAACGTGTAGTCAACGTTCCTATTTCAATTTCCAAGTAAAAATTTCTACATCTACCATTTTTCTGTGTTCGAAGCATAGCGTACCGTGATTTTCGTTGGAAATTCCAAATATTTTATAAAATATAAATATCACAACGATATTTCGTCACTGGCCCGGCTTCTGGCGGAAGCTAGCTTTTGACGAACGCTTCACGACTTACATACCACCTACTCTATATTGCTTTCGATATGTCGGAAGATTTTAAAATTAAAAAATTCGAGTCACTTTTATGAAAGTTTGTCTTTTAATCTCTGAATATAACAGGGGCTGTATGAAAATTTCAATATTACGCTGTCAGTCCTCTCACAGTTTGATCAAAATTTAAAAAAGTCCTGGGAAAAATTAAGTCGTAAGCTTATTGCATTATTACACTAAATCTAACATTTTTTTAAAGTAACAGGCTAGGCGTTTAACGACAACGCACTTCTTGTAGTGGTAGGGCTCTTTTGCAGAGTCCCCCTGGGGAAGTACCACACCTTAGCCAGTGATTCAGTAGTGTGCAAGCATTACTGTGTTCCGGATTGAAGGGCAATGTTTCCAGCGTAATTACTGGGCATACAAAGATCTAACATCTCAGGGTGACGAGCGCAGTGCATTGCATTGAAGTTCAAAATTCTGGGTGGCGCTGAACTATTATGGGCAAGCGTGACGACTTGCTCGTCTCGTAACCGAGTAACACAAAAAAAATAAAAATAACTTGCTGTTACGTGATGGTGTGGGCAAAGATGATAAAGACATACGGAATACGAGAACTAGCTATCCAGGGGCTGCCGGAATTTATAAACGTATTTTATATATTTTGTGATGTTTTGTTTCATATGTTTGTCAAACACCGACTTTTTCCCATAGAGTCTGAGACTCTTTGCTAAGTCAAATACTTATTTTGATCACTAGAAAAAACTATTGATTATTACTAGTTCGTGCCGACCTGAGATATCGCGAAAACAAAACCGAATTTGCTATAATATTCGAATGTAAATTTTATTGAAATGAACTATTTGCCTACAAAATTTCATTAACATGGTATCAACGGTTTTCAAGTTATTGTCAGACAAATATACACACAAATATACCAACATCCATATACATGTTCCCGTATACTCTGACGGATCGAGTACTAAACGTTTCGACGTCAATTTTGGTATGTTCCGTAGTGTATAGTATTTCACAGTGTATATATCAGTAGTAGTAGTAGTAGTAGTTTGCGCCGTACTGAGTACTGAGACCCCTGAAACGATTCTTCCCATCATCATGATGAACTTCTTTCCAACTTTTAACTACTGTTGAGTATACAGCTCTTCTCTTTAGCGCGCCGTCTTTGCGAGTTTGTGCCAGTCGTGTCCATAGCTTTCCTGCTACATTAGCGATGTGGTCAGACTAGCGAGCTGGCGGTCGGCCCGATAGTCGCTTTTCGTTCCCGTGCCACCACTCTGTGACTGCACTGGTCCACTGTTCACCTTCCCTCCTAGATAAGTGTCCCACCCCAATCAAATTTCATCATAATCATGTTCATCATTCTTCTTTATCTTTTGTATCTTTATCGTTACATAATATAAAATAAAGTCTCTTTCCGCGTCTGTCTGGATATCCGATGACTCCTCCTAAGCCACTCAACGGATTTTGTTGCGGTTTGCATCATCAATTAGATAATTTTAAACCCGTGCGAAGCCGGGACGAGTCGCTAGTATTATACAAACTCCATTCTTGTTATACAAACTCTGCTCCATCCATTTTACTTACAGTCATTAAATTTTCACACGAGGCGAAAGAATGGTCCGGAACACGTGTATTTTCTGACGCAAGTAACGAGTTCGAATAAAAGTAGGAAACTAGTGGATGAAATAACCCGAGTAAAAGATATAGAGGTAATAGCACTCTGATAGTACCTGTTACAATGGGGAATGCTACTTAGATACAAGTAGGTATAATACACCTACTCGTTTCTCCAGGGAAGGGCGGTCTGTGCCTCTTTTTGCATTGGAAACTTCATAAATGGAACTGTTGTCAGCTGTTGTCTACTATACTCAATTCGTTTTTGCTTTTTGATGAGATAGTTGCAAGTGGTTTGATGAACGACAATGAATGGTCTATGCCGAGGCATATATAACTATGCTTGAATGCCAAGACTTGCATCTTACCTTTCTCGACCACAGTTTTTTTTATTAACGAAAAAACGTAACTTCTCAGCTAGAAACGAATATTCGAACATGTTTGAGGAAAATAAGTTCTACTATTGATATTAAGAGAGATTTCGACGTCCACGTAGGTATCTAAAATTGTTTTGGCACTACTCTTACATACTCTTTTGAAAATTTTACTTGCACATCCATAGACACCAACTTAGGCGGTTCTCACACTGGGCGATACGCGTGGGGCGCGGGAAAGCCAAATCCGCCGCGTAGAGTGGCGTTTTCAGTGTGTTGTACTGCGCGTTTTCTATACAAACTGATTATGTAATTAGATTACTGATTATAGAAACTCAAATTTGGATCGCTCGAGTACAAAGGAAAAAAAATGAAATTAGCTTAGATTTTAAATACTTTCATCGTGCTGTCATGCAAGCCTCATCTAAAATAAGACACCACTCTTGGACTTGTGTATCGCAGAGATGATACACAAACACATACATTCTCACACCCATTCATAAATCACTCCACACTCACACAAGAAGCTTTCAAAACTGTATTTTAATTTTAATTTATTCATATTCATTGTCACATTTATTTCTAGTCATCATAACAGGGGAGCACGAATCTCTGAAATACAAGCGTTAGCTTAGTTCAGAGATCCGAAGCCCACATATATTTTTAAGGTCAATGCTGGCAATAAAGACATTTTGTATTTATATTTTATATTTGTATCGTGGATTTATTGAAACCAATAAATGATGAGCGAAACATTGCACTCTATCCCCTTAGTGTATAATCTACTATTTTATATTTACTGGGCTTTGCTTACTACTGGATAAAGTAAAATCAATATTTGTAACAAAATCTCCAGTTGCTCAGGGTTTCACGTCGCTTCAGAGCGTTTAATCGTACGGAACAGTTTATGGGCGCCTTCCGAATATTTTACTGTAGCTCGGTGAGTGCCTGCGGATGCCGAAAAATACTTTGGTCTAACTTAGGTAAAGTTTATAGGATTGATATTTATGCCATAATATTCTCGATGCGTAATATTCTCGGTATAATCGGTCGGTAGTCGTAATATTCTCGGTTCTTAAGTGCCGACCACAAACCGGAAGACGAAGCGTATGCAGACCGACGATATTGTGAAAGTCGCGGGAAACCGGTGGATGCAAATGGCATGTTGTCGGTCGGTGTGGCACTCTAAGGCACCTATGTTCAGCAGTGGACGTCTTATGGCTGATGGTGATGATGATGATTCTCGATAAAGTCACCGTTGCAAATTGGATCCGATTAGCACACGACCAAAGTAGGTGGCGTAGTACAGTTAACGACAGCAGTAGCCGGGTAAAGAAGGTAAATGATGACAATGACTCAAAACGTGAAGTTTACAATATTTTTAGATAAGAATGAGTTTTTTTATGTGGTAGTCGAGGCCTCTCCATTGAGGGCGACACTGAACGAAAATATGCCATTTGCATCCACATTTGCCCATGACTTTCATAATATCTTCGGTCTACCTTGTGGGAGGCCTACCTACGAGGCGGCTTCCGGTTCATAAGCCGTTCTTCCCCATCGGTTATCGATTCTTCGAGCAAAGTAGCCTGCCCGACTGCCCATTATCACTTCAGTTTGCAAACACTGAAAGCTACGTCGGTAACTTTGGTTCTTCGGCGAATATCCTCGTTTCGAATTTTATCGCGCAAAGAAACTCCGAGCATAGCTCTCCCAATTCTCGCTGTGTGCCTCTGAGTTTCTCCAATTGAGACATGACGCTACTTCTTGTTACAAAAATATTTGCGTTTTAAAGATTGTCAAGAAAAATCAATTGTTTTTTTTTTTTTGTGGTAGGGCTCTCTTGCAGAGTCCGCCTGGGCAAGTACCACATGCACCTTTGCCAGTTATTCAACCGCCAAGCAGTAGTGTGCAAGCATTACTGTGTTCCGGATTGAAGAGCAATGTTTCCAGCGAAATTAACATCTCAGGGTGACGAGCGCAGTGCATTGCCGCGCATAGTATTGAACTGTTGAAGGTCAAAATTCTGTGTGGCACTGGCAAAATCGGGTGAGCGATTTGCACGTATCGGATTTGCAAGTTGCACGTATCGTCACAAAAAAAAAAAAAAAAAGAATTTCGCTCTTTCTGTCTCTGCATCTTACTGAAGTAGACCCCTTCATAAATTATATTCTTAGAATCTAGTTTTGATTTCAGCTTCATAAACATTGATGGTTCATAGAACGATAAATGTAAATAAATATGAATTTATTGTTAGGCTAAGGTTGTAAAAAATCAGCATTCTAGATCTAGGCTATAAAATCATCTATAACCGGGTTATGGGCTTACTATACTGATCGTAAACATCAGATTGCGATCGTTCAAAGTAATAACATCGAGTACATTACTATTTTCATGCTTAGATGTCGTTTGTATGGGTTTGTTAATAAATGCGCTCGCTATCTTTTTGCGGTTTATTATCTATTCTATCTGGGATCACTCGAACGTTACAGGCTTAAACTTTATCTTGTATTGATCCACGTAATCCTAACTAATATTATAATTCAGAGGAATGTAGCCGCAGTCGTATCAGGACTAATAAAGTTTCGAGGTAGAAAATGAATACGTTCGTCTCGAGAAAAATGCACAAAAATTGATCAACGCCATCTAGCGAACTAAGTAACTCAATCTCTGTATCGATGTTTGTCGCTTTATCATGCCTAAGCGGCTGAACGGAACTTGATAAAATTTGATAAGGAGTTACTGTATATCACAAAGACGGACATGGGATATTTTTTTTTATGTCCACGTGAACGAAGGCTCGAGTGACAGCTAATATTTAATAGATTTTTGTCATACTAAAAACGTATGTTCACTTAAAAAATATAAACAAGTTATATTTCAAGAAAAAATTGTCAAGTTAACAGCAACTTTACTACTAAAACTGACGCGGTTTTGAGACATTTTATTTTAACAAAACAGTAACACTCACGTTGAATTGAGTCGGTTATTCCGCCCATAATTTGTATCATGTCCGGTGATCTTTTCAAGGACTAATACAAGCATAATGAGCGCGCAACCTCATTTTGTCTTACACAGCGGGCCGAGGCATGCAACACCGACATATTTATGTATTTTTTGCTCAAAAAGCTTAAAGGAAAAAATCAGTAAGGTTTTTTTTTCTGTATTACCATTTTCAACAAAAGGCGTCTATAAAAAAATATTAAAAGAGGATAGATTTTTTCAAGTCATGTCTACCCAGGTGTACTATTAGCTATTCTGTTGTCTAACTACTACCCTTGAGTCAAAAATCTATCCTCGAGCATCCAGCACAATGCTTTCTGTTTCAGATAACATAGATAAGCATGGCAATGTTGGAGTTTTATGCTAAACAAACAGAGTTTTTCTTCATGAAACTCTCAGAAGCCGCGACCTACCCGAAACAAGGTCAATCTCACTACGAGCTCAAAGCTTTTAGCCCGAGTCCCGCAGGAGGGGCCGCCTTTAGATCAAACCTGACAATGTTGGCCAAAGTCCCCTAAGAAAATGAGAATAAAAAGAACTCTGATCTAACCTAAATTTAATGAATGCAAAATGACAGATAGCTCAATCCCGTCTTTTTTCAAGTCATGAGAGTAGCGTGAGTATATATTTTTTAGAATTGTACTCTTCTGTATCTTACTCTGTGCCGGAACTTACTCAACCAATTTCAAACGCGGAACAATTTTATTTTCTGTTCCTTTCCAAAACGCACAAAAACATATCTCTTCTAGGAAACACATAAATATTCTAGACACAAGGCCTGATCTAGACGATTTTCAAAGGGGTTGTGGAGCAATCGACTCATTATGCCTACTTCTTGAATTGTGGCGACGCCGCCCGCCCCGGTGCGACCCGGCTTTGTGCCCTGAAATATGGGGTATGGGGATTTGTAGTCTTCAGTTCAGAGTTCTGCGAATTGAATTTTTATTCAGTGGGTTCTGAAGATTATGCGATTGACTTGAGCTTTGACTTCGTTTAACCGGTGTGGAAGTGATATTATTTATTGCAATGTATTGTGTCGGAAATGTTAGTTGCCGAACGAACTCTGGCCTGTAACAAGCAACTCGATCCCGCAATAAATACTACCTGTGGCCCAACACGAGAAAAAATGGAGGAAGGGGAGGCCTCCCTCACCTTTCTCCACTTTTATAAAAAAATAAAATATCTTTTATAAATAAGGGCTTCATTCGGTACATCGAACTGAGACCGCACGACCTTATGTCTTGACATCCTCTTGACCGATTTTGCTCTTATAATAAATTCGTATTTAGAATTGAATACCGTATGTTTATGCCAAATATTATCAAAAGCGACCTAACCAATCAAAAATCGCAGACGACAAAAAAATACGATGAAATTTTAAAATTGAGGCTATGCAAAAAGTGTTCTCACGAAGTCTACTTTTTGCAGAACCACTCGTTTTTAGACAGTTACTGTGCCACGGAATATAATATATAATTTCCCCAGGTAAAGTCAATAGCTTTAACCATAATCCAGATAAACTAAATCCCTCAAATTATCCAGATTTGACATCTGTTCCAAAAATATGCCTTGCTTGAGTTTTTACATCCATTTCAGCTTGTACGCCCAGAGCAACAGAGCCATTCTCAGTCGGGCCACAACTCATGGAGTCGGTACAATTAGCCGCTCGCTTTGCATAAACGTCTACAGTTCGGCTAAGTCAATGTAAAACTATTTTATTATCTGCTAAGCCCCACGAATTGACCCGCTGCAGGATAGTTATTACTGCGAAATTTCCGTTAGAGGGCTAGCGACATAGAGGGGTGACTTACGGTATATTTAAGTATTATTATACCTACCATAGTTAGTTTTACATGAAAATAAGTTTATATAATATAATGAGAAAAAAGCTCGTTTCAAAATTTTATTCATAACAATCAATGACGTTTCGACAGACTGAGGACTACCTACCGGTAGTGACTTTCGTCTCAGAGCGTTCAATAAAACTCTGTCCAAGAACACGAGTTACCGCTTACTTAACTAGTGTTAGTAATACCTGCCATAGTTAGTTTTGTTCAAAAATGAAGAAAACTCTTACTGTCACAATATTTTATTCATATGTAATCAATGTTGTTTCGACAGAGGAAAACTGGTGACTTGCCTCTCAGAGTGTCTGATAAAACTGAGTCCAAGAACACTATGGCTTTGCTCGAAATATCGCAGACTCGCTCTAATGGATAATCTGGCGTTTCACTCCTGTCATGACATCAGTCGTACTCTAAGCCGACCACGCACGAGAGCCCACGGCTTTTGACTTGATATTGCGAGTAGAACGTTACGCGGCTTCCTTTGTTTAAAACGTCATTGCTTATGATTGTATTTCGTAGTGTTGACAGTTTTGGAATAAATTTATAATTGTTACGTTTGCTGGAAATCGAAACAGCACACAACTTTTCTAATTAAGTCAAAGCATTTGACTGCCAATTATTGCAATTATCTTGATCATTAAGTTCTTCTACTCACTAGTTCACTAGGTTCGTAAAGCAATTCGTTTTTGTCTAGATCAATACTATCCGGGGACCGCTTACCAATTGCCGGTCTGTTTGATTGTCAACGATTTATAGCGTTCAAAAAAGTATACCTTACCTAATTTCCAAGTTTATTCTTATATTTCGCTCATAGCTTACACCAAACTCATGTGCTAAGTACTCGTACTGAAGCATGTTGATTGTAGCACCGCAACGTCACGCGATTTTATAAGTATTCTTAATTCTTAAAAACAAAATGTGAGGTAAATTCAAGTATCCCTCAAGATTAATTTCAAGTGAGGTTGGAGCTTGTGCCTTAATGGGTTACCAACGACCTGCAAGACTACTTGGATAATAAAAACATAGTTTCCTTTTCATTGTATTATTTTTAGATTTATTTTTATTTTTGACCGAGAGAAGCGAAGGTCTCAGAGTTTACTGGGACAAATCGGCATTTGTATGTATGTTTGTGTGTATATTTGTCCGATGATAACTTGCGAACCGTTGATCCGATCTTCATGAAATTTTATAGGCAAGTAGTTCATTTCAATACAATTTTTAAGTTTGAATATGAGCTGAATCGGTGTAGGGGTTGTGAAGATATAGGGATCGCGAGGTCTCAGTTCGTCGCGAACTACTAGTTTATTCTAAGTTTGATCTATTATCAGAGTTATTTAATGTAAAGAGTAAAGAAGCGGACAGTAAAGATGAATGATCTTTTGCGTTGTTTTACTTTTTTTATGAGTCTGACAGACAATATATCCTGATGTCTTGCTTGCCCGTAACAGTTCAGTGCAACACAACATTTTTACCCGACTGCCCATGAAGGGTGGTAATGTTTTTGGGGTGGCTTAATGTAAGTATGTATGTATGTAAATATGTATGTAAGTATGTATGTAAATTTGTATGTAAGTATGTACATAAGTATGTATGTCAGTATTTTTGTGTGTTCCTTACATAACGTCCGGTAGCCTAAACGACTCCACCGATTTTGACAAGTGAGGTATCATTATATAGATTTCTCTTTATGACCGGAGTGTCATTGGCTACGTTTTAACTACTGTACTGTACTATACTATACCTAACTAATATTATAAATTCTAAAGTAAATCTGTCTCTCTGCCTGTCTGGGTGTTAGTCGCGTTATCACTGATAAACGGCTGAACGGATTAAGCGGAACTTTTGCATATTACATATTTTTATGTCTCGAACACAATTTGCCAAATGTCATCAAAATTGTTTCAGCCAATTAAATTATTGAGAAAACATTAGAAAAGGTAGAATTACGGGGACATTTATTTTTTCATCCTTTATTAGTGGAGTGCGAGTGTGAATCTACTTCCGAAGTCTGCAATTGATTTCTCTATTCAATAATGAGTCCTTATAAGACAGTCACGACAAATCCAAAGCAAATTTAACAAAAGAAACAATAAATAGAGAGAACCAAACAATAACCATCGAAACACGTTCACTAATTGCCCAAAGAGCAATATCATTCTATTAGAGGGGAGGAGCTATTAGGTAATTACGTCAAAGATGTGTTGTTTTTTTCAGTGTTTTTTTTTCAAATTAAATATGAAACACAGTTATTTTTTATTTATTTTTTGGTAAAAAACTATTTTATGTCAAAAAAAAACTAGATGTCTATATAATACTATATACAAAACTTTTGTTTTAACATTTTTGAGAATCGGCTAGACGACGAAAAAAAAACAGAATCATCACGCCATCTAAAATGAGAAAACATCATCGTACTATAACACACCCTAATACCCTAAAAGCTCATAAACAGAATTGTAATTCGTTCGCAACCTTGTCCGTTCTCTATGCCCGACCTTTAAAAACTCCTTAGTCAGCTTAACCTTTACCTCTCCACCAATAACGAGCTCGCCATAGATTTATACGATTAATTAACATCTGTTATCGACGTTTTTTCTTCGGCTGCTCCCTTAATGGACCCTTGTTACGGGGTGGCTCAGCCGTTAAATTGAATTTACTTGCCCGTTTCCCAGTTAGTTGTCGTATAACAGCTTCTGCCTTAGGTTTTCGTGTTAGTTGCCACGCGTGGCTTGAGTTCATAAAAGCGTGGAAGAAAAGGCCGAAAAATTGCTAGATCTACGCAATTTTATTATTAAGCATGAACTTGGTACCATCTTCGGTGTGATAATGGACAAGAGTAAAAGTGCGCGGTTAAGGTCAGTAAGTTTTTTTTTACTGAGATTGCCATGAGTACTTTTTGATAATATGATTAAGGCACGTGAGAGAGTAATAAGATGATTTGCCTTGACGAAAAATCAATTTTAGAGTTTGAACAATTGCAAATTTTACACAAAAAATAATACGTCGCCAATAGTAAAGATATATAGTGACCGGCTGGAACTGAAACACGATTGATGTAATTTGACACGCAAGAAAAAAATGCTGTTTCCTAAAATATCACACATTTTGATGTCCCGGCTTTAGAATAATCAATTTGATTCTGATTTGGTTAATTAAACTTTTTTTTTTTTTAATTTCCTGGAGGTGCTTTTTTTTGTTCACCTTGTGTGACACAATGTGCTCTTTAGCAAATCAGTGGGGCGCAGCAAGTCAGTTTGAATTGATAAAAACAAAATATGTAGCTTTGTTGACTTACAAACTTGTTTAGTTTTTGCTTTGTGATAATTACATTTATTACAAACAATAAAAGGTTTACTATCCCCTTTTACAATTGCTTAAAACGTTCTGTTAGGCTTAATTATTTTTGTGACGCTAACGTGTATAAAGAGGTAGACTTAATCAGCGACTACAAAAAAAAAATGGAATGTACTACGAAAATGAAAAATTAATTAATTTAATTTGTCATTTCATGACGAAGACCCTCTACAAATATTAATGCAGTACGGACACAATAGCAAAAATCACACTTGCCTTTCACACTTGACAATAACAGTTAATTATAAAGTAAAGATAGACACAGAAAACCATTTTTTTTTCTTTCTTCTTTTTGATCACAGCAGGTCTAGCACGGGCGCCGGGATAAAGTTATGTCCACCCGCTTTGTCTTCGTGTCAACGTGACAAAGCTAGAATATGGATACATCCGTCTCGTTCTCGCGGGATAAATACGGTGGACAACATTTTATCCCGGCGCCCGTGCTAGGCCTGCAGGATTGTAAACGCTTTCTAAAAGCCGTGTATCACGTGACCGGCGCCATGATATAAAGCAGATTCGCGATTTGGCGTGTTAATTTTTTATTCAGACTAGCATCGTCTTTTCACAGTCATTTGCAATACTTTTCAAAGGTATTTCCATAGCTTATCGTAAGCCACTGAACTTGTCGGAAACCCAATCGCTTTACTGAAACTTCCTGTATGGAGCTTATTGGATCGCGATACATATTTCTGGCACATTAATTACAGTCGGTTGGGTGTACGCTCGGGGACGCATTAGCTTAATTCGAAGCCAACACATTTTCGATTTTATTAATTTTTACATTTGCATGGAACTTTTTGAAAGTGCTAGAAGTGCCTGGAAAACTGCTATTTTTAAAGAGCTTATCCCGTAGAAGACGCAACGTAGGTAGGCCTCCCACTAGGTGGACCGACGACATTGTGAAAATCGCGGGCAATCGGTGGCTGCAAGTGTTCCGTTGTCGGTCGGTGTGACCCTCTAAGGGGGAGGCCTATGTTCAGCAGTGGACGTCTTGTGGCTGATGATGATCCCGTAGAGCTTTATACTGATAGTCATTTATATTTTACTAGTGATACGACTTTAGCGCACTTAAAACGACATCGCATTTCAGTCCTTTCGGACAGATTTTATTATAACTATCTCCTATACTCTCTAACTTTTCGCATCTTCTTTCGCACTCTTTGTCGGCTGTAAACAGACCGCAGCAGAGCCGTATTCAGAGCGCCATTTTTAAGGTAAAAACCTATCTTTAGTAAATAACGACCTACCTACCTTAGATATCCTGGTATCCTAGGTACAATAATAGAGCACCAAAATTAAAATTAGTAAACTTAAAATGGTTTTTATTATAAGTTTTGTAGGAATTTTACCTGCCTGTATTTTAAATTTGGAATCCCTTCTATTAAGGTATTTTAAGAGGTTATTTCGAGAGAAAGATAGCGCTATACACTTTCGATAGACTTTCATAGATGAAAAGAGATGGCATAAGGGAGCGCTAGTTAAAGAAACCAGATAATTGCTAATTACATCTAAACCAGGAAATCAATGGAAATTCTGTGCCATGCAAACCTAGATATTAATATTACCTCACTATTGGTGTAATAATCACTTGAATATATACTAAGACCTAGTGACATTGGCATTGCTGACGCGAAAAGTGTGTGTAAAGCGAGGTCTTTTTAATGATTATTTTATCGGGAAAATGTCATGTAATTATGTTTTCCCGCCATGCTACATTACAGAACAAAAAAAAACATATATCCCAAAATTAGAACAGAACGTTTTAGGTGGCGTGCTCGATCATCTGTTCGCAAAGTAAAACAAATAAAACTTACCGTTTCCACAAGCTACACGTCTTTGTTCCCCATGGACCAGTCGTATAGGAGACGCACATTAAGGATTCGCATCGGTAAAATACGACACTTGGCGTCAGTAGCAATCATGGGCGGATGCTTTTTATTGCGTATCAGGATGCTGAATGCCACCCGCAGACAGTTTGTGGAGCCAAAATTTAAGTATGAGTTTGAATTTTGTTTGAAATTAGTCAGATGTAAGAATTCTCAGCTCGCCTGTAACAAATAATATAGTCAATCCATTGTCTAAATCGCATTTTGACAGCGTATTAACATAAGTTTGTACTAGCATCTAGCTAGTTACGTCGCATAGAAAAATGGCTTTATAATTATTATAAACTCATTGATGAGTTAATAATAAATAGAACGCATTATTATCTATGTAATGGGGTAGTAATAAATAGAACGGATTTTTTCTATGAGAAATAATTTGCTAGACGCTGGTAAAAAACTATATCATCGCGCTGTCAAAAAGCGATTAACATAATGGATAAGCCATAGCGATTGTTATTCCAGAAAAACAATAGGTATCGATAATTTGTTTTAGTCTTTTAGATATTGCTAATAATTACCTATTCTAACTTTTTTCGTGATACTACTATATAGACTAATAATTTAAACCTTTTGATTTTATTTATTTATTACTATTTTTTTTAATACTACCTAAGGGACATTGAATCTATTATTCCGACTATAGTTTCGATAGCATTCGGTGATATTTTTTAAGGAATGTTATAAACCTGAGACCTTGTCTTACCTTGTGTCATACCTATGTCAGTTAGCATAGTAAAATTTAAAACGCCTAGAATTAATAACACATTTTCTGTTTACAAAAGTTTTAAAAGTCTGGCTATGTTTTTGCCAAGCCTACGAAAAACTATAAAGTTTCAGACTGTAATAAACACATAAATTTAAACTTGTGCCGCCAACAACGCGTTGAAAAAGCCAACCAGCCTAACGACTCACATAAACCACTCTATATACCTTGTCGGCGGCTTATTTAGGCCGCGCTCTCGGCCAAAGCTATTTAGAAAAATTTATAGATAGAACGTCACTTAATGGAAATAAAAAAAAAACAAGTCTAAACAAGAATAACGTACCCATGCAGATTGCGTATACCCGCGATACTGTTCGCGGATGTGCGCGGTCTGCAAGATTATGAACAATTTTGTTTTATATAAATTATGTACCTATATGTATATTGAGCATTAGCCTCGCTCAAAGTCTTCAGTTCGTTTTTCTGTGTACACAAGTTTTGAATTACGATCTTTTTTTTTTTTTTTTTTTTTTTTTTTTTTGCTAGGGGGAAATCTTCACCAAGATACCCGTCTGCTTTGGGGTGCAGCCGGGTTATGTGGGATTATACCCACTAAAACCCCCCCCGGTGGCCTGCCTTGGTGCTTGACCGAGGGCTCCGGGATCTCCAAGGGAACGCACCGGAGCCCTCAGCACCACGCTTCTGCTCCTCCTGGGACAGCTGGTACCTGTCGTGAGACGTCCTACAACAGCGTCCGCCACACGACGCTGTTGTCCTCCCCAGGCTCGCTTTGGTAGATGGTGGTTAGAGCCCCACCTCTAACCAACCCCGAGCCCAGAGGTCCCCTTTCAGTAGGCTCTTACTACAGGCAGGGGATACCGATGCCGTATTCTAGTGCCCCGGCATCAGGGCGATTGAATTACGATCTAGAACTGTTTTTATCCAAGATATCTTGCTTTGTATAGATTGCAATTTGTGTTGTGTGTCATAAAATAAGTTTTATTTAAAAATATAAAAATACACATTTAAATGCGCACAAACTTTCGCATTTATAATTTTACTAGCGGTTACCCGCGACTTCGTTCACGTGGAACTAAATAAAAATGTAGTAATGTCCGCCTTCTACCCTTAAGCTATATCTATACAAAAACCCACGTACTTATAACCTACTTCTATTTAACTATTATACTGGCTAGCCCCATGGCTCAGTGACAGGATTTCCTGGCTGTAGGTTGTGGGTTCGATTCCCATCCCAGGACAAACACTTATGTGATGAACATGGTTGTTGGTTCTTTATCTGGGTGTATCTATGTATTATATTTTATGTACCTACGTATTTACAAAAAAAAAAGTATTTATGTTTTCTATCCGTTATCTGGTTCCCATAGTACAAGCTTGCTTACTTTGGGGCTAGATGGCGCTGTGATAAAAAAGTCCAACAATATTAAGTCCACCATTATTTATTTATTTCTAAACTTTATTAGAATAAAGTTCTGTTTCGCGTGACCTACGCGTTAAAAACGAGCGTTTTAACGTACAATTTTAGCCAAATTGTACGTTAAAACTATAATAATTATGTTTTATGCAAAAACGTTAATGTTAAGAGTTAGAGTGGCTGCTAATTAGGCAAGTGAAAGTAAAAAGTTCGTGGACGGCTAAATAATAATGCTGACGAAATGGAAGCTTTTAGTGTGAACTTTCAACTATGGACGTTTTCTACTTTTTTATTTATTTTCTTTGTCGTACCAAATTTTTACAAAAGTACGGCCCTATTTTAATTTTATAAGACAGTGGGAGATGAGACCAAATAGAATATCATCACTACGTTTAAGAGTTCCATAGAGGAAAAAAAAGGCGATTGTATGAGACATTCACTAGAACTGAATACGGATAGAGATAGTGCGATACAATTTTCGTGTTATTATTTTTAATTTGGCTACGGAATAGACAAAAAAAAAACAAAACCAATGTTTTTCCTTGTCATTCGCCAAAATAAAAAGATAATAAAATGTTTTTTTTTATGAAACATTAGCAATGGTATTCTTAAAGGCCTCGCTATATGGCCTGACCTGACATCGTGTGAAAGGGACAGCTATATTTGAATTTCACGGAAGCAAAAGAAACAAACTATTAAGGCTATAGCTTCTCCCTTTTGCTCCCCCAGAAACTTATATATAGCCATCTCTTTCAAACGATGTCAGGTCAGGCCATGTAGCAAGGCCTTAAGTCAATGACTAGACTTCTTTTTAAATATCTTCTCAGTTATTTTTATATTAAAAAATGTTGACATGGTGCGAACGAGACAGCAAGAACCAGGATATACGCGTCCTTAAGACAGGATCACGACGCCGATAAATCCATCATCCTGGTTGAAAATACGATGTTTTCTGATTTCAATCGCTTCACGAAATATCCTTGAATAGTAATGTCGTTCATTTGAGAGGCCCTTCGGATCGTAGAGGTCAAGATACAAAAGATCAAGGTAGCTCAAGATAGGAGTAGATTCGGGTTTAAATTAATACCTCGTGTTGCGAATTTTTCTTCCATATCGCATACCAAATTATCCCACACACATTGTTTCACCGTACTACAGCACTGTTCTAGCATTTATTCAAATTAATAAGCCTCAATGATGCATAATAAAGTCATTTCACCGCCTTACCCAGTCATTACTAGCACGGTAATTGAACTTAAGCTAGTATTTGTACCACATGAAGGAGGTACTTAGCATAATGAGGCTTGTTAACCCTTTCGTAGCTTATAGTGAGTACATTTTTTTAAAATCTAATATTTTGGCTCCACACACAGTGTATTCAGCTAGTCTTAAGTTTTGTTATTTTGTTATTAAATAAAGCCTAAGTAGTATTTTTCAATAATAATAAGTGTCAGTCATAGTCTAAGTCAACAATTTCAGACACTGTCCAGTCCAGTCAAGTCATGCTTTAGTAAATTGGTGGAAGCTTTACTGGAAGCTTCTATACGGAGTTTTGAAAATAACATAAAAAGTCACGTTTCACGTCATTATACTATTCACCAACACTCATGTACCCAAGCACTTAGCGGATGAAAATCCACCGTTTTTACAGGCTATTATTTAACTTGCAATGTTTGTATGTGTGTTAAGGTCAAATCTTGACACTCAATTTTTTTCCCCTTGTTCAATTGAGTTGAAATTATGCATGCCTGTAAAGTTCCGATGACAATACAATATTATGACAGCTGACTGACTGACGAGACGAGCGAGTGGCTCACCTATTGTCAAGCGTCACGCTTGTCCATAACAGTTCAATGCCACCCAAAATTTTGAACTTCAACAGCTCCAAACTCTGCGCGGCACCCCACTGCGCTAGTGACTGTATGCCCAGTAATTTCGCTGGAAACATTGCCCTTCAACCCGGAACACAGTAATGCTTGCACACTACTGCTTAGCGGTTGAATAACTGGCAAAGCGTCCTACAACTACAAAAGTCCTACGTCTTTGTTAGTTAGCTTATTTTCATTCTATTATAATAATCATTAAAGTCGATGATAGGTAATTTTTTCTAGGGATAATTATTCGCTTGTCCTCTTTCATATTTGATATTCTAGCAAATTACTTCAGGAACTTATACTTGAAGCCTTTAATTATTTCTATCTGCTAATTCCCATTGGGTATTATGTACTACGCACCAGATGCGACATCGCAGTCCATTGCGATGTCCTATTTAATTTGTGGCGCATCTGCATCACTTCACATACTAACTTGCTAGAAACAACACCTTTTCACTATGCTCGAGTTTGTACCCGGGCATATTTATGCGAATAAGTTTTGTTTTTAGTATGTAAACAAGCGAACGTCTAACAAGTGACTGGGTATAGTTAAGTGAGGTTGCTCAACTGAAATGGAAGCAAGCAGTAAAGCATAGCGGCAACTCCACTACATAGTAACTCAATGCCAATTCCGTTAAAAATATTGAACTCGTGTTTTTGGCGGGAATGTGAACAAGAAATAACAATTTTTTTCCAAAAAATTTGTTATTTCTTGTGCTGATCGAAATGAGTCCAAACTCCATCAATCTATTGTTAGTTACTGAGGAGTTCCGTTTTCCACCTTCCGTCTCCATCATTAGATCAGCTTGCCCTCCTTTATATCCAAACTCATAATATTGTACTGTCACCGGAACTTGACAGGCATGCAAAGTGTTCAAAATATAAAATTCAAAGTCTAAAAACGTCTAAATTCATATACTTACATACAGACACTGATAAAAGCCTGTAAAAAAACTCTCTTACATTTTCATATAATCTTTTGTTAGGCTCACTTACGTTATATATGGAACTTCATCGCAAAATTTCATGCTTCTAGACCAACATTTTTGACATTTACAGCATTTAACAGCTTGACTGCCCCGGTGGCTCAGTTGGTAGTGAACCTACGTTCTGTGCTTGGGGGCGTGGGTTCGATTCCCATCTAGGACAAACATTTATGTGATGAATATCTGTGTTTGTTCTATGTCTGGGTGTTAATATCTATATAAGTATGTATTTAAAAATATATATGCACGTATATCAGTCTCTGACAGCCATATTACAAGCTTTGCTTAGTTTGGGGTCAGATGACCGTGTGTGCAATAATGTCCCAGATATTTATTATTATTTATTTATTAACAGTGCGTTGTCTGTAGCTCAGTCCATTTTTGACACAAAAATTTAATATTTCCTAGTATAATTTCGTAGAAACAGATCCCTCTAAGCCTGCACCAAATAAGGTAGACCTCTTAGTCGTCCCTCGCCGTACCGTACGTCTAGCTTTGTACAGACGAGTGCATTTACACATGTTTGCTGCCATTAGCACAAAGCAACTGCAAACCAGTGTACAGTTGCTTCCTTTTATGCACAAAGTTTGGGTAAGACTCTATATCAGATAGATGTTTCTTTCAGGATTGTTAAAAAGGTGTGCTTTTGTTTAATTAGTTACGAACTTACGAGTAAAGATAAAGCGAATAAGCGTATTTTCTCTAATGTACAATAAATCACGGATAATATTTATTAATTTACTCTTCAAAGTCTATATTTATAATATATTTACTATTCTAAATACAATCTAAATAAACTTAAATAAAACTAAAATAAAAGAGCTAAAATTACAACCAACATTATTACAAATTAATTACAGATCCGCGGGTATGATACCCAAAATGCTGGTGACGTTACCTCGTTGAATAGCAATGCTAATTCTCTGGCCGAGGTAAGCACCAGCCCTTTGGTCGATTGTTCTTTCTATCAGCCGCTTAGAAAGATCTTTAAATATCTATAATCACAAACCTCCATGAGTATATCGTGATGATGATTATGATGATGATGTTTTAATATAAAATTCGAGTTGTACAGCGATGTCTTATCTAAACTCGATTAAACCTGTGAAGCCATTTTGACGCTACACTTTTTACTTTTGGGCCAAACATCGGTAAATGACGTGAATTCAAGATAGTTTCAGCCAAAATCCTAAAACCTTCCTAAAACAGGATTATGTAAAAGGTAACCATAACCAAATATCTGTACCATTCATGGCGATCCAACAATTTAGAAATTTAAATTAAGGGACAGACCTCAATTTTAATATATATTTCACGTTCCTGTGTGTGCTAGTGAATTAATTATGGAAATTAGTTTGCGGTGCCATTGAATATTAGCGGTCATTATTCGGTTAATGGCACATCAGATAGGATATTTTGGGTTTTAAAACGTGTTCCAAAAATTTTACACGACATACGAACCATTAATGTTTCTGATTTATATTTTAATAAGGAAACTACAGAAACAAGACTACTTTAAAAAGTCACTGGCGACCTTATCGCTAAAAGCGATCACCTACTTTTTTTTTTTGCTATTTAAAATGTAATCTGCTCATAACACTTTTACGCCCTCTGATTGCGAAATAAAAGGTGATATTACGAGTAGGGGTGTCATTTAAAAAAGGACACTTAACAAAAGTTTTATGCAAAGTAAGACGAAGCTACAAGTATCTACGCCACGCTTTTTAATTTAACGTTGCCGAATAAAAACTTTTTTACTCAAGTTTTTGATAACATTTTGCTCAAGTATTATTCAAATTGGCACTTACCTCGGTATTGTTTAAAAGTAGGCATCGCCTACGTTTCTGTACAAATAAAAATGTCACGATGAAATTCTTGATAAGAGATAACAAAATATTTTTGTAAGGAAATTAATTCTGACAATGTTCTGTGAATTCTAAGGAGTCTAATACTGTTTTTCTGTTTTGCATAAAATCGTCGCAGTCGTAATACTTGGTTTATTTAATAGAAATCTCAATACCTGAAGGTTGTAGTTAAAATATTTGATCGTAAATAATACGTCGTAACAAAACCAGCAACATTTGTTTGTTGGTAGAATGTTTAATTTAAACAGTTAAAAATTTAAGTTGCATTAAATCTTTTTTATACGAGATAAGAACCATTAATGTGTCTGATCTATATTTTAATAATGGAACTACAGAAATAGGACTACTTTAAAAAGTCATGGCACACTCTGGCGACCTTATCGCTAAAAGCGATCACTTACTTTTTTGATGATGATGATATTTTTAACATACGTCATGACATTTGCTTACCTAATATCATAGTAGGTGTTAGATAAACCTATAAAGGTAGTGAGTGTCTATATCTATATTGGACAATGTTTGTGGTTTGACCAAGGAGGCTCACAGGCAAAAGGGGTCACTAGACGGATCCAACTGGGTTGAGCTGATTTTGGAAAACTGAAAGACATATTTAAGTCAAAGATACCTCAAATCCTGAAGATACAACTAATGTTTCCTACCTAATTTCGCATTATTATGGTAAACGGAAAACACTGAAATATCGGACTCTTAATAAAGAGAACATTGGACGAGAGTCTTTTTATTGAGAAATAAAGAGATCACTCATAAGATCCAAGTGGCAAAAATGGCGATGCATTGGGCCACGTTAGCCATCTGTCTCAGACCATGGATCAAACGTCAACGACGAACGAATGTCGCAGACGTGGTTAAACGGCCCACGAGACTCAAGTGGAGATGGGTAGGACACTTGGCTAGAAGGAAATATGGACGGTGAACCAAAGCAGCCAGAGTGGTAGTCGCGTAACGGAAAGTGATCACCGGGCAAACTTCCAGCTTGCAGGTTGGACGTCATCGCTAAGACACCAAAAGGTGCGGACGAGACTGGCACAATACCGGAAAAGAATGTGCGATGAAAAAAGAGATCTATACAGGAGAGGGAAGAAAAAGGACAAAGATGACAATATGATGATAATATGTCTGAAGACAATATGAGCACTCGGGGGTCACACAGGAACGAAAAGGAATAGCGTGAACGAGAGTAAGCCCAGCAGTGGTGTATACAGGCTGATTATATTATTATTATAAACACACAAAAAATTATATCTACAGATTGACCGTCTTCTGCAGAAACGCTCGATAAGCTAATCTGTTCTATAAAACATTTTTCCTACTTCACGTGAAAGATCACTTTAAAGCATGATTTGCTTATAAAGCGTTTATGTGTGGGGGTAAATAATTACGACCCCGCTGTCTGGAATGAAACTAGACGGCATAAAATTAGATTAAACTAAGTTGCTTCCGACTATTTATAAACTTCGCTACTCTGTTGGTCTGTAAGCGACAGACGCCCAACTGCCTTAGGCTAGATCCCGAACTGATTGCCAAGTACTATCGAATTTGGGTCTAGATTGAACGAAGTTTCAGGACTAGGAATTAATTCCAATGGATTTTGTAGACACGTTCAAAGCCTGGGTCTAGGTACAAGCCAAGTACTAGCAATTCATTTGTGGTCATTTAATTGTTTTTTACGAGAACAAGATCGACAAATTGCACCGGTCCAGTCTTTTTGCAAAAGTGTATCCGGGTTACAATGCTCACCAAATAATTTCATTAAATACAGAGCAATAGCTTACAAAATTTTAAGACGATAATAAACAGTACTTTTCTGAACAATGTCGCCAACCAGATGAATAAAGCTGCAAACATACTATCTGACGCATCCGTCTGTCACGACTTACTATCTATTATCTAGATTATAACGTAAAATAGAATTTGTGATGTTTAACAGGTTACAAGAACGCTGAAAGTAAACAGCTCTTTAAAAGCTCACCGAGACAAGGACACACCGGAAAATTCACGCTAATGCACTACATACATCTGATTCAGTGGCGTTGACCACGTAACAACTCATAATGTATTGCACACACTGTGTAATGGCCACGTTTTGTCTACTGCCATAGTACCCCTGTTGTTTTCTGAACAGAGAGTTGCAGACGAGATGATTTTATTGCGTCGATTCGGCAAAATCACAAAATTATCAGCCCTCGTAGCGTTGACCAAGTAACATAGTATATTGCACACACTGCTTAATGGTCACGTACTGTCAACTGTCATGGTAAATTCCGTTGTTTTCTGAACATAAAGTTGTAGACGAGATGATTTTTCCACGTCGAATCGGCAAAATCGCAAAATTCAATGACCTCGTAGCGTCCACCAACTCATAGTATATTGGACACACTGTGTAATGGTCACGTTTTGTCTACTGACATAGTACACTCTTTCTGAGATCTGCAGACGAGATGATTATGTTACGTCGATTCGGAAAAGTCGCAAAATTATTTGCCTTGTAGCGTTGAAGAATTATCTGACAAAGTAACAACTCATAATAAGTATATTACATGCACTGTAATGGTTACGTTTTGTCTACTGCCGTAGCACTCCTGTTATTTTCAGAATAGAATTGCTGATGATGATTTTTCACGTCTAATGCAAAGTTATATGATCTAGTAGCGTTGACAAAGGCAATCATTATCACCACCTAAGCTCTTAGATAATAATCCACTTTTGAACACAGGCCTCTTTGTTTTGACGCCAGTATCATCCACGTCTTGCCCTTTTCCCTGACAATGCCATCAGCCTATCCGGTACCATTACTCGCCTTTTTTCGTATATCAGCTGTTTATTGTTATTAATAATTATGTTTCTTCTGAAAAGCTGCTTTTGTTTCACTCGTTCGTGAGTTCGTTCGTTCGTTCGTTACGAGTAAAAATAAAAGTAGATGAACGACCGACCCACATAAGTGCTCAGCCTACAATGGTGACAAACAACTTGCAGCTACTTACTTCTACTTACTAGATGTTACTTAAAATGACAAATCTAGTATCCAGCACCAAGTCGCCCGTCCATCACGCCCGCGCAGCTGCACTTTGTCACCGACGCTGGTGGCGTCAACGCATTTTTTATCGCGCTCCAGTTTCCGTTGAAAAGCGTCCACAGCTTTGCTTTCAGATGGATTGCGTTATTGCTTTCTGGTGGACTCCCGCTGTTAGCAATTTGAAAATCTGTCGTAGCTTTAGCCCTGCATTGTAACGCTAGCGAAATTTGGAAGACTTTGCTTTACGTTTTTCGCTATTCTATTTTTGAGGTGATTTTTTAATAATGTAGATTTTTTGAAAGGTTAGAATAATAGACAGATAAACAGATAGATAGACCGAGAGACAGTTACTTTCACATTTGTAATATTAGTTAGGATATCATCCAGAACTTTGATATTATCTCGTAAACACACTTATGTTTGAGTAAAAAACTGTTTGTGCCATGATCTGAAATTATAGTACCTTTCGAACTTGACATATTACTGAAATTTAAACAACAATAAGGCCATTTGGCAAAATTATGAAAGCGCAACATGTTTTAACATTCTCTCTTACGTTCTTTGTTGAAGATTTTAAGGCTGCACCATTTTGTGCCCTACACTGACAATTCAAGTAGCTGACGCCGTTTTAATGCAATGCTCGAAACACGCTTATCGAAGTTGGTTAAATTATAAAACTACTAAATTCCAAAAACGCGCGCTTCGAGCTCTGCATAAGAATGGCACGACCTTTTCGAAGCAGTGAAGACCGAAAAATGGTCCAGCCTTAACGAACTTAACGAAAAGAGCTTTACGCATACTTCGCTACACTAAAAGCACTACAGGGAGAAGCACTAAGCAGTTCTAGTACAATATCTCACAATATTATGCTTGAAACTTTTAACGTTCTTGATAACTGCACCATTTCCAAAGCCACTACCGTTTAAAATAAACTTGCATTCAACTACCAAACTTGTTCGATCTATAGTACCTACATATAAAAACGGAGCTTATTTCGTAGAGTTTCTAGTTTAAAATTGCTCGAGGTAATCAAATTCCTATAATTTTTGACGCTATGCAAAACAGACGTATGAATAATAGGACTTTGGGGTATTTGTTTTGTATATAAATTAAAGCATATTAGCGTGGGTAGGACATAGAAAAGCCTTTTATTGGGCTGTTACGTAAATTAACAGAATGTGGCGACCTTTTGTCACTGTATCATGCGCCGTATGTCCATTACGATTGCACGGGTGAGAGAAACCATTTTCATGTAACAAATTTTTGTAGGAAATGTTTATAATGTTTATAATGTTTTTGGTAATTGATTTATAGTCCGCTTTTCTTATTTATCGACCTCTATTTTTTAATTTTTTGCTCGCTGTCATAATATTGTATTGTCATCGGAACTTGACATGCATGCAAAATTTCAACTCAATGGAACAAGAGGATCTGGTCTAAAATTCAGTTGCAAGATTAGACCTTAACATAAATACATACAAACATTTCAAGTTAAATAAAAGCTAGTAAAATACGACCTCTTAGCGAGTACCAACAGCCATGCGGACAGATGAAAGCTTTTGCCAGTTGTTGCAAATACTTCGCTCGGTCAACAAAACTAATTTGGGTTTTTATTTTAGCTAGAAAATGTTCTCTAAATCTGAAGGTTCGCACCTACAAACACCTTCAAACAAACTGGACGTATTAATAAAGGTCTTCGGTTACTCACGGAACCTTAAAAAACATAATTAAAAAAAGAAACCGACCCGACCCGAGATCAAATTAACACGACTTTGCCTTAACTTTTCGTAATTATAACGTAAAAAAAAACTTTTCGCCAAAAGCTGTTTCCGAAAGAGATGGGCCATTTCGAGAATACTGTAGCGAGCAAGGAGCAGTTAGAGACTGTTTCTTCGCGACCTGCTTTTTTACTTTTCAATCGTTGTTTTTTTTTTCTTTTTTCAGAACACTCATTAAAACTTTTGTGACGTGTTCGAGTTTAATTCTAAGGGTGTCTTGTTAGCACTGAAGACAATAAGGTACTTTGTTTCGGTGAAGTTTGGGAGATTTCGTGCAGATAGGGCCGTACGAGTTTAGGAACTTTTGAAGAGATGGGTTGGTTTGAAGGTTAATCGGTTCTTGTTAAGGTTTGTGATTATATCTAATGTTAAGAAAACTATTTAAGTCGTACTTAACTGCTTTGTTATGCTTTTTTTTGTTACAGTACAATATTATTGTCAGAATTGGACGTAACTATGTACGCTGTATGTTATAATTTTAACCAAAAAAACGACTTTCACAAAATACTTTGAAAAAAATGCACTATCAAGATGCTCTTGGCGTCAGCCAAGAAATACTGAACTTATCATTGTGGAGGTCCAGTGGTCATCTGTGATCTTCATCATCAGTTCCAATTCACCAAATGATAGTTTCTGAATGCAAATGCTTGACTTGTTGATGAAAATACCAAAATCGCCTTATAACATTTGAGGCCCTCCCTCAATTCCTCGTGGTACCCATTACTAGAACTGGATTTTCAACCTTCGACCTTTCAAATAAAAAAAATATTTTACAAATCGGTTTATATATTATAACGGAATTCTGAGGTAACACACATAAAAAAAAACAGTCAACTTGAGGATCTCCTCCTTATTATTTTACCGACTTCCAAAAAAAAGGAGGTTCTCAATTAGTAAAAAGTAATTAACAATGTTTTTTTACAGATATTCCTTTGAATTAACCAGAGAAATTTAGCAGAGTTGAGCTGATTTACGGATAACTTAAGAGTTAAGTAGTGCTTGATGATTTAAGCAGAGGTAGGAGTTGAATTTAGCGAAGTTAGGGAGAGAGAAGCAACGCCACGGTGAATTTAAGTGCACAGCATATTTTATAACAAACCCTAGAGACGGCTAAATGCAAGCGTTCACTTAATGATTTATGACTACAAGTTTCAAAAAACATAAATTTACCTACTCCTAAAACTAAAACCGTACAGAATAAAAGTTTACGATAAACGGACCGGCTTCATTCGGTTAATTCTGGTGAATGTTTTCAAGCAATTTATTACGTCATGGAGTTGCGTACAACTGTCTGGAAACTTTACTTTTTGTGTTGCCCGTGTAGTTAACCTTTTTTTTTTAAATTGTATGTTATTTTTATCACGTACTGTAAACTACAATGCTCAATTTTTCAAATCACTTGTAAAGTAACTACTAATAATGAACCTATAATTTAAGAGAACTTAAAACGAATATATTTAATGAAGTTATTAAAAAAAAACCCGACTGCACTCACTCAGGACGTAAAGACGAATCCAACGACATTTCCCTCGTCAAAATCGGTCAAAGCCAGTTATGCTATAGGAGGTGATATAGGAACAAACAAACATAGCTACACACACCCCAAAAACATTACCCTCCTTCTAAGGTAGTCGGGTAAAATCCCTCTGCGCATACTCCTCTTTTTAGGGTTCCATAGTTTACTTAAAAATAATCGCAGCGTATTATTATTATTTTTATTATTGTCTCCTGACTCAATCAGATACTGTCCAATCACTTAAAGTATAAAATCAATCACAGAAGATCACATTAGAAAAAAAAAACAAAAACATTGAAAAAAGCAAGTTAGGGTCAAGTTGCACCACGTTTCGTGTATAAAGAAATTAGAACTTAACTTATTTCAAGTTTATACACTACTTTTGCAAACTTACTACTAGTTAACGAGGTAATAGTTTTAAATAAATTATGTTAAATCACCTGGAAGTTAAAATAGAAGTTACTTATTTAATTATTCCTCAGGCAAGCCACAGGGAGCACTTGCACACGAAAGTTAATTTAACTACGTAAATCAAGTTAATTAAATTAAGTTTATTAAGTTTTCACCACCAGTAGGATGAAAATTCGCTACATTTGAGAAATCTTCAAGCGACTATTTGAGCGAAAAACGTTGTAGTTATCAAATAAGAATGCAAGACTAGTCGAGTAGTCAATAAGGTAAAGTGGGCAACAAAATTGAATTAAAATAATTTTCTTTGGTAATTTGGTAATTCGTGCGATTATAGCGCCAAAAGAACATTGTTTTTAAGGTGTATGCTGTTGTATACCACAGCAATCACAAGTCACATATTGTAATTTTTTTTAAAATAATAAATAAATATCTGGGACAACAAAATTGAAAAAATATTTTCTTTGGTAATTCGGTAATTCGTGCGATTATAGTGCCAAAAGAACATTGTCTTAGCATTGTTTTTAAGGTGTATGCTGTTGTATACCACAGCAATCACAAGTCACATATTGTAATTTTTTAATAAATAATAAATAAATATCTGGGACATTTTTGCACACACGGTCATCTGACCCCAAACTAAGCAAAAGCTTGTAATATGGCTGCCAGAGATATACGTACATATATATATTTTTAAATACATACTTATATAGATATTAACACCCAGACATAGAATAAACACAAATGTTCATCACATAAATGTTTGTCCTAGATGGGAATCGAACCCACGTCCCCAAACACAGAAGGTAGGTTCACTACCAACTGAGCCACCGGGGCAGATAGAATTTGAATTTTTAACAACTTTCTAGCATAATATTAGACGTGTTATAAAGAAACTAGTTGTTACCCGCAACTTCGTTCGCGTGGACATGAAAAAGTATTCTATGCCCGTCTTTCTGATATATAGTTACTCCTTATCAAATTTTATCAAGATCCGTTCAGTCGTTTAGCCGTGATAACACGACAAACATCCAGACAGAGCGACAAAGTTACTTCCTATAGTTCGCTAGATAGCGTTGATCCATTTTTGAACCTTTTTTGACGTTTTGATGGGATCTCTGGATCACGCATGAGAAGTTTTTTCCTCGAGACGAACGTATTCATTTTTCTACCTCGCTGCTTTATTGGTCCTGATACGACTGCGAATACATTCCTCTAAATTATTAGTTGGGAAAGTTAGGATTTCGTTTTGAAGTATATTAATTTAAATTGAATTTTGAGATCGATCAAAACTTATTTCTTGTTTTTTGAGATCTCCGCCGTCGAAAACAAAGTTATGAAAATTAAAGTTTCTTAAAAATATTTGTAACCTCTGTCAAGACAACATATAATTATATATTATACTATTTACAAATTCCCAACTAGTAATTATATATTTTAAATAATGTGAAAATGAGCGAGCGAGACAACTGTAGGCGCGACTAAGGGCCTTAAAATTAACTTTGGTAGATAAGTGTGTATTTTTTTCTATGTGTAGGTATATTGGGTAAGTTACAGTAGGGTTATTATTAAACAAAATATAAACTACCCAAAATTTATCCAGAGACCATTCTAGGTCTAAAGGTAATCCAAATACTTAAGCTCGCTACCAGTCGGCAGCGTACCCAGCATGCTGGCGGCACTACCACGCTGATACCTGTAAAATATATAAACCAGTGGTTGATCCAGATAACAATCTTCCCATTTGGATTTCGAATTACTTTAATTAGTTTCCATATGCTTACAATACTTAAAGATAGTAGAGCTAGTAATTTTTTTTTTTTTTAACTTTATTTTATTTGATACTATACTGCTACCGAGGTAATAGTTTTACGTAAATTATGATAAATCACCTGGAAGTTAAGTTAATAAAACATAACCAGTTAATTGAACATAAAATGGAACTTAAGTTGCTTTAAAAGCAGACTGGCCCTGGCTTATCGATCAAACATTTTATGACTTTAATGAGTTCATGATTATTATGCTAACTTTTTTTTGTTGACTGTTCATGTTCTGACGTAATAATTATTATAATTGAATGTTATTAACATTGTATAACACATTTAAATGATCATTCAATGAGTATTCAATGAATAGCCTCTAACTAATTTGCATACTAATGTATACAAAAGGTTATTATTTTTGACTTGTAGATGAATATTTACCAATAAATAACTTTAACTTTTGACTTTTAAACATCATTGTTCCGGTACATTAAAAATTTGAGTAGCACTATTAATATTATTATATTAGATAGTTAGCTAGTTGGATCTATGGGAGCACTGGTTGTATCTGAGCAATCGTCCTCCCACAGATCTGTGAAGCAGTGCATATTATATAGAAACTTTTGTTATCTATTTTTGAATTTTGTTGTGAATAACAATTTTAAAAAAATATGCGAATAGTACAATTGAAAAATATTATATAAAGTATATTATAATCTAAACGTAAATATACAAACTAAAACTACAAACAAAATTAAAATAAATACTTAAATAAATTTAATCTAAAATGTTTACAAATAAAAAAACTGCATTTAGGTCGCTGTCTACAGGTAAGGTGCTCAAAAAGCTGGCGACATTACCCCGTTGAATTGCCAAACTCACCCTTTGACCGAGGTAAGCGCCACCACACAATAAATAAAATAAAAAAAACTATATTAATTACTAGCTGTAACCCGCGACTTTGTTCGTGTGAACATACAAAAAAAAAGTAGCGTATGACCGTCTCCTACTCTTAGGCTATATCTGTGCAAAAATTCAGGTCAATTTGTTGAGCCGTTTAGCCGTGATAACGCGACAAATACCCAGACTGAGAGACAGACAGACAGACAGAGTTACATTCGTGTTTATAATATTAGTTAGAATACACTACTTATAATGTAATGTTTCTTATCAGAGCTTGACCACGCTAAAACTATCAGTAACTACACTACTTATCAGTAAAAATATCGACGGGCTATGGTCATTCAAAATTTTAATAGAGATTAACTCAGGATGACATCATCAAAAATTCACCTCAAAGTCTCGTTTTCAGCGTCTCATTTTCTAACCATCTCACGATGAAAGTAAAACTTTGAGATAACTTGAAGAGTGCAAAGAGGGGTATCCATTTATTCCAAAGTTTCCGTCAATCGGGTGTGGAAAGTGAAAAGTTTCGTGATAAAGTGAACGTGAGGTGAGAACATCGGAGTGATGAAAGTGTAGACATGATTTTGTGAATAAGTGAACCTTGCGGTTTTCCGTAGATTTTTTAGTGCTTCCGCATTTTTCGTTTTTTTTTTCTTTACTGATTTATATTTTATTATATTTTCTAGCTCTGCGCCAAATTGAATAAAAAAAAAACGATTTATCAGCTTATCGTATATAATATTAATTTTAATATTCACATTACAGTACAGTTTTATTTTTGGCCTGCTTCTTTATTGTTTATTCTGTTTATGAGCCTGTGGTTGCATGATTTACTTATAATACTTGAATATATGTATATATGTATTCCGTTACTTAACATTTTGATGAGCCGTGCAAATGATAAGCATATCAGTAAAAAAGCAAAAAAAAAAGTTAAAAGCAACATAAACCCACTTTTATTACCACATCCAAACCAAGCTCCAAGACCTCACTCTCTTAGCGTTCAGAATTTTTAAGGAACCCAGTTCTGCGATGCTTTCAACAAGTTCTCGAGGCACCTCGTCTCGATTTACATAACACGCGTAATACAGACCTAACTTTGGTTTTCTTTCTACGTCTGAGTTTTCGACGTCTATTTTATTACAGAAACAAGTTTTTTGAAGGTAAAGCTCGGAGATAGTGGGCATATTTTTCTTTAAAACGACGTAAGTGAGCTTCGGGAGGGGAAAAAGTAGAAATGCAGTGAGTTATTTGAATGAAAGGTAAACAAGAATCTACTCGCCGTGCGTCACAAGATTGTTTTATAAAATGGGTTCCCATCCGCACGATCCTTTCAACATTGGATCACACCAAAATTATCAGTGATAAAAAATCGGGGTGGGTAAAATCACTACACTACCGGGTGTTTTAACGTGGAAATGTTTTTAAAAAGGCTCCCATACAGGTCCTGCAAGAGTTAGCGATGAATCGCTTGTGTTGTCCCGAAAATTGTAATATATCTCGTGACCCCAGAGTTGTATCGACAACTGTTGGATATATTCTGAACATAAATCACTGAACTGTGGCTGATACTTTTTTTTTTCTTATTATTTTGTTCATTACACAGTTACATTTTTTTTTAAGAAATTAAATACCGCAATACTACAGTAAGTTTTTTCGCGGTATCCACATTCGCAACGCGCTGCCATAAAACACAATAACATAAAAAATGTGAGAACTGATATACTTAAATAAAATTACGTCAGCGTGCGCCTGCGTCATTTAGCAGGGAGAGGGGTTGAAAAGGGGCCTTGAAACTCACTCAGCGCTACCAGAGATATAGTCATAGCTCCGCAACAGAAAGAGTTATATGAGTTATTTGTACGTCGTCGTCTGGATGTTAAGATGCTCTAAAGGGTGAGCTAAGCAGAAAATATAATATAAATATAATAAATAAATAAGTTATCAAGTAAAAAGTTACACAGTAATTACTCTGGAAACATTGCCCTTCAATCCGGAACACAGTAATTTTTGCGCACTACTGCTTTGCGGTTGAATAACTGGCAAAGGTGTGGTACTGCCCCAGGCGGACTCTGCAAAGAGCCCTACCACTACAAAAACTCTACTCTCTTGGTGTGTCTCATGGTGCCGAACACCGAACACCGATGTCTGGATACACTGCATAGTGTAATCATCGTCATCCTGACATCCTCTTTTAAACACTATATTACAATTAGCACTATATAGTGTTATATAGATAAATATATAAAATAAATATTTTGCTTTGACGTACGTATCGTTATAGGTAGTATATATCGCTCCGACGTATCGTCGATCGATCATTAGTAAGTAAATTGTGTTAGTTTACTTACTTACGTTTTTTAAATCATTTTCATCGCTTTTTTTTTAAGTTTTCCTACTGTTTATTATAATATACTACGACAGAGAAAAGGCACGGTATCGTGAATCAAGGTTTCTAATGAAACAATCGTTTTGAAGACAATAGCTCTCAATGACGTTACACGAATCAATTCGAATTACGTTAGGGGAGTCGACTGTGACTCGAGGCTGTGACAGAAGAATGGACGTACAAGTGCCCGGAATAATGGTGTTTAGAGAAATCGGCTTGTTTGCGAGAATTCTTATACTGGCAAAAAACTTCAGAGAAATTTGAATCTCTGACAATTAACTCTGATGAGTTTTTACGATTAGATAGGACTTTCGCGATTTCACTATATCGTAACACACTTAAGTAAAATTTTGTTGAACAAATTTTTATTTATTTTTTAATCAATATGACCTATATTTTGCTTGAAAAAAATGAATCGTATTTCGAGCAAGTATTATTTTTTCCTAGAACAACGTGGGTGAAGCCGCGGCCATAAGCTAATACTTAAACATACCCCTAAAAATAACCTCCTTCTTGACCAGTCGAGTAAAAAGTCAAAAGCATAAATGGTAGTCTCGTATCATTTATTATTATGATTCAGATGAGTATTACAGATGTTGATATTCAATCCATTTCCAATCAAATTAGTCTACACAAAAGAAATTAAATAACATGATCAATCCAGCAAGCTACTTATTTCGTTTTATTTTCACAAAACGTCATATTATTCTAAAATATAAAACATAAATGAAGTTTAATAACTGTTACTCCAACGCAAATTTGACTTCATTCTACTTAGAATAACCTATTTAATTTATTCTAAAGTCTGCGTTCGCTAACTAGAAACCTCAAACCTCCCTATTCGCAATTAATTAATCTTCAAAGCATAAAAAATACTGAAAGTTCTAAGAAGTTTTAAGTATAAAGCATGCACTTGTCCACCACAAAGGGTCAAATTAAATAAAATATCTTGGGATTTCATGTCACAGGAGCTCGGCGAGCGAAGTCGGGGCAAACATTAGTTTTACCCGTTCTATTTCAGTTCTGACTATTTAATTTTGAAGTGAGTCGTCGGAAGTCTGACGAGAAAATGTAACTAGAAGTGTGGAGGTAACGTCAGCAAAAGAGGAATTTATTATAAATTAAATTATTAATAAGTTATTAATTAATTATAATGAAGTTAAGCTGAAGTCAAAATAAATTTTGGATGAACCCAAATTAAATTCCGTATTAAAGAAGTGGATTCTAGTATCAAAGCGCTGATTAGCTGTAATATGCTTTCCATCCCATCATTACGTCTCTGACCGTTACGGAAGGTCTAACAGCCGAGAATACAAAAAAAAAAAAATTGCTCAACGTTGTGCTCAACTTCATAATTAATTACTTCCGTACTACTTAGTATTTTTTTTTTTTTTCTCAAAAAATGTCCCTGTATTTGTAACTAATCAGCGACAGCAACAAAATATTTTTTTTAAATTTTGACTGGCGTGACTAAAAATTCGGTTGCCTGATGGTAATCCTCGCGCTTCCACATAACAGTTAATGCCACTCAAAACTTTTGAACGTATAAATAGCAGTTCAAAACATTGCATGGAATTGTCCTGCGCTCGTCACTCTGAGCGGATAATATTACCGATGTTAAATATCTTTAACATTTATAATACCGATAACCGATAGAAAAGAAAGGTTCTTGATTGGCAACTACGAACTGGCAGACGCAGCGTAGGCTGGCTTCCCACTAGGTGGACTGACGACATTTTGATAGTCGCGGGCAACCGGTGAATGCAAGTTGCAAATTGTCGTTCAGTGTGGCGGTCTAAGGCCTTTGTTCAAAAGTGGACGAAAGTGATGATGATAATGAAATATTTTTATGCCCATCTTTTCAGTTTCAGTTCAGTTTTTACGCTGGAAACATTGCCCCACAGTCATGTTTGGACACTACAGCTTGGCGGTTGAATACCTGGCAAATGTGTGGTAAGTACTTCCCCAGGCTGACTGCAAAATAGTCCTACAGCAAACTTTGCATGAAACAAAAACCGATGCAATAATGTTTGTTGCTTAACGACTCCGACCAGTGTCGGAGGAGTAAATTGACGAAAAAAAAAAAAAACAAAATTGTCCTACAAATCCTACCTAGCTTAATATTTGACTTTTATTCGACTTGTCAGTACAATTTTATTTTTTTTAGTGTTTTTATCCGTTATTTATAAACCGATTTGTTTTTTTTTTTTTTAATTTATTTATTTGGATGGATGTAAGTTCCAGATTAATCTCATTTTTATCAAAATCCAGTTCTGATACACGAACCACGATCCAAGTGGAATTGGGAGTTTAGAGGAACTCCTCAAATATTATAGGCATACATATAGCGATTTTGATATTTCCATCAACAAATCTAGCATTGGCATTCAGAATGTATCATCTGGTAAAGTAGAACTGATGAAAAAAACTACAGATGGCCACCAGAACTTCTCAACGCTAGTATTTCACGGGTGGTGCCAGAAACATCACGATAGAGCACTTTTTTTAGAGTATTTTGTTAAAGCCGTTTTCTTTTTAAATTTTAGATTATAAAGTATCCTCATATAAAATCTTTTTTGGTGACGGTCACCACGAAAGCCAGTACGACTGTATGCAAGAGAAATAGCTCACTAATTAGAAGGTACTACTACGTACTACTGGTTTGAGTTGCTGAAGAATCGATTTAGATAAATGTACTCATGGACTTGGACATCTGAGTGCTAGGACCAGGGATGCCCTAATAGGAAAGTAATTTGGCGAAATAAACAAGAACACCTGAAGGTTATACGGGATGAACTGATTAACGACGGCATATTCTAGGATACCTTGGTTCTGATTATTATAAACAACTTTTACTTTGGGGAAAAAAGGAAAAAAATCTGAAAAAAGGAAAATAAACCAGCTGTTCCATATAAAACATTCAATCACTCACGACGTTTTTTTTTTTTTCTTTCGATTTTTAATCCCATAGTAAAAGTTATTCTAAACGACAAGTACTATGCCAGAATATGTCTGTCGTTCATCAGCCCAGTACACATTGAATTATAGATTACTAGCTGCGCCCCGCGGTTTCACCCGCTATTCTACAGAAACCGAATATTTTTCCGGGATAAAAAGTCTAAACCTATGTGTTAATCCCGGGTGTAAGCTATCTCCATGCCAAACTTCATTTAAATCCGTTCAGATTTTACAGAGTCAAACGGGAACAAACACACTTACATACTTACACACTTACACACAAACTTTCGCATTTATAATATTAGTGTGATGTAAAATAATAATGGTAATGTTGTAGGGAGAATTTATTGCGTCAAAATGCCGCTGTCACCTTAGGTACACGATGGTGCTAACGGTATTTTTATAAAACATCTGCTTTCGATAACAAACTCACTCAATTTGGTAGAATATGGTGTGTGGATTATTTATCTACAAGCTTTAAAAGAGCGGTTAATAACACCTAGTAAGAATCTGAGTGGCAGTAGGCCTCTCAAAATAGAAAATTATATGGAAAATTGCATTATTAAATTTAAAAAAGTACTATTAGAACCCTTGTTACATATTGAGTAAGTAGTTTTAATAATTAAGTCAAAATAGCACATATGTAAATGACTAGCGTGATATATCGCTAATAGGAAACGACCAATTTGCATTCCTAAAAGCTCGGTATGTTTACAAAGCAATGCCTTAACTGCCAATAAAAGTCACGACATTATACGAAAACAGAGGAAGCAATCCCTAAACTGAAAGGAAAGCTTTCCTATTACCATGGCTTTTAAATTTGCTGAGGCAGTATGGACAAAACAGAAATTATAGATCAGTGGTAATGTGGTCGATTGCTACGCGTCAATTTTGAGTTTGAATTTTACAGTAAGCCAAAACTACGAGTATTTGTGAAGATAAACATCAAGATGAAATCATATATAATATTTGGACCATATTAAAAGTAATATTCTATTTGCGTCTTGCTTGTCTGGGTAATGACCCAGTCATATAAAAATAACTTGTTAAGTGACAGCATGTCAGGCCATGCTTAATAGGGTTCCGTAAGCGTAATAATATTTTTTTTTCCGTTTATCTCAAAAAGACATTATCACGAAGTTGCCCTAAATAATGTTAAAATAAAGTTTTTACTAAGATCGATCAACATGGAAGATAACAAAATTCTGAGATGCATAGCTTAGAAATGCAAGAGGGGAGGAGATACATTGCAAGCAACTTTGTCGGCCTATATTTAACGCTTGTGAACCCTGATAAAAAATGGTGTGAAAGCCTATTCAATGATACTATGTTTTTTTCTATCCCCACTTAAAAAAGCACAAACACTTTATACTAACACTATTCTAAATACAATCTAAACTTAAATAAAAGAGCTAAACTTACAACCAAAATTATTATAAATTAATTATAGATAAAATACAGAGGCAGGTCACTATCCGCGGGCAGGGTACCCTAAAGGCTGGTGACGTTACCTCGTTTAATAGCAATGCTAATTCTCTGGCTGAGGTAAGCACCAGCCCTTTGGTCGTTTGTTCTTTGTATCAGCCGCTTAGAAAGATCTTTAAAGAGTCCCTACTTTACATGTGGCCACCTTATTAATATAGAATTATGAATTTTTTATTCTTTCAAAATTGTTAACATTAAAAGACCTGTTGAATGACACCCCACATCAAGGGGTACGGCGAAATTATTTTTTTCATCCCCTCTTTACATGTATGGGACCTACCCTTATAACACAAAAAAAAAAAACTCGAGGTCAATACTTAGATAGTTGCGCAAAATTTCATGCATGTCGCTTATAACTTTGGAAGTTATGAGGCTGTAAAGGATTCAAACAGTCAGACAGACAGGCATGACGAACTTATAAGGATTCCTTATAGTACTACGGAACCCTAAAAAGTAACGGACTCGCAATTTTAAATATCGACGCCAGTAAAAAATTCGGCAAATCATCCCAATCATCATAATATGTAGCACAAATCTATAATTTATCAACTCATACTGCCTTTATAAAATGTCTTCAACATCCCAATTCAACGCCGCAACGTAAATCTCACACGCTTGCTCAGGATATTCGCCATGGCGTAAATTTACCCAGCCTATGCTCGTGGTAATATAAAACAGGCCGTAATGGCCACTAAAACTTTTCTAATGACCGCGATGTCCTGAAACTGTCTTCTGGGAGTAGAGTTCTAGTAAAATATTTATGATTTTTCGCTGTTTGTGACGTTTTTTTGTTAGGTTTTTATTTGATCATGTTTATTGAGTGTGGAATGATAGAATTTTGTTTGATTCAGTGTTTTAGGGCTACTTTGGAAATTTATGTATTTTATACATCCTCTTTTATTGTATTTGAGTATACTGTCGCCCTTAGGGGACCTCACGACCTCATATCTTGACAACCTCTTGACCGACCTCTTTTGGTCATATTCTAAAATCTTGTTTAGAATTGAGTACTGGATGTTTCTGCCAAATATCATCAAAATTGACGGGAAAATGGCGCCGCAGCAAACTTCTCCTCTCTTTGGGGGAAAACCCCTCCAATCAAAAATTACTGACGACAAAAAAAAACTATAAAATTGTAGAATCTGTATATTGTATACCAAGTTTCATCAAGTTTGGTTGAAAAATGCGACCTGTACGCGGGTAACAACATACTGACAGATGAAAGCAAATTTTGCAAGTTATAGGAGAGACTTTCGTTTGCTGCACACACTCGGTCATTTATTAATAGAATCTTCTTTATCTTGTTAATAGTTTTTTTTTGTTTTTAAATTGGTGTTCTATATAATAGTATTTAGCAATTGTTTTTTATTTGACAAACTTATAGCACTCATCAAAATGAAAAAAGGGGTTTTATGTCGATTAATTGTAACCAGCACTGCCCCGCGGTTTCACCCGCTACCCTATAGGAAGCTTGTATTTTGTCTGTGTTAATCCAGTTACTTTAAGTAGTTTGATCACTTTGAGATTTAAATACAATTATTGATGAGTGTTTGAGTATTTTCATTTAAGTTCGTTACAGTTATAGATTTCAATTAAGTACTGCTGTGTATTACGGTTTTGCGATATTCACGTTTCAATTGGTATTGAATCGATCACAGTTGAATAATTGAATTTGTTCATCATCTGAAACATTGACAATGTTTGTACCTACCGATACAATCATTTGAATAAATTGTTTTCAGTCCAATTGTAAACCAATTTTGAGTTTTAATTAGTACGATTCGAATTTTCCCTCACGATTTAGGTGGTTTTCTTGAATTTTTCATCGATAGTAAAGAATAAGGCTGCGTTTCCATTGAAGCGGAGCGGCGCAGAGCTGTGAAAAATGGTGCGTGATTCCATTGAAGCGGAGCGGAACGGAGCGAAGCTGTATATGCGGAGACGAGCAGGGTTGTCATTTTGCATTGTTCGTAGTTATTGAACCCCGCTGCAATACACATCGTACCGTTCCGTTCCGTTCGCATCGTGCCACTGTAGTCCGCCTCCCTCCGCACCGCTATAGTTGCCACACAATTTGATATATTTCTTCTCGTGTCCGCTACCACTATTTCGATTGAAGCGGAGCGGAGACGAAATATTTATTGCCAATGCGATTGGTTGATTCCAGCACGTCTCGGCTCCGCCCCGCCTCAGTGGAAACGCACCCTTAAGTTCCTTATTATTATTTATTTTTTGTATTGGTAAAAACCGATGAAATAATAGTAGCGTTGCTTCAAGTGACACTTCGGTACCGGGGCAGAATCCGGAGAGCATGTGCTGCCGGGGCCGATGAAAAAAACAACAACTTTTGTTCCCATCCGCCCGGTACAGGACCCGGGTCACCGGGCTAGATCGGACTAGTCCCAAAAACCACCATTTGAAGCATTTTTCTTCTTAATTTTTTTCTTCGTAACCCGAAAAACAATAGTCACTCAATTTATAACTATCTAAGTAGAGGGTTTTACTATTTTTTTAACAAAGGGGAGGTTTTTTTTTCTTATACCAACATAACGGCACAACTACCATCACTAAGCTGAGTTCTTAAAAAAATAAATTGTATTAACATGCACTAAAAACCGCATTGTGTTTTATGCTTAAAACCTCTGTTTTATAATATACGTGGTTTGTGCCAAAAATTCGGCAAATAAATTTTGAGAAAATCAGCTAATTCACGAAAAAACGCTTGTACTGTTTTGCATAAAGAAACGTTTGCGTCGAAAGAATAAAATTCTGTGAAACATTTTACTCTAAGTAAAAACTGTAGCAATAAAATGTTAATCAGATAGTTTGTGTATCGTTAGTATTGAAAAACAACAAAAAACAATTTGTATTTAGTTTTCAAAATATTCACTTAAATTTTACTAAAACTACTCCATAAAGTTTTTTGAAAAGATGACCCTTTGCAGTTTAAGTATGAAAATTCAAGTGCCCGTGTTATGTTCTAGTTAGGACTCTTGTAGAGAGCGCCTGCGGAAGTATCACACCTTTGCCACCAATTAAAACTCAAAGCAGTTAAGTTTTAACATTACTGTGTTCCAGACTGTACTGCTTTTCCATGTTTCCTGCGAAATTTAGGAATAAAGAGATTTCTACTTATCTCTTAGACGTCTACTAATGGACGAAGCCTATATACCACCTATTGAGGGAATGTTTGCCATAGTTCCCACGATTGGCAGGCGGCTTGGAGATTGCAGAATTTTCACCATTCACTAAGAAGATGCTGCTGCCCGTCCTCCGGTGGTTCTGGTCGCAGTTTTAGGCCGACCGATAAAGAGATTTAACATCTAATATGTGTGACGAGCGCAGTGCATTGGCATAGTTTAAAAATGTTGAAGTTGAATTGGTTATGCAATCGTGACGCTTACCATCAGACGAGTGACTTGCGTACAAAAAAGTACGTCTGTTCTTGAAACAGTTTTTTTTTTCAATTTGCTTTTCACATTTAAACCAAAACTACTAACTACTACTAGATAAAGTGAAACATTTCAATACGAAAATAGCCTTTGTTAAAATTAAATCTTGTACGTTACAGGGCGGAATGGCATTATGAACCTAACAATGTAATATTAAACTGGGTAGAGCAATGCTTAGACGCAGAGAGGTAATTAAATTTTGTTACTCGAGCTAAATAAGGTTGTTTTACTATGAAAACTGACGTGTTTTTGACATATTTTGTTTTAATAAAACGGGAATACTCACGATAAATTGAGTCGGTTATTCGGACTATAGTTTCGATCACATTCGGTGATCTTTATCAAGGAATGCTAAGCGTGACCTCGTCTTGCCTTGCACGTAAACAATAACCGATCGGCTCAATCCTACAACCGACTCCGACTTGGACTTCCGTTTTTTCCGACTTTGAATAACCGAATCAATTTATTCTTTATTCTTTGTTTATTGCATATATGTACATATTGTTCTTCTAAAACTACGTTTTAGCTTACATTATGACATATACCCTGTAACTAAGGGCGCAGCAATATTATGTGACTGGTCACAGACCATGTCACGGGTAACGTGAGTATTCCCGTTTTATTAAAACAAAATAAGGTCGTTTGTGATTTCTAGATGGAACTGCATAAAAGCTAGCCCCATTATTGGTTGGTAGGTTTAATTTGATTATTGAAGTGAATTTCAGTTATTCAACCGCCAAGCAGTAGTGTGCAAACATTACTGTGTTCCGGATTGAAGGGCAATCTTTCCAGCGTAATTACTGGGCATAAAGAGATTTAGCATCCTATATCTCATGGTGACGAGCGCAGTGCATTGCCGCTCATGGTTTTGAAATATTGCAAAAAATTCTGGATGGCACTGAACTGTTATGGGCAGGCGTGAAGCTTAACATCAGGTGAACAACTTGCTCGGCTACAACCAACCAAGATACATTAGAAAAAAAAAACACCACCTGATAAAAAAATAAAAGGGCGATTGAAGTATACATAACATAGCGATGCGTCAGGGATGGATGCAAAGAAACCAACCCCTTTTGTAAAAGTTTGAGTTATGTGTACATAACTCAATATCTCATAATATCATAATATCTCATAATATCATAACTCAATAAATCACACTAATATTATAACTACGAAAGTTTGTGCGTAAGTGTGTTTGTCTCTGCTCAACTCCGTAACGGCCGAACCGATTTGAGTGAAATTTGGTATGGAGGTAGCTTAAATTTATTAATTTAAGCTAATTTATTAGCTTTTTATCCCGGAAAAATATTCGATTTCTGTAGAATAGCGAGTGCTACCACGTGGCGCAGCTAGTAAATAATAAATTTTTATTTTATTACTCGAGGCGATTCAAGCAGTTATACGTAAGCTTGTCTTCTATACACAGTACACACGCATACATCGCTGCGCTTGTAGTAAAGTATACTTACAGTTTTTCGCCCTCAGGTCTCTGTAATTTCTTACTCTGTGGTACTAAATCTCGACGGGGTGCGCGCGTATATCACCCAGCTTGCCCGCCAAACCCGCTCCCTGCTGCGCTCGCAAATAAAACAGCACCCTAATGGCGCCTTAAAGTTTTCTTTACGCGACCCCCTGGCCAGGAGCACGTTGAGAAAATCATATTTCTTACTCCTGATAGTAGGAACTAAGAACTTGTTAACTGAATTATGGAGGGGCTTTTTTCGATCAACATTTTTAATCGACCGGTAAAATCGACACCCCATTAACTTTGTAAATGTAAAATAACGCGTTCTAAGTGAAAATTCAATCATCATCATAATCATTAATTAAAAGAAACCACTTGGGAAGAAAGGCCTCCCCTTAGAGAAAGGGGTGGGTTTTTGATTGTAGCACTTTCACATTTTACTAAGAGGAAGCTGCTGCCCATCATTGTGTGATTAAGGTCGCAGTCGAGTCCATCAATAAAAAATGTTTCGGCAAAATTCATTAGTGTTGTCATAATTTTCTTCCTTCGACCATTTCAACCAACCAACAATCAATCAATTTTGACCAAAATTAAAGGTTCTAATCTGACAGATCTGACTCTCGATGTTGAAGTGTTGTTCTTCATTTAGAATATGAGATACATTGACACTTAGTCAACGATATCTCGCTTTGTATAAAAATACAGCAAAATCTAATGAACATTGAGATCAAAAAAAAAAATTTAAGTAAGTACTTCTTAGTGTCTAAATAGAATAAATATTCTCGCAGCAGCTTTCAGATTAAAGTTAATTGCTATGCGGGATGACTCTAATGCACGGGTAAAGTGCAGGTTTCTCTAATTAGACTTGCGACACAGAATTTGCAAGAGCACACTTACTTGGCGCGTTAAAGTGTTTCTTAAGAAAAAAACCGTTAAATATGACGTTTGTGCAAATTCTCGCACGTTTTGCTGACAACTGTTTTATATAAAAGTTCCCTAGTTTTAATTTTCTGAATGGACTGGACTGCGGGTAATTCAAGTTATTCTGAAAATAAATAGTCTAGAATCATTATTAGTCTTCTGACACAGAGGCTTGTGGTAAAGCTATGAACTGACACAAGATGAAAATCATTGTCATCTGAGAAAGATCATAACACTAGTAGCATGCAGAATAATTATGAATGAATTCACTGCACCGGAAAAGATATTAATTATATTTGCTTTCCATTTTTTTTTGGCTCAATATTAATTAACCAAATCTGCTCTTTAATATCCACACAATTTGCGCAAATTTGCCAACTAATCCAATTGATAAGTGTATGTTAGTTAAATAAATCCAATTAATCCAATTGACAAGTGTATTTTAGTTTTACCTTAATGTTTTTGAGAGAGGGAAATACCTGTTTTGAATTGGTTTTATTATATATTCTGGAGATATATTCTATCAAGGATTTTTCCTGAGAAGACTGAATACCAGACACGTACCTTATCAACTAAATACGTGGGAATTATGGAATCCCATCCTTTTTCTCAAGGGTTAGTCTTTGTTCAGCAGTGGACGTCTTCGGGCTAATGATGAAAGATCTAATAATATTCGTGCCACGGCTAATTTACTCGCTCATTTGTAAGTTATTGTGGACAGAGTTAATTTTCAAAAACTGTATGTTATAACAATGAAAATGATATTATGCATCAAAAATATTTGAAAGACATTTTCGTTTTAATATTTATCCATTGAGCAACTCGGTTCCGGGCCGAACGGTCGGCCGGAGGCCTGTGTTGCTCTAATCTTTTACTTTGTTGGAGGAGATCGAAAATAACTTATTTATTCGTATTTTATCTCCTCCATAAAAATAAAGTTTCCGGATATCATTTATTATTATTTCATAAACACTTTACTGGTTTTCCAGCACGGCTTCGCTCGCATAGAATACAATAAATTAAACAACCCGTTTCGCCTTTCTAGGAGTTGATTTTTGAAAAATCTTGAGACATGTTCTTTTTTATGCTAAGTAAACAAACAGTTTCAATGGCTGGGCTAGAAAAAATATTTTATTTCCATACTCAGTTTGGGGGTTAATTTTACCCCTTTAGAAATGGAATTTCGCAAAATCCGTTCTTATTGTTCACCATATCAGGATTATTAAGATCAAATTTTACGTCTCTGTCATCTGTGCGTCGATTCCTAGAAAACTGGTTGCTTCTTTATCTATATAGATAGATGAAAATTCATACTTAGTGATCCTATTAAGCTTACATAATATTATAAATACGAAAGTATGTTTTTTGGTTTATTGATTTGTTTTTTCTTCTTTCATGTAGCAACAGAGTTTTAGATCGGATTGATTTTTTGTGTAGGTTTTGTACAGTTTAAATGCCGGAGAGTGACGTAGTCTTACTTCTCTTCATCCCTGAAAAAAACTACATGTATTGCACACGGGAATAAAATGACTAAATATTTAGCAGCTCGTCAGCACAGTTTATTTCGGGTGGCCTGGTGCAGGACGGAGTACGGCAGGTTGGCCCCGGTGCCGAGAGCACTGAGTACGCTCAATGCCTTACTGGCCAAGAACTGGGATCTTGACTTGTTTAATTGTACGAAGGCGAGGTTCGCAGAATGACAATAGATTTTTATGACACCATTAAGGTCTTAGTGACGAAACCACTGAAATAAGTGTTAGTTAGTATGTTACTTTTTATATATTTTTGTTGCTGTTTGTTTTTTTACTGTTGTCTTTTCAATCAAATCTTTTATTATTACATTTTCATCTTCCATTCATGCTACAAGAAAACCCTAAGTTTTCTTTAAATTAAACTTTGTTTGTTGTATTATTGTTTTAAGTTAGTTTTAAGCTTAGGGTAAGGTCCATAGGTGGGCGAATTGGGGTAACCTTTAATGCCCACCCAATGGAAAATAAATAAAACCTCAGGGCGCTGCGAATAATTGAGGTACTTTTCGAGGCGACTAAAGAACATAATATGTTTCTGCAGTAACAAGTCAAAAATTATGTTATTACGAAAGCAAAAGCTGTACAGTTAGTGTTGATCTAGACGCTTACTATCCAGCATCATCTAATATTCCCCAATGGTTAATACATGTAAATTCCTGGCTAACAAAGCTTAACACGGTTTATGCATAAATAAAGAGATACTAGTTGTTTCGCGTAAAGGACTGCCCTCTTATGTATGACGAACCAGGAGCTACGAAATTCCTTGTAGGTGTCAATAAATAGATCTTCATCTACTGAAAGTCATTTGTGAGTTTTGGCGGTAACGTGAAGAAGTCATGTCGTGTCATTACGTTATTTTCTAAAACTTGTATTATTTTGAGTGTTAATGTGTAAAAAGGGTGGATTTTAATTATTAAATGTTCGTGAACGTGCTCGAGTGCTGGTGGATAGTATAATGTTGTGAAACGTGTTTTTTCCAAAACTCCATAGGACCTGTAGTAAAGTCTCCACCACTTTACTGGGGCATAACGTGTACTTGACCGTCACTTAATTTTCTAAACTTTAAGATTTTGTTAACATTTAGGGCGTGATAACAGACTTCCCCCGAAACGCTAATCTCATCAGAAAGTTAGGAAAATTCACTAACTCTCTATTGCATGTACGAGAAACAAAGCGACAGCTATACAATTTAAATATCGAATGCGCCAAAACCTCGCGTCTATTCTCTTAAGCAAGACGTGAATAAGTCCATGACTGACATTGTTGACTTAAACTATGACTATGTTTATTGTGAAATTATGATAATTTATTGTGATATTATGATAATAAATTATTATAAAACTTGACACTGAAGAGTAGCTAAATATTCTACATAATATGTTTGTGTGGAGCTAAATTGAAAGCCATAAAAAAAACCCTTGCTTTCAATTTCTTAGATTGACCAACTAGTATTTTTACTGGAAGTCTAGATATTAGATTTATCTCCAAATAACGTTAACCAGAAAGGTAAACTCAATCGACAATTTCGTTCAAAATACACTTTCAAAATTACCCACTCCATTCAAAATCTTACATCGCTAATCATATCTCAGAAATAATTCACACGTCCCCAGGGAACAAAGCGTTAAGTAAAGGGAGCATTTTGAGTTTAACAAGGATAATACCTCTGTATTCATAAACATGCATTTAAGATCAACTAATAACGATGTTATTTGTGATACAGTTAGTTGACAAAGGAAGCGTGGATTAGCTTGCTTGCTTGTATCATATCAAATTCGTCATCATATCAAATTTTGATAAATCTTTAGAACGATGATATCTTTTACATCTTAACTACGCTCTAGATAGTTTTTTGACATATTAAGAGCATCAGCAGTATACCCAATAAAAAGTCAGTGGTACACGGAAAGACCCAGCTTGCACCTGTATAAGTCCATCTGGATCCAAGAACATTCAAAAACAGTTCGCAAAAATAAAACGCAGATTTATACGTTTTATTTTGAATCAATTCAGTCACTGCGCTTTGTAACATGTTTCTGTTACTAACAAACTACTATTAATAAAAACTGAGACTAGACCTTGAGACCGTAATATCCACAAATGGGATGTAAGGTTTTACACTATATCAGCAGGTCTACTAACTCTATTTTCGTGTTTTTATCTACACGCTTCTGTTCTGTTTTTGTGTTGATCAGTTTGTATCTACACGCTTCTGTTCTGTTTTTGTGTTGATCAGTTTGTATCTACACGCATCTGTTCTGTTTTCGTGTTGATCAGTTTGTATCTACACGCATCTGTGCTGTGCTTTTTTTTTTTACTTTTAACATCTGGAATTTCCTTCTAAAGTCTAATAAAATAGTTTACGACGCTCAATATTTCACCCCACGTCCTTGCTCACATTCTATTTCTGAAACGGCATAAATCAATCTATTAAACATGTACAATAGCATCAAAGGAGCCAAGTTCTAATAATTCGCTCATCGAGTAAATTAATACCCATTGAAAGGCTCAGATATCAAAAATATTCAGAGAAACATGCTCTCGGGATCTACATTCATGAATCGTGAAACTTTTATTGGGTACTTGACACAAATGTTCCATTTCGGTTGGTATTGGGGAAGAGTTGAGGCTGCTATCCACCTGAATTATAGTGCGATGTTATATACTTCATCTTTATATATTAAGCACTAGTTGCAAAACTTAAGCAGCCGATAGTACTAACTAGAACAATAACAGTCTGTTCGACAAATTAGATATAAAGAACTTCAGTCACAATTGATCCCCTTGTGTGTGTAAAACACATGGTACGGATTTCCCCTATAGTGTAATAGAAGTAAGTAAACGGTAAGCATTCTGCGATCTCAAGTGGATCTCAAGCAGCCTATCATAGGTATTATGGCAACCCATCCATCTATTTAAGTGGGAGGCCGTATTTAGCTTTTTTTAGTGGACGTCTTCCGGCTGATGATAATGATGATTAATTAATGATTAAATTGCTAATAACGTGGCAGATAATATCTGTGTTGTTTCAATTTGATCGTTCTTGTTTTTTTTATTAGAGACGATAAGATACCTTTGAAGAAGCCAATATAAAACTCGCAAATACACTGTTATATCAAAAGAGTAGTATATTGGCGATGTCGTTGCGAGTATCCCTTTATTGAGAAGGTATTTGACATAGAAGTAATATTTTGCGGAAAGAATGCCACTGAAAGAAATTCAAACACTTGATCAAGGTTAAGTGATAAATCTACCGAAAAATCACATCATGTTTTCGAGGCTTCATATTTGTTTCTATAAATAACTTCACAGGAATTTTCTTGGAATGTTATCTCCGTTATTAATCTGTACCTAATCTTTGACAATGCTGCGCGGAATAGAGATCCCGTGTACAGGTTGAACTGCCTGAATGCCCGGGACTTATGAGCCACGAGGTGCTCCTTCTTTCCGGTGGTCGATTCCCTTGGATTTTACCATTACACATTAAATGAACGGCAGACTTTAGCTTAAATCACATCACATCACATCGCATATTTTTGGTCGCAGTTTTAAGACATACTTGGATCCCCATCACATCATACTACCAAAACAGGAAACAAAAGTATCCTAAGTAAAGTGCCCCACCTCAGAAGCTTGTACCAAGACATTTTTTGCCTGACTTCCTCCAAGTGTGGCGATTTCGCAAAGTTTAAGTGGCCATTAGTAAAGTTGTTTACAGCTGCCCCCAGGCGCTGCGTTCCTCCGAATACTGACTTCTAGAGGTATTGGGGTAAGTGCTTTTGCCGGATAGCAAGAATGATAATGGCAATGTTTTTAAACTCTTAATAATAATAAGCTTTTATAAATTATGTCCGTCTCGACTACTTATTTCTGGTGGCGCAAATTCACTCAAAATATTATCTGGGCACCGCTTTCTCCACTATCCAACTGTTTTAGCCGCTATGTTGGTCACTAAGCTCACAAACGTGTTCTCGATTACAAATATTCAATTTTCTGCTCAAGTTTTAATTATTCCACTACTTCTGCAACTTTCTGAGCTACGTGCATTAAGTGTTTTATGAGTGTCAAAACCGTTGGGTCTGAGGAGACGGGTTGAACTGTGGTACCTATATTACGTGTTTTCTGTTGCAGCATTTGCTTAAAACATAGAGCAACACAGGCCTCCGAGCTGCCGAGTTCCTCAATGGCTGAAAAACTTACAAATGTCATTTCATACAAATTTATTTACGGAAACGTAAACGTTAATTATATTTCTGATCTAGCGAAACCTGTAAAAAAAATTGCAGGAACTTATAAATACTTGATCAGAATCAGAAAATTTTCCAAATTTTCCTATTTTGATGTTTGGCCGGATATTAGTCGGTAAACTGTAACACCTCAACGGCCTACGCTTCATTATTGCGGCAACGTACTCGGAAAATTGAGGGTGTAATTGCTAGGCCGGTCTTAGCTCAAAGATGTTTATGACGCTTTTAGCTTAAGAATACTCAGGCTCAATTTGTGTTCGTGAAATCTTAAACGACAATGTGTTCCGCGGAAAATTGTACGTACAAAGTGTATTAAATATAGGAGGAATAACCACGGAACATTAACTTGTATCGAATGAGCTCCGTACGGTGTCAAAATACCATTCACCGACACTACTTCATCGACAGCTTTTATTGTCGAAGGTCGATTTTACGAATACTACTTTCGCCAGTAAACAATTATACGAAATGATTCAACATCAACGGATGGTTTCACGAAAGGCTCCTTTTCCGATTAAATGGTTCGCCGAAAACAATCTTAGTCGATGGTTCTTTTTCGAAAACTCCCTTTACCGATAGAATGGTCCGCTGAAAACATAAGCTACATCCAACAGACAATTTGCTTCCGTAGATTCGTAGACTCTCGTTTTGCTCGGTCGGTTAGTAGGAAAGTAGGTGTAGGGTACTCCCTACACCTACTTTCCTACGTTGCTTGTTTAGCAACTAATCTCAAGTACAAATACTCCAATATACTATTCATATGTCGAAAGTCTTGTAAGAAGCCTCTGGTAATAAACATATTTCAAAACTGTCTCAATACATCTTACCGTACATTGCTTTTGAAACACCACAATAACTTTCCAGCACCAAACAGCGAATTCCATCAGGCTGACGTTTAATCGATGCATACTGCTCTGTTATTCTGCAAATATTATGACCTGCTGTATCTAGCTATATCATCAACACATGCTTCACAAACAATTTAGCTAGTGCCAGACGGTCGTTGCTTCAGGGAGCACCTAATATTGTGTTTAACACGACTACGATTACGGCTACGCCAAAATTCTATTTAGGAGATTATTGAATTTAATGTGACCAGACAATGAAGCCAAGGCTTGTAACCTTCAAACAGAGTAAAATTAATGGACTGGACGAGGTAAGAGAATTTTGAAGGGCTTAAAGTGAGCGCCGGCGCTCACCTTGCTTCAGTCGCTCTCCTCAGAGTGTGAGACGTACGTTCGTCAAGATATGCGATACAAATATCCGCAAAAATATCCCTTGTATAATATATTATAATATTATATTTGCTATCTCTTTTTTGTGACAAATGTACCATACTAGTAAATACTTTTAAAATAAGTATTCTATTTTAACTATACAGAAATACAGAAATATTTATTTCGCAACAAAAAATACAGACACACAAAAGAAACATAATAATAAATTAAATATACACGTAATAGACAGGAAGTGTACCTATACAGAATTACGTATAAATCTGTAGGACTTCTTTCGAGGAAAGAACCAACATCGATCAAAACAATCGAGCTCGATTGTTTTGACTTACTATTTTTAAGAAAGTTGTGTGGTTAGCGCCTGTGCATTCATTTTACTTTGGCCGAAGCTTGTGAGCATACAAATAAATTGGTCAGAATCTATCAATAAGTAGATCTTTGTCTCAAAAGTCCCACAGATTTATTCAAAGCCCTTTATTCCTGCTTGACCACGCACTACGTGGAAACATAGTATACATTTTATTCTGCCGGTAGCGAAGCAGCGCACATTTTCGCACCTGCCAAAACTTGAAAAGTGATGTGAATTCGATGAATGTGGATAAGGAAAAGAAGCCTAAGAAAAATTGTGTTCCAAATTCCGAAAAGCTTTACCAAAATGAGTCAAGATAAAGCGCTCGCTTGGGTTCGGCTTTTGAATATTACTGGTTTTTTTGTTTCTCTCTTAAATTTTGTACTTCACACATTTTGTGTAGCCAGTGCCAAGTTTTGTAATATTTCAAATGAAGTAAACTATTTCACAATTGAAACAATTCTCAGTCATGTTCTAAGTCAAACAAAGTAAGTCACAGACAAGTTCAAGTCATGATCCAGTAAAGTGGAGACTTTACTTTTGTGTTTACTTTATTTATTTATTTAATAGTCACCAACATGATGTACGTCATTGTTACAAAGAAGGAGGCAAGCAATGGAAACAGGGTAAACGTCACCACAATTATAGGTTTCTATGGAGTATTGGAAACAATACGAAAATATACTATTTACCAATGCTCATGCACGATCACGAATACTTAATGGATAAATATCCACCGTTTACACATTAACACTCGTAATAACACAAATTTTAAAGAACACAGTAAAACATAAGAGTCGTCGAACTCACGTTCTATTAAAATCCTGAACTAGGTAGCCCCGACTTCTACCCATCTATTTATTTATTTTTACCTACTGTCACATAATCTGTTAATCAAAATAAAAAAAATTACAAAAAAAATGTTTGTAATTATTTATACTTTTTGATTTTGAGTTATAATCAGATTAGAAAATTCAGCAGAAGTAAAATTGGCTGACTATAATTCAATTTCAAAACTGATTAACTGAATGGGATAAAGTCCACAATATAACTAAACTTCCGACTTGCCCGGCTTCACCTTCCACATAATAACATATAGCTCGTCTGTCAAGCATATATACAAACGTTACTTTGTGCAAATTTCCGTACACTCTAATGGCAGTAAGTAAACAAACAGACTTCAGGGGTTGGACGTCATTCCGCATTGCAAGGTGAAATTTCACCTCGCGTCAACAAGGAAACCGGCAAACTTGCCTGCTAAGCAAATTGTTTACTGTTTATGTGGCGTAGAACGAACGGAGGTGTGGGACATATGACATTTTAGCTACAGTATAAGTTTACTTGTAAAGATTAGCTTGAAGGTGACGATACCTGTAATTAATTTGCAAGAAACGCTACTAGAATACAATTTAAAATTTCTACGCTTTAGAAGTTTTAACTATATAACAATTCAACGTCATCAGCCAGAGCGTCCACTGTTGAACAAAGGCAGTTGGAAAGTCCGTGTCTACACAGTAAGACGGTGATTGGGGGTCAGTACCGTTTTAATTCTGCCTCTTTCGTTGAAGCGATCACGCTATTTGAGGACTAAATACGCTAAAGGCCCCCCTTAAAGAGGGCTTCGTACCATAAACCCCACGCTGGGCAGGTTGTTTGGGTATTGCAGAACACTCACAGCTTACTAAGAGGACACTATAGTTCTGGTCGCAGTTTTAGGACGTACCCAGATCCAGAGAGATAAAGTAATATAATTTATCTTATTTTTAAACGTAATAAACTTTTATCTTACACAAACTTTACCAAAAACATGTTCTTATAAAAAATATTATCAGCATCACCGACATTTCATCCCGAAAAGTTCCTCGTCTCATTTTTCCGCCTTACAATTTCCGTGAAATTTATTTTCGCGTCACAACTCGTCGGCATATTGAATATCTGTTCTCGACGTCCGTATTACCCGTACCTTGTGAGCTTGTGACACATTGACTGTGAAGTTTTGCGAGCCGTTATAAAAGAAGCTCAAAATCAAGGCTTTAGGGGTTACCAGGTTAACCTTTAGGGTTTAAAGCGGAAAAGCACCACGTTGCACGTTTGATGGCAAAGCATACAAACTTCCCAAACTCTTTTGTTCAATAGTGCAGTCGTCGTATGCCCAAAATGATTAACAGTACCAATGAGGCTATCAAAGGGCTTAAACTAATCGTCACTGTCAAAATAGTAATAGGCAAGGTACTCTAAGGGCCGCGTATTTCGACAGCGCTCTCTATTCCAAGCATTTATTTTTTTGTGATTCTACTTTTTTTTTTAATTATTATGTCAAGGATCAAGCCTACTTTATCAATTTACCTACCTTCGCTTTTATAATAGCAATGTGTAGGTCACATTCTTATTATAAAAGCGAAAGTTTGCGTGCAAGTGTCTGATTACGTTTACATCTTCATGATGAAATGGCTAAACGGATTTGGATGAAATTTGGAATGTAGTCAGGTTATTACCGTAGATTAACTTATATGGGAAAATTATAGGATTCCTGTATGATAGCGAGTGAAACAACGGGCGATGCTAGTATAAGACAAATAAATGCTTTTTATATATTTCCTGTAAATCAAAAAATTAAGTCGCCTAAACTCGTCATTGGCTTTCTGACCACAATAGTACGGTAACTGTACAAAAATCGTGAGCATTCTACTTACTACATGCAACTTATCTGTCAATGTATCAGGTCATCGTACATACGGCTTCACGAGTAATCGGTGTCGATAATACGAACATGATATCGGAAATCTGTCATATAGACCGTCATTTCCGCAACATGTGTTTAAAAATCACGAAGACTTATAAAAAGCCCTTTACATTGCATACTTGGATTTAATAAAGTATAAGCCAAATTATTCGATGACGAACAAAAATCGAAGGCGACGTTAATCCCAGGACTCGAATGGAGATGCGATACACTTGGCCAGCAGGGAAGGCGCACGATGGACCAATTAACAGACAAGACAAGAGACCAGAGAGGTGACTGCGGACCGGAAATCAACCACCGGGCAGACCTCAAGCTCGCTGGTCGGAAACATCGCTAAGGCAGCAGAAAATCAGTGTACAGGATCGGAGAAGATGGTGCTCTGAAAGGGAGATATATATTCAGCAGTTAGTGGAAAATAGTTAAAGATAAAATCAAAACCATAAAACCTGTTAATAGGTGTATGAAACGAAACCTTATAAAAATATTGGGAAGCTAATTTAGACAGAACGCATTTAAATGTCAATGACTTGCTTAAACTTGTCTATCTCTTTAAAGTTTCTCTCCGTTAACATGTTAACATTATAATTTTAGACTGTGATAAGTTTTACTTAACTATATTTTAACTTTGCGGTTAACTTGTAAATTTTCAATGAATACTATAAGATGGTAGAGTATAATTAAACCCATTCAGAGGACAAAAAATATTACACTCTGCTATTGCTAGGCTTTTTTTACCATTAGATAAGTCAGACAGAAACAGAAAATTTTGAAAGATACTCAATACAAAATATGCGTTTATATTTTCTTATTTTTTTATATACTTAAATTAAATTAAATTAAATTAATTTCACCTTTAAAATTCATAATGACAATACACCGTAAAGACCCTTCCCAATATTATCTAATTTTGGGAATACGAGTAGAAAATGCCCATTATCTAAGCACGCGCCTGCATGAAATCTCTCCCTGATTAAAATCGAAGCCGTAAAAAATCATGGCACCTCCTAACGAGCAGTCGCTTCACCTCATGTTTGACTTTTGACTTTGTCGTTTCAGAGTTAAGAACATTAAAATATTGGCAAATAAATAATTCATATGCATATAGCTCCCTATACGTCACCACGAGATCGTTGTTCCGACAAAAACGCACCAAACTTGGAGTAAAGTGATGGTTGCGGGGACTTAGATTTCCCATTGGCTATCTTAAAATTATAACTACGTACGCCTAGCAATGAAACATCGAGAGTGATTTTTTTATATGTCTATTATGACCGATTCGTATTGCGCTTCGATCATCCTGAGTGCGGAATCTATATACTGTGTTTTGCAAGTATATAACGACTGCCAGTATGAGAATAATGTATTTAAAAGTTATGGTTTCAGAATGTTTTATTAATTTTTTATTAATCTTATAAGAATACGAGTATCAATCATTCACTGACTGAGAAGGCAAACCTAAATGTTTGTGTGAGTAATGACAAATCCAGGGTGCATTATTTTTAAATAATAATTAAAAGCCTTTTTGTACACAATACTCTCGTACTTGTACGCTCTCTCGCTCACACAAGCAACAATTTTTTTTTATTGTATATAATTACTATAAAACTCCAACAGCAACAGAGCAAACATCTCGTCCTTCACTTGAAAAATAAAAATAAAAACTTGCATGAATCAACATGAAATTAGTAAGACATTTTAAATTTTAATGAAAACGTTGCAAAAAAACTTGTTTAATCAACCTCAGTGATTTTATATCGTTTAAAATATTGAATGTGCGAGGGAGATAGAACTATGATCGATTTCCTGCACCTAGCTAAATGCTAAAACCTGTCTTTTTTGTTTAAAATATTACTTGATAGGTAAAAGAAAAAAATAAATTACAAAAACATCTCGGCGCCGAAATGAGACATTGTAATCCATTCTACCAAACTTAGTCTAATTCAATTTAGAGCCAAACTTGCGCTCATTCGTTATTGTTTACGCGAATTTCTGTATTTTTCCGTCAACAGAATAAAAAGCACCGCAAGCTTTTGACATCAACTTGCCAACGGAAAATAATTTATTGCTTAGCACTCGACTCGTTCGCACTGAATTTCAGAATGGCCGAATAAACACTACTGAATTTCGGATACGGACTTATTCCAGGATTAACAAATAAACACTCTTTAAAAGTGGCTTAATTTTACTCGAAATTTCTGTACACATAGAACGCTTTTAGTATTCCCGTTTTCCTTTTAACATTCGTTCTATTTTAAATTTTACTTCAAATCGTTAAAATAGGAACTTATTTTGTGTGAGGACAATAATGTAAGCTCTTCCTATGAATTTACGGACAATTTTTTTTATTTTTTTTTTGCAACCTTCTAGAAAAACAAACTGAATTAAATTTTTGTATTACATTTTGTGATCAAATCTACGATCAGATAGACAAAATCTCTGTTGTTTTGTTTTTATTTTCTATGCGATGTAGAAAATCATCGAGCGGTGTAAAAATAAACATCATTCTTTGTCTGCATGTCGACTATTCAATCTACGAGATAATCCTACCTACGGCTTCGTACGTGCAAGACACGCTATGTCACGTCCTCACCCCTAGAATAGGTCCACAAACATTACGGATGCAGCGTACAACATCGCAAATAGAACTTGAGAACTGTTGTAAAGATGTACAGCGTCCGATTAGGACGACCGTCCACCAAAGCGGAAACGTTCGCCGAGCGACCGAATAGCTTGGCATTGCTATGAGTTGTAGGGATGACAACCTTGCGATCATAGGGCTGTGGGTGGATATTTTAAATTTAATTTAAATAATACTAGGTATTCTTTTGAACTGCTTTGACTACTTTGGGGTGCAGCCGGGTTATGTGGGATTATACCCACTAATAACTTATACTGCTCCTCGGGAATCCTAGGTATCCTAGGTATATATCATTGCCAAGTTAAAACCGTACACAGGTTTCTGACCACACGCCACCATTATCAGGTGCTGTCTTTTTAGGATCAACTGAACGAACATCACAAGTGAAAGCCGCGACAGGCCTTTGTCACAAGCGACAAGATCGTGTTTTAAATTAAATTACCATGCTTTTCTATCAGTGAGTGCCAGCCCTTCAACGGTGGCCCACAGTAATTCCGCTCTATCAATCTTACCGATGCCGCTTTAGCGGGACGGTGGTCCTAATCCGAAGACGTGCAACCAGTAATATATTCTGTGGCGTAGTAATGTATTCGGTGGGTGCCGGCTGGGCCATTGTGAGAGCAATCAAGGATGCAATAGACAAGCTTGCAGTTGCCGAACTGTAGGGCCTGACAATGGATATTTCAATAATTTTCAGGCATAGAGATACAATTGCTTAATGTTTTCAGGCTTATAATTATTTTAAAGAAAAAGGAGAGAAAAAATACTTGTTTTAAAAAATCTGTCTATATCTACGTATGCTATAAGGTTGTGTCATGCTTATCGTAGGGTTCTGTAGTTATGTAAGAAATGAATCAGAGAATTGACTCGGGCGTTACTTTCCGAAGTTCATTTTCAAACCGAGTCTTTAGTGACCAATCTGTAGTGTATTTTCTGTGCAATATCACGTCTAGTACAATAAGAACAAGGGGTCATTTGTTTTTCTTTAACTTTACAAAGAGTTTTTTAGTACAATTAATGTTATATAATGGGAAAACAAAATAATTTAAACTGTGTGTTTATGTTTTAAGTACATTAGTTTTATTGAAATAAAACCATCCGTCTATGATGAATAGTAAATAAAAAAAAAATTTAGTATGTTATAGTTATAGTTACCAATATTTTTGATTCACGCCTACATCTCCCTCTCTTCAACCACAGGGATGACTGGTAGAAAATGTTTTAACATGTTTTTGGTTGCTGTTTGTTTATTGTTGTCTTTTCAACCAATTTTTTTATTATTACTTCTTTATCTTCCATTCATGCCACAAGAAAAACTTAAGTTTTTCTTTAAATTATTCTTTGTTTGTTGTATTATTGTTTTAAGTTAGTTTTAAGCTTAGAATATGGTCCATAGGTGGGCGAATTGGGGTAACCTGTAATGCCCACCCAATGGAAAATAATTGATAAATAAATAGACATTAACTCCTACTGTTGTCCCTAATACGTTGTATGTGTGTGCAATAAAGCATTAAATAAATAAATATCTATTGTTTTGAAAAATGTACAGAAAAGGGGACACCCGATTAGTTCAACCGTTGAACTGGTGGGAGATTTTTGCCCAGTAGTTCAACTGCGTATATTTTCTAAGAGATAAATTACTGGGACAAGCTACTTATACCGCACTTGTCCACTATCACACCCAATTTCAACCGCTGAACAAGTGGATTTTTTTCATCCCAGTAGTTCAACTGCGATGGTGGCGAAGCATAAGGACAATTTCGCAGAATGCCTCTTTATCAAAACGCTATTATGGCGGCAAACCGCCGATTAAAATCTGTGATGGTTTATTTTTACCGCGGAATTTTTAGGAGGAAAACAGCAACATTTACCTCTCATACCTTTCAGTATTAATGGCGTATTCAGCTCAATTACTCCACGCGGAAAGCCTACTTTACCTGTGCTATTGATTTTTGCTCAGTTAATGGAGTGAATTGACCTGTTTCGGATTTTAACGTTTTATCGACGGCTTCGGTATAAATTGCGTGGGTTATTTTAAGAACATTCACTTTTTAATATGCGACGTTATTAGTTCTTCATCTGAAACGAAGATAAAAGAAAATAAAAACCGGATTTTAATTATTAAGTGTAAAATTTAAATTCAATAAACAAACTGTATGATTAGGTTTCTGTGTAGTTATATACGGGAGACACCACAGAAGAGAAATTTTTTTTACCTTCTCTTCTGTGGGAGACACCATTGTTCTTTATATAACGTATAACATAACTTTTGGCTTAACTTGGATAATGTTAGTTCTTATATTTATATTTAACCTCGAAATATTTTGAGTTTATCACAAAGATCTTATAAACTACTAGTTGTTACCCGCGACTTCGTTCGCGTGCACATAAAAGTATCCTTTTTTTTTTTTTTTTTTTTTTTTTTTTTTTTTACTTTGGGAAATGCATTTACGCATCCCCGCCGTGTGGGGACACGAGCGGGGTATGTCGGACTCGAGCGCCACGGCCTCAGCAATGGCGCTAATACCGACTAAAACCCAAAGGTGTTCCACCGCTGCAGCACGTCGGACGGGGGCCGCGGGACCATGCAGAGTATGCACCGCAACCCCCTCCCGCCGCCTGCCCGCCCCTGGGCGGACCCGCCTCGGGAAGCACCCCCTTCCCTCCCCTTGGTACGACGCGCCGGAACACCGGGCGCGTCGTCCACCCCTGGGGGTCTGTCACGACTGTGACTAGAAGGACGGATGTCCACCACATCCGCCCCCCAGACCCCCCGACTCGCGTCGCCGCTACCCAGCATAAGGCTGGGACGCCGACCGAGCCCCGCAGCCACTCAAGGCCGCCAAAGACTCGCACCGCCGCTACCCGGAATGTCCAGGGCGCCGGGCGAGCCTACCCCCTCCGTCCGGACCTCGTCCGGACCGCCTTCTACACGCGCTCCAGATAAAAGCTCTGGGGCGCGCGGAGAAGGCCCCGGGCCCTACAGCACTACTCTCCAAGGAGAGATGGGTGCGAGGGCCCCGACTTGCGCCGCCGCTACCCAGCATAAGGCTGGGACGCCGGCCAAGCCCCGCAGCCACTCAAGGCCGCCAAGGCTCGCACCGCCGCTACCCGGACTGTCCGGGGCGCCGGGCGAGCCTACCCCCTCCGGGAGGCGTAAAGCCTCCCCAACACACGGTCGCAGAGGATAGGGAGAGCGGCGCACCGTAATACCGACACTCCTCTTCCCCTGCGACCCCACCGCGCCGCCATCAAACGGTGACGGCCCCGTCTCCCTCAGCTGCAGTGCGACCCCCACACTGCAGCCCACCTCAGTTGCGGCCCAGATCCCACCGCAACCTACCGGCCGCTTCGACAGGGCCCGTGGCAAAGCCCTAGAAGAAGCGGCCCCTCCTCGGGTTCCACTTTGCTTCACCGTGGGTGGGGAAAACCACGGCTACTGAGCCCCCCCGCCGCGACAAGGCGGGAACCCACTGGGGGGGACATAAAAGTATCCTACGTCTATCTTTGTGATATACAGCAACTCCAATTTTAAAGTTACTTTTTTATCAGTTTGTAAACAATGTAGTCTCCATTTTCCAAATATTTTTCGAGTTTTTTTTTTTATACATTGTTCATTTCTACTTTCCAATATTTTTTGTGAGCTAACAGTGTGTGGCGTGCGTTGGCCTCATTCCGTGCAGTGACCATTTAGGTCATTGCATTTGGTAGTGTGCTCGTGGCTTTATATCGCTTGATTGTCGGTTACCTACACGTGGCAACAGTGCTATTTATTCCGAAAGCTCTTCGGAAATATAGTTGACCGTGATCGCTGATAAAGCTCCGAAATTGTGTTTTATTAAACTTATGTGTAGAAAAAACAAGTAAATTTATTCATTCATCTTCGAAAAGTTATCAGTAGAGTGGTTAACCTTCCATTGTTACTACATGTCTTAATTACGTCGTTATCGTTGTTCGAAAAAGAGACGTTTTCTATTGGTTAACTTATTATGAGATATTTTAAGCTACCATAGAAAGTTATGTTTATATTTCTTGGTTTATTTAACTTATTAAGAGCATAAAATAGGTATTATGTATGCAGTTGCTCCGAGAGAATGTGCTTCAGAACCCACAGACTAATAAAACGAGCGCAAGAGTCGCGAGACGACATCAAAGACATTAATTTCACGGTTGAAGTAAGCTGAGTGTTTAAGTTCTAGCGTATTTTATTAAGTTGTGATACTTTTAGACATAAATGTATGTATTTGCTAATAATTAATAGAAACTCTTTTTTTCAAAAACGAAGTGACGGTTGCAAATGTTTTCTATAACATTCCTATTAGTAATCACGGGGTAGATCGGTTTTTCTGCTCCTAAATTTTCGTAACTTTTTATCATCCACCCGCATCTTCAGTCTACCCGTGAACATGGCGCATGCAACTGTGCCCAAATATCGGGAACTCAACAAAAATAATAACCGTGGTAAATATCCCGTGACTATTAATAGTAATGCTGTGTTTACAACATTACTATTAACGCGAAACACTGCAAAAGTCTAAAACAATGTTTTTTATATCTTTCGCTCGATGAAGTGCGTAAATTTCCCTAAAAATCATTCATTTAAAAAAAGTATGCATTTTAATACTTTCCCTAATAGGTATACCTACCTATAATTTATTGTATGCACCAAAATTCTAGCTATATAGTTATTTATAGTGTCTGAATAAAAGGACTGTGTTATTCAGACGTTTTTATAGTGTTTTTTTTAGATGTACTTAGTTTTCTACGGAATCTTAACGTCTGTATACGAATTTTATGCGACAACTCTATTATTTTCTTTATAAATTATTCCTAAAACTGGGAATAAACAGGTTGAATTTTGTTAACTACGGTACAAATGGGAACTTCAAATTTTTGGTCGCAACAAAACCAAGAAATTGTAAAAAATTGTAAATATTTTCAGAACATACCGTTTTGTTCAAAACTTTGAGCTGTTAATAATTGGAAACATTTTACATCGAGGAAAAAATACGGATAGCCAAGTTTTTTTTTTTTTTTGATTTCCACGCATAACATAAGCACTCATATTTTTGAACAGAAAATCAAAAGAGGTGGTTCAATTTTTACTTCTTACGAAAATATAACGATCGTGTGCTGAAAAGTTTTACATGGTTTCAACTTCACAAATTAAACTTTTTCAAAATGATGTCCATTAAGATCATCTGTACAATTTTATATGTACTAATAAAGTATTTTAAAATATTTGCTCGTCGCTTTTATAGCTGCAAATGTAACATCAAACATAGTAGTATATAGTTCCATTACGTTTATCGTGGAACTGCATACTGATGATAGCTAGGTTCAAAGGCCGGCAAACGCCTTGAGCAAAAAGCGGCGTAGTAGGAGAAAAGTTGGCACATGTACACGTACGTTAAAATCTCCCAGCGCAAACTTCGTTCCGCCAAAGAGGCCTACAAATCAACTGCTGCGGAGATGACGTCATTGCTCAAGTTGTTTGCCGCTAACTATACTTCACATACATTTCGTAGGTGCGATACAGTTGACGTGCAAAAAACGGGGCACATGGTATTAAATATCGAGTTGAAAACATTTACGCGGCGCGTCCGATGAATAACGCAACATGGACTCATCCTGTAGCACTCGGCATGATGCGAATAAAAGCAGCCAAAAAAACAGATCAATCCGGATCGTACGGAATTTCAATGTAACTGAAGCTTTTAAAGGAAATCCCGATTTCTTCAGGCGAGTATTTGTGATTCAGAATCGGGTTGATTAATTTATAGCTTTCCGAGGGATTGAAAAGACTTGATTTGGATTAGAAATGGTGTAGCAGAAAAGCGGGTTGCGTGGTGCTAAAAATACGTTTGATAAAATGGAGTCAGCTGACTGAAATGTGCCTTAATAACGAATTATTAGTACACCGAACGGAGACCTCGCGACCTCTGGTAATTATAAATAGTACTAAAATGGACGGATCGCTAGAGAGAGTAGACTCGGAGAAGTTCGCTTCGTTCGCTCAATAATTTATCACGAAATATGATAATGTTTGACATGACATGTTATTGACATTCCATATATTTTCTATATTAAACATCGCTTATCCTCCAATAAAAATGCAAACCAAAGCACAAAATAGGCAAGACTGGGAAGCTCTGCAGGAGGCCTTCATCCGAAGAGGGGTCCCCAACCTTAATCTATAAATAAAGAATGTTAAAATATAATGTAATAATACAAATCTAATACATACTAATCTAGTAACTATTAATATTAATTTCAAATCTAAAATAAAAATGAAAAATGTAAAAACTAAGTATATAAAAATAATTAATTGTACTAAACTTAACTAGAATTAATAATACTAAATAAGAATAAAAGAATGTCAAAAAAAAAAAGTATAAAATTATAAACTAATATTAATATAATGAAGTTTATGTTTTGTAAGGGAAGAAAGTTAAAAGGCTATTTTATTTTATTATCCTCCAATAGCCAGTAATAATATCATAGTCAAAGACATAAAGGGGTAGACACCTAATCAGCAAATCAAACTATCTTGAAATAAAGTACACCAGATTGACGTACCTGTCAAATCAAATTAAGAGCTCCATACAGTTGTCATTCTCATCTCATATTGATAAAATCTCATAATAATGAGACAAAAAATGGTAAACTATACAAAAATATCATGCCAAAATTACAAGGATTCACAGGAATCAAAGAACACCACTGCCACATCCATCTTTAAGTCCTGAAATATACTTTAATAGGATATAAAATTATTGAATAATGTAAACAGAATAGTCGCTATGACAACGTTTAGGGATGTCAATCGAATTTCGGTTAGTCCAAAAATCGATTATTAAATGAATTTTTTTTTTTTTGATATATCATGATTGAGGATTGTTTCTTGTACTGTAAAGAAGATCGGCGACGGACATTGACGCAGCCCTTTGATAATTTTATTCGTCGATTAGCAATTGACAATCACTTCAATCGGATTAAAACACGATTAATTGGCTACATCATCATTATCAGCCAAATAAGACATCCACTGCTGGACAAAGGCATCCCCTTAGAAAGGTACGATCAAATACGTAAATATTGAGAATGCTCCATCGCCTCTAGTTTTTTTTTTAAGAGTCTGAACGATAAGGAATTCACGTGGAATTTATTTGACTATATACTTTATCCAAAAATAATCAACGGTTTAATCGAAGTTCGTTTTTTTTTGTCCGATAGAAGAATCTAATACTGTGAGAATTCTGTGATTTTAGAGAAAATTATGTCAAATGTAAAATACAATGATGAAAGATGAAAATTAAATTAAAATTAATACCTTAGACGAAGCATCATACGATCCTTGATTAATACATAATGGAATGTCAGTCAAAAGAAATGTCATTGTCAAAATATGACAAATTAATGTCACAAACTTTTTAAAAATACTGGATGGCTTGGCGATCGCCTCACAGAAAGTTAAACATTCTTCCACGATGTCCTTCCACTCGCCCCCTAACATATCGCATTCCTGTTTGACGTCGAGGAGGGCATTCAGTATGGAAGGGATCGCATTCGGGGAAGTTTTGTGAGCAACTGTTCTACACATCGGAACAGCAAACAGTTTATGTGTACAGTGTGTGTTTGTGTGCACTTTTAGCAAGGGACGAAATAAGGGGAGAGGCTTACGCCCAGCAGTGAGCTGGACTCTTTTGTAGAGTCAGGGGAAGTAGATAGATAGATAGATGTCTCTTTATTATTCACACCAGAAATGACATACATAAGACAGGAAAAAACTACTTCAAATTAGTGTAACAACTGGCAGTCTTATCGCTTAAAGCGATCTCTTCCAGGCAACCTCAAGTACCACACTGTTTTCAGCCGCCAAGCAGTAGTGTGGAAGCATTACTGTGTTCCGGATTGAAGGGATTTTTTAACGGAATTACTGAACATAAAGTGATTAAGGATCTAGTTCCTCATCTAGTAGCGGTCAGTACACTGCGCCATTTCAGCGCATGGTTGTAATTCGAAACTTAGATTGGCGCTGAACTGATATGGGAAACTTGACGCTTATCATCATGCCAGCAACTTACACGTATCTTCCGTATGTTTCATAAAAACCTACCTCTGAAAACTATTTTTCTTTCACTATCCCGAAATCTAACCGCCTAAAAATCGATTCAAGGCAAAATATATAATTTTGTAAGATAAATATCTTATAACTTTGTAAGATAAAATACCTTACAAAATCTGCTGCTTACATTTACATTATATTATCAGCCAGAAGACGTCGACTAGTGAACATAGACCCCCTTAGCCGGCACACCGACCGACAACGTGCCACTTGCTTCCTCCGGTTGCCCGCGACTTTCACAATGTCGTCGGTCCACCTAGAGGGAGGCCTACCTACGCTTCGTCTTCCAGTTCGTGGTTGCCACTCAAGAACCTCTCTTTCCCATCGGTTATCGGTTCTTCGAGTGATGTGGCGTACCCATTGCCTTACTTTGCATCCATTTCCAATTTCAACCAACGACTCCCGATGTCTTATTTCCATAGCCGCATGCAACGATAACACCCGCATTGTGAACGAGCGATGCCGTCACACGAACGTTCACCTTTGGCTTCTTTCTGCTCCGCTTGAACGCTCAATGAACCCAACTTCACGACTGTCAAAGTAGCATAAAACAGTGCAGTTCATAGTTCACTTTAAGAACACAACAAAACAGCTTCATAATTTTACTATGAAAACTGACGTGGTTTTGATACATTTTGTTTTATGAAACGGGAAGGCAAGATGAAGTCGCGCGCGTTTCTCGCTTAGCATTCCTTGATAAAGGTCACCGAATGTGATCGAAACTATTGTCGGAATTGAGTCGGAATAACCGACTCAATTTAACGCGAGTATTCCCGTTTTATTAAAATAATTGTTATTTGCTTCATAATTGTAGCTAGCCACAATTCATTTATACAACGTGTCTCAGAAAGGTGAAAGGTTATAAACAATTTTAACTATGGGACAAACCCTCAAATAGCAAAAAAAAACAGCTGTTCCATACATTTTGTCGAGTGTCATTGACATTTTACTACGGAACAGCTTTTTTTTTGCGATTTCAGTGTTGGTCCCATAGTAAAAGTTGCTCGTAATGGTGAGCACATACATTCCTTTCAATATTTTTGCACCTTGTATGTACTACAACACATTTTCTGATAAAAAAATTGAAATTTGCACACGGAAAATTATATTTTGCACACCAAATATTTTTTTAGCTTTGGTGTTTATAGTTTGGTTTTTTTAATACCTACAATTAAGGCTGTGGACAACCTACATATTTATATATAAAAAATATAATGTATATAATGAAAAAATATTATTTATAAAAATAATATATATAAATAGGATGACAATAAATATAAATAAAACAGATGTGGGCAAACCGCTTTTTTTGTGGTTCGCTTACAAACTTACAATACCCAACAATTATTTTAAAAAAAACAACTCATGGCAGTTTTTTTTTTCATTATTTTTATTATGCTGCGCGCTGCTAGTTGGTATATGTGTAACTAGATATTTTATCACAGAGCTTATTGAATAAGACCCAGATAACATAAAAAGAAACATAATCTTATTTCAAATTAGTAAAAAAAACAATACGCTATACAGAATCAGAGCAGAACGCAATGTAAGTCACGGTGTCTAATGGGATCATTGTCTGCACCAACTCACATAAGAGATTATACTCTTAAAATGATTTAAGAATTCAGTTTAGATGCAATACCTTATATCGTGATTAGATATAGCAAAAAGGATTGGCGATTGTATTAGCTTATTGCTCATAAAATAAAATAAGATATATTAGGTTTCTATTTCCACCATTGTAAAAACGGTGTTGTGTGCCAAAAACAGTCATGTCAAATCGTCCACAAAACTTCGGAGCTATTACAATCTGACTCAGTGATCAAAATGACGCATTGAATTCGGCTCCGCTGCAGTTTGTTTACAGCTCATTGTAACCTAGCAACCAAGTTTCGCCAAAGAGTGCGAAACATGATGTGAAAAGTAAGTGAATAAAAGAGATAGCTGCGATCCGTTGCTGCGCCCCTCTATTTTAACCAGTATCCTTCAAAAACCATCGATTTATCTGTTTAAAATATAGTCAATTTAAGTAGTAACTAAAATCTCTTTAGCTGTTAATGAGCTAGTTTTTAACAAACGTACTTACACATTGTCCCACTTAGTATTATATTATGATTAGTAATTTCCTTGATTACTTGTATAGCGTACGTAATTATGGCAAGGTACCTTCTTTTACTAACGGCGTCATAAAAACTTTAATAAGTTAGAATTTAATTACAAACGTAAAACAGCTATGAAGTTAAATGACGAAAGATTATCGAGTATTTTCAAAACAGACTTCATCCTTACAGTATTAAAATCTTATCAAAAGTTATCTCCAACGTTGTTCGAACAATATTTTGAAGTTCCACGTTTATGAAAGCGCATTGATAAAACTTTACGGGCACGAACGGAACGGATCGGAACTAATAAAAGGTTTAACTTTTATTGGCCGCAAGTGTACACAATGTTGGTAAATTTGTACAAGCAACCAACTGTTTTGTATGAACCATTTATTAATCTGTTTGGTAACTGTTTGCAACTGTAATTGATAGTTGAACATTTCAGACTGTCCCTTGACAGCTGCAGTTAAATGCCTTGGGCCGGTATTCTGTATCTTCGTTCAAACTCGTAATGCGGCCTTGTTACTTTATCTTCGTGGAATTGGCCCGGAATGGTTCTTTGTGGCATAAACAATACCATTCCACCCGAATTTTACAACGCAGTCGCGTTACGAGCTTAAACGAAGATACAGAATAAAGGCCCAAGCTATGTGTTTAACCTAAAAGGGTTAACAGACATGCAGCCACGGCTCACGCCTGGTTCACACGGACTACCGTTTAAAAAACCAGAGAGAAATACATTTTTCTCTAATTTTCGTTGTTATCGTACCTCGTTGATCCTACCCTGTTTTATACTCAACAACAAAAACTCTACGTGCCAGAAAAAAACCTAAATATATTTTTTAACACATCAAAGTACCTATGCACATAGTCCCTTTATTAAAGAAAAAATTACATATAAGGCAAACTACCCGTACTACTTACGTTATTACACAAAACCACTGATCAAGATACCGCATTACGAGATTCGTTGTTCCTGCAAAAAATCACCAAAGTTTAAGGAAAGCGCGGGTCGCGGGGAGTGCGACATACATTCCTTTCAATATTTTTGCACCTTTTAATAAAACCTTGTATGTAAAAACTACAACACATTTTCTGATAAAAAAAAAATGAAATTTGCACACGGAAAATTATATTTTGTCTCATTGGCTATCTCAAGGTTACGTCTACTAGCGCCTAACAATCAACCAATCAGAGTAATTTCTTATAAGTGTATTTAGACTGATGCGTGGGCGCTTTGAGCATCTTGAATGCAGAATCTAAGGTGTGATCTGTGCACAAGACGAACAGTTGGATTACCTAGATACCATTGAAGGTCTAATAATTCAAAACCTCAAGCCCACTACCAATTGGCAGTATACTCAGCATGCTGGCGGTATTACCACGCCGAATGGCAATTTTTATGCGTTGCGCTCATTGAGCAACTCTGAACCGGCCTGAGGAGGCCTGTGTTGCTCTAAGATTGCGCCAGATAAACGCCAGCATTTTGGTTACGTGAATTAAATCGAACCAATTGTTCTTTTAAATTGCTGTGAATGAACATTGAAGCAGCAAAATCAACCATTATCAATCAAGCAAGGTCAGTTATTATAACGCTACCGTATAATTTTCATTTCAGTTACGGAAACTTTTCCCTTCGTACGCTATATTCGATAAAAGTGGAATGTATTTGTCAAGGCCAAAACGGAATTGGTGACAAGATCCCAAGCATTGGCTACAAATAGTACAACACTCATGGGCTGTAATGCGACCACCCCGAATAAAGCGCTTCCGGTTGCCGTCCCCGGGCCATTGGCAAACATTCGTGCCACTCTATCTGTGCATTGGTATAAACGGATGGCGCCTATCGCAACCCTTGAGGGTCAGTCAAGTGGCCAGCGCTATTTGGAGGGTTCCGTCAGTTGAAGCGCCAGTGGTTTAAAGTTCGAGATAAATTTCAATTTCTTCGATAGTGAGTCCTTATCATAATGCGGACAAATTCCATTTTATAGCACCACTCTATAGCTGCTTCTCACGGTTTTCTTATACTCCTCCCCGCTCCATTCCCTCCCTCTCCTAATTAGTTATTTAACTAGACGGGATTCTACTTTACATTACTTCGTTTATATGGGATGAAGACAATTTTAGTTGAATTTTAGTCAGAGCGTCTAGTTGACGCGTCTTGTATTAGCTAGATCAAATTCAATACAAATTCAATATTTTATAATACCTACATGGAAAACAAATTGATTCCTTGATGATGATGACACACATACACACACACAAGGACACAAGTCTACCTATCTACAATTGTACAACCGACATTACTTACCTACCTGCAGATAGCCCGCATAAAGCCCCATCTTCAGACGTTCTCCGATTAGCCTAGGGATCCCCAAAGCTCTCGCCGTGACCGCAGACAAGGCGATCGGTCGCCGTGACGATGCCGTCCCGGAAGCGGCCGTGTGCCGGATGTCCGATCCGATCGTCCGGAACGGCATGCGCTTGTCACATTCCTGCGGGGACGTGGGACTTATGACCTGGGAACCTTTAAAATAACATTAATTACTCAAGAGACATTAATCAGGGCCAGGCATGTTGGACGATCCTGGTTTAGTTGACAGCGCATCTGCCTTATGAACGGCAGATCCCGAGTTCGACGCCTGGCTAGGCAGATATTTCAATAATGAATTTAAATATCTGATCTATGCCTAGTGTTCCTTATTCACATCTATGTGTGTTCCATGATATCCCCGAATTCTATTTAGCTGCCATAAGTGTGAAGCGTTAATTATTAATTTACTTTATATGATTACTAGCTGCGCCCCGCAGTTTCACCCGCTAACCTACAGTTACTTTACACAACGGTAAATTTTTTCGGGATAAAAAGTAGCATATGTGTTAATCCAGTGTATAAGCTACCTCTATACCAAAATTTCATCAAAATCCGTCCAGCCGTTACAGAACAGGAACAAACACACTTATATACTTACACACTTGCACATAAACTTTCGCATTTATAATATTAGAGTGAAGTGTGAAAACTACTACTACTCTACTGCAAATATTGTTAAAACGTGTTTTCATGGTCCAAGGCCAACTAATATTTTTCTTTTTGTACTACTGAATAAATTATTTCGGTTGGTCAATTATTATATCCTAATTTTATGAATACGAAAGTAATTTTGTCTCTCTGTATGGGTGTTTAATTTTCGCGTTATCACGGCTTAACGGCTGAACAGATCGACCTAAATTTTTGCATAGATATAGCTTAACGGTCGGAGAATATTAATTAGACATATATATATATATTGCCTAAAATCAATACAAATGTATACAAAAGAACAAGCCATTTTCTACGCATCAACGCACAGACCAAACCGCGTATGATAGATACGTAAAATCTAGGTTTAAACCCAGAACGTTTAGCGAAATTCCGCCTCTAAAGGATAAAAATGGACCTCTAAAGTTGGTATGGAAATAAAATATATTTTTGTGCTATCACGGCTTAACGGCTGAATAGACCTGAATTTTTGCATAGATATAGCTTAAGAGGGTCGGAGATTATTCTGCTTCAGCCTTTAAACATCTCACTGGTAAAACCTTCTTACAATAATTAATAATAATAATTTCTGTCCATACTAAGGTTGCCTGGAAGAAATCTCTTTAGGCGATAAGGCCGCCCATTATACTGCCGGATATTTAATTATTGTTTAATTTTAATTTTAATTGTATTTTCGGTGTTTAATAAAGTTATATTGTATTGTATTGTACATTTTTAACCACTGTTTTACCTATTACTCAAACGTACAAAATCACAAATAGTATGTACATTGTTGTATCCAAATAAACGAAGACAAATGATCAATCAATGACATAATAGTCTATTATTGTCACTTTATTCCGTCCAGCATGATTCAATAAAGGCCGAAATCTCCGGACGCGTCGCGTATCCCATAAATATTAATTAGACGGAACCCTTGTGTTATTTATTGTGGACACTTACGGACGGACAAGTGAGTGTTAATCGAATTTTATTTTATTTGATTTGTCTAAACGTTTGTATTGTTTCGCATTAAAGTAGTTTTTAGTAAAGTAATTAAAATCTCAATGTTAAGGCTGCTTTTACATAATACGCACTATCTCGCTCGTACCTACAGCTTAGCTGGTACCCGACAGGGTCCACAATTGTGACCAAAATTTAAATCTACTAAGTACCAACATACATTGTGGAATGCTAAAATAAATATGAATATGAATACAGTCAATATTTTGTTTTAATAAAACGGGAATACTCACGTTAAATTGAGTCGGTTATTCCGACTATAGTTTCGATCACATTCGGTGACCTTTATCAAGGAATGCTCAGCGAGACACGCGCGCGACCTCGTCTTGCCTTGCACAAAACTTTAAACAAAATGTATCAAAACCACGTGAGTTTTCATAGTAAAACAGTCAATATTTTTAATAATATTATGAGTATTTACTGAGGATAATATTTAATTGGTAGGACTCTTCTGCAGACCACCTGGGGAAGTACCACACCTTTGCCAGTTACTTAACCGCCAAACAGTAGTGTGCAAATATTAGTACATTGCATTTAAGGAAAATGTGTCCAGGTAAATTACTGGGCACAAACGAGATTTAACATCTAATATCTTGAGCGCAGTGCATTGCCGTGCATTGTTTTAAACTTTTGTTAGTTTGTAACATTTTTTTAAATATTTCTGTTAATTGCGAAAATGTTATTCCTTCAAGTATAAGTCATTTTATTATTTTCCAAAACTTGTGTTATTTCGAGTGCTAATGTGTAAAAACGGTGGATTTTTATTCATTGAGTGTTCGTAAACGTGCACGAGTGTTAATGAATAGTGAAATGTGTATTTTCGTGCTGCTTCCAATTTTTCCATAACTCCATAGAAACCATCATTAAAGTGTCCACCACTTCATTAAAGTATGACTTGGACTTGACCTTGACTCACTTTGCTTAACTTGGACTACGACTGAGACTTCTTTTTGCTGTCAAATATTGCGGTTAACTTAAAATATTACAAAATTCAACGTGCTAAAATTTAAGACAATACAAAAATAACAAAACAATCGCCAAGTGTCGAGTTTGCGAAGAGACAATTAATACAATTTTAACTATGAGAATCCAGGGGCTGTTTGTCGAAACTTGGTATTCTCATTTATATTTAACACAGTGGAAGTGAAACTCTTCGACTGAATGTTTCACGCGATTGTATTGACTAAGTTTCCACCTAGAAAGTTAACTGTTGCAATATCCACATTTTCTGTTAATTAATTTAATATTTCTAAGACAGATGATTATTAAAATTTTGGTTAATATTACAATACAATACAATATAACTTTATTAGACACCAGAAAGACAAAATTAAAAAAAAATACAATAATATTTTAAAAACGATAGTATAATGAGCGACCTTATCACCTAAAGTGATTTCTTCCAGACAACCTTTGGATGGACAGAATTATGACTTATAAACTACGGTCGGTGGTGTAGATACATAAAAATAATAATAATATGAAAAAAAACATATAAACCTACTACCTACATAAAATACACACAATTAATACAAACTATATATATATATATATATATATATATATATATATATGTCGACGCTTGAGCATAGACTTAATTAATTTGATTTAGTAAATATTAATTTTGTACATCAGACACTGATTTAATCACAGATTGATTAGAAAAATGATAAGGAAGTAATGTTATAGCGTTAATTCTAGTTTTAGAAAATATTAAGATGGTTTTTGATTTTCGTCACTGGTAATATTTAATGAATATTTGAAAGTGTTTGATTGATGTTCGAATACTACTGTTAATTCATAACTTGATTTATAATTGACAGACAATGCGTAATTATCATTGTAACTCGCAAAAATTATTAACAGTCCTTGAAATGATTATGGTACTCTGTCGGTTGAAACGGCAAGCTCCTAGTTTTGCTGATTCAATCGAAATTCAAAATGTGAGTTGCTTTAGAATTTATTTTAAAATTAAATAAGATTTATCATTAAGCGTAACAGTTGCTGTTAAGGTTATTCTAAGTAATTGATTGTAATATTGTCGCGAGTGCTTTGAAGGAACTAGTCAACATGGCCGCCATGGCGGCGAGGTAGACTTAAAAATACTCGTGACAGATTCTCGACACTTTGGCTCGGAGTTTCGCAGCGTGCGGACAGTTTTGTGAGTACCGATAATTATTATTTAAGTTGTGTTTAGTTTAGAATTAAAAAAAATAGTTGTCAATAAAATTAAAATTAAAAATTATCAAAATTAAAACGTATTGTGTCAGGCGGTATTTCGTTATTTCTGATGAGCGATCCAGGAGATGGAATTAGTGACGTCAGCACTGCTGACGTCACTATTTCTAAAAACTCGAATGAGGCAGGGACCACGTTATCAGAAGTGGGATTCACACCCACTTCTGGCGAACATTCTGGCGTGACCAATGACCATAATATTAACACTTCTGTTAACGGTGTCCCGGCTCAGTTTTTCTCGCAAATGTTGCAAATGATGAAACACGTGTCTGATCGCATGGCGACCAAGCCAGAGCCTAAGGTGAATATCAAAGACATATTTTTGCCGACGTATGATCCAGATGCAAATATCGGAGTACGTGAGTGGTGTCAGCACATCACCACTGCCAAGGAAACTTATAATCTTACCGACTACGAAATTAGAATGAAAGCGGGTAGTTTGCTAAAAGGTCGTGCAAAGTTATGGATAGATAATTGGCTCGTTTCCACTGCTACGTGGCAGGAATTGTGCGATGTGTTAATTACGACATTCGAACCTGAAAATAGGTATTCTCGCGACATTGTTCGATTTAGAGAACATAACTATGATAGTACGAAAGATATCGCGCAGTTCTTGTCACATGCATGGGTATTTTGGCGACGTATAACTAAAGATAAACTGTCAAATGATGACGCAGTTGAGGCCGTAATAGGGTGCGTCACGGATGAACGACTGAGAATCGAGTTGCTAAATGTGCGGGCTACTTCAGTTCCAGAACTGATTTCTGTTGCGTCATCTATACGTCGCGCAAAACGTCCAAACCCAAGCTCATTAAATGCGCAGCAAGGTCCTAGCAAACGCCGTCGGTTTTCGGATAAGTCTTCACTTTATTGCCAGATTTGTAAAAGATCTAATCATGATACACGCGATTGTCGTTTCGGTAACAAAAGTGGCGTCACTCAACCGCGTCCTCATGAGAATAAATTGCCACAAAACACTGACAAGCCGTCATGTACATTCTGCTCAAAGATCGGTCATACGTATGAAACGTGTTATAAACGGGAACGCGCTGTAGTTACAAAAATCAATTGTGTAGGGGCTCCAAAGTTAACTTCAATGCAAATTACGATCGGGGACTTGAAACTACATGCGATATTTGATAGTGGAGCAGAATGTTCATTGATACGCGAGTCAGTGGCAGCCAAACTTCCCGGAAAAAGAACTAATATTGTAAGTTATTTGAAAGGTATTGGTCAATTCACGGTAGTGTCATTAGCCATGCTTACAACGGTGTGTGTTATCGATGATTTGCGAGTGGAACTTCAGTTTCACATAGTACCCGACTATGAAGTGTGTGCAGACATTCTGATAGGAATTAATCTCATCGAGAACACAAACCTTGGAGTACTGGTAACTTCGGGGGGTGCTACTCTGTTTCATCAACCGGTGGTCAACCACGTGCGATTGCAAAGCGAAAAATTTGACAACCTAGATTGTGACTTAACGAATGATGATCAAATCACTGAATTAAAAATATTGTTGAATAAATACGAAAACTTATTCATCCATGGGTATCCACGCACGCGAGTTAATACCGGTGAGCTTGAGATACGGCTAAAAGACCCAACTAAGTGTGTTGAGCGCCGGCCGTATCGTTTAAGCCCGGTCGAACGCGAAAAGGTACGCGATATAGTAGCAGAATTGCTTAAGCATAACATTATCCGGGAGAGTAAGTCTTCGTTTTCAAGCCCAATAATCTTGGTTAAAAAGAAAAATGGCAATGATCGTATGTGCGTCGATTACCGCGAGCTTAACAGAAATACTCTACGCGACCACTACCCACTACCAATAATTTCAGACCAAATAGACCAACTGGCAGGCGGAGTTTACTACTCTACTTTTGATATGGCAGCAGGCTTCCACCAAATTCCAATTTCAGAGACCTCTATTGAAAGGACTGCCTTTGTTACGCCTGACGGTCTCTATGAATACTTAGCCATGCCATTTGGTCTAAGTAATGCCTGTTCCGTATATCAACGGTGTATTAATAGAGCGCTAACAGCGCTATTAAGTGAGCAAATATGTCAAGTTTACGTGGACGATGTCCTCTCGAAATGTAGAGATTTCTCTGAAGGAATCTCGCATATTGAGCGGATACTAATTGCTTTGCAAGTAGCTGGTTTCTCTATAAATGTAGAGAAAACTGCTTTCTTTAAACGCTCTATCGAGTATTTGGGGAACATCATATCTGACGGCCACGTTGGTCCAAGCCCAAGAAAAGTAGAGGCTTTAACGAAGGCACCTACTCCAACAACGACTAAGCAAGTAAGGCAATTTAACGGTCTCGCTGGGTACTTTAGACGCTTCATTCCCAATTTCTCTAGCGTCATGGTGCCACTGTATGAATTAACCAAAAAGGACGTCAAATGGGAATGGAACGAAAGACATGACCAAGCCCGCAATTATATTATCGAACATTTGTCTACTGCGCCTACCCTTACGCTATTCCAGGAGCACGCGCCAATCGAGCTCTACACAGACGCAAGCAGTCTCGGCTACGGGGCTGTCCTGGTACAGATCATCGACGGAAGACATCATGCAGTTGCCTACATGAGTCTGAGAACTACTGACGCGGAGAGCCGCTACCACTCATACGAGCTCGAGACTCTGGCGGTGGTGAGAGCCATCAAGCACTTCCGGCAGTACTTATACGGACGAAAATTCAAGGTGATCACAGACTGTAACGCTCTTAAGGCATCAGCGCACAAAAAGGATTTACTTCCCCGAATCCATCGGTGGTGGGCCTTCCTCCAGAATTACGACTTCGAGGTCGAGTACAGAAAGGGTGAGAGACTGCAACACGCGGATTTTTTTAGCAGAAATCCATCTACTGAGAGTGCCGTAAACGTGATGATGGGAAATACTGACTGGTTACAAATAGAGCAGCGTCGCGACGACACCCTCCGTCCATTAATTGACAGCATGACCACCAACGATCCAGCTCCTGGCTACGTACTAGAAGACGGTGTGCTAAAGAAAATTCTCACGAACACGACAGCAGGCACTCATAAACTAGTAGTAGTGCCGAGGTCATTTCAGTGGAGTCTGATAAACACCTATCACAACTCGCTACAACATCCTGGGTGGGAGAAAACTTTACAGAAAGTAAAAGAATCCTACTGGTTTGACAAGATGAATACAGTTATCAGACGCTTCGTCGATAATTGCGTCGTATGCAGAACATCCAAAGGCCCGTCGGGCGCAATTCAAGCAGAGCTTCACCCGATTCAAAAACCCACTGCGGCGTTCCAGGTGATACATATGGACATCACGGGAAAGCTGGGTACCAGAAACTCTGCAGGAAGAGACGAGTATGTCATCGTAACGATAGATGCATATACGAAGTATATACTACTGAACTACTCTACTGATAAAAGCCAAAGCAGCAGTCTGGCAGCACTGAAACGTACAGTACACCTGTTCGGAACCCCGGTACAAGTTATCGTTGATGGGGGTAGAGAATTTCTAGGCGAATTCAAAGTCTACTGCGATCGTTTCGGTATAAATTTACACGCAATAGCTCCAGGAATAAGCCGAGCAAATGGACAGGTTGAACGAGTGATGAGTACATTAAAAAATGCACTCACTATGGTAAAAAATTACGACACTGAAAATTGGCAAACGGCGCTTGAAGCACTACAACTGGCTTTCAATTGCACTCCACATAGAGTGACCGGCGTCGCTCCACTGTCATTATTAACACGCCGGCAACACAGTGTTCCGCCAGAGCTACTAAGATTAGTTAACCTTGAAGGTGAATGCATAGACTTTGACTTGCTTGAACAGCACGTGCAACAGAAAATGACTGCTGCTGCCGAGTACGAAAAACAGCGGTTTGACCAAAAAAGAGCGAAAATAAGACCATTTCAACGAGGGGATTACGTGCTCATAAAGAACAATCCACGTAATCAAACGTCTCTAGACCTCAAGTACAGCGAACCCTATGAGATCTACAGAATACTGGACAACAACCGATATATGGTGAAACGTGTGACGGGTAGAGGGCGACCTCGTAAGGTCGCTCACGATCAACTGCGTCGTGCGCCGCAACCGGGCGACCAAGTGGCCATGTCGACGAGTTCTGAAGACGACCAACAACAAGGAACAATTATTGAGGTTCCGCCTCAAGCACCCCAAGAACCGTCACCATCCACATCACTGGCGGCCCAACAAGAAGATGCCTCTACAAAGTGGTGAGTTCATTCCGTTACTAAAGTCTTAAATGCTAGGTGAACATTTTGTGACACTGTAGTATCTACGTGATCAATAACTCTTACGAAACTAGGATCTGTTGGATACCTAGGAGTTATGAGATGATAAAACTTTACAATAATATTAGAAAAGACTGTACAAATCGTTTACATTCCTTATGTCCGCTTCAAATTCAGTCATTTACAGAGCCTCTGTGGACCATGGTCAAATAAAGACCTAGACCACAGCATCGTCCTTCCTACATCCTTTAGAGCCCGTGTGGACCACGGCGTACATGACCGCTCATGACCACAGCAACAAATCCTAGTGAGCTTTACTAATTATTATTGGATAACACAAATAATTTTTACTGCACCATTTTTATAACAGAGCCTCTGTGGACCACGGTCAAATACATAAGACCTAGACCACAGCATCAACCTAGTTCCTACTTCCTTTAGAGCCTCTGTGGAAAACGGCGTACATGACCGCTCATGACCACAGCATCACCCATAACTACGAGAAAATTAAAATTATGCAATAGCGCGAAGAGCGTTTAATTGCAATGATTACTATTTTATAACAGAGCCTCTGTGGACCACGGTCAAATACATAAGACCTAGACCACAGCATCAACCTAGTTCCTATTTCCTTTAGAGCCCCTGTGGACCACGGCGTACATGACCGCTCATGACCACAGCATCACTCCCGTCTACGAGATAAAAGCAATTATGCGTGGAGCATTTGCTTTGATTATATTGATTGTTACAAAAACCTTTTGTCGTTGACAATAAAACAAACAACCACACTCACATTCCTTCGTACAGCAAATCTATTTCACTAAAACTTCAAAACCGTTGTTCAAAGTAATTATTAATATTAAGGGCTGGCTGATAGCTTGATTCTCTTAATTACATAGCCAACATTGGCAATATTAATAAAATTATGGATAAATAAAGCCACTGAGTTAAAATACGAATTTGGCTATCAGCTAGTGTACCTATGTCAATGGATACCTAGCTCAAAACCTAAAATGACCTTTCAGATCCACCCGCAGACGGTGCAGAGCGCGCACCGCTTCGCAGTATGGCCGTGTCGACGCTTGAGCATAGACTTAATTAATTTGATTTAGTAAATATTAATTTTGTACATCAGACACTGATTTAATCACAGATTGATTAGAAAAATGATAAGGAAGTAATGTTATAGCGTTAATTCTAGTTTTAGAAAATATTAAGATGGTTTTTGATTTTCGTCACTGGTAATATTTAATGAATATTTGAAAGTGTTTGATTGATGTTCGAATACTACTGTTAATTCATAACTTGATTTATAATTGACAGACAATGCGTAATTATCATTGTAACTCGCAAAAATTATAAACAGTCCTTGAAATGATTATGGTACTCTGTCGGTTGAAACGGCAAGCTCCTAGTTTTGCTGATTCAATCGAAATTCAAAATGTGAGTTGCTTTAGAATTTATTTTAAAATTAAATAAGATTTATCATTAAGCGTAACAGTTGCTGTTAAGGTTATTCTAAGTAATTGATTGTAATATTGTCGCGAGTGCTTTGAAGGAACTAGTCAACATGGCCGCCATGGCGGCGAGGTAGACTTAAAAATACTCGTGACAGATTCTCGACACTTTGGCTCGGAGTTTCGCAGCGTGCGGACAGTTTTGTGAGTACCGATAATTATTATTTAAGTTGTGTTTAGTTTAGAATTAAAAAAAATAGTTGTCAATAAAATTAAAATTAAAAATTATCAAAATTAAAACGTATTGTGTCAGGCGGTATTTCGTTATTTCTGATGAGCGATCCAGGAGATGGAATTAGTGACGTCAGCACTGCTGACGTCACTATTTCTAAAAACTCGAATGAGGCAGGGACCACGTTATATATATGTGTAAATAATATATAAATAAATTACAATATGAAATGTTATAATAATAATGATTATTAATATATATTCAAATATATATCTCTATGTAAAATATATACTATAACACTAATAATACATAATTATACATACGTACCAAGTACTTGCAAGAAATCACATTAAATCTAAAGGATATTGTTTTCCATGTGTTTTTCAAGTTCAAAAGATGTTTGCCTTTGTACACATCCTTCCTCAAGCTAAGCAATCTTGTGGTCTTGGATGGAGCGTGCTTACTTAGAAGGTTCCTGTTAACTCCAGATTAGTAGACACCCATTTTTGGGGAAACAGTGATCCGGTAGGGAGTTCCACGCCCTCGAAATGAAACAATACGAATTCATTCGATAAACATCCTACCAATATCAAACAGAGACGTTCTAGTCCCTGAAAAAGCTAACCACTGTATCTATCGTCATAAATAATTTAGGGTTAGTTGTTTATATAATTCTGTAGAAATTCATTTCAAATGAATCCTGTCAATTGAATATTCCGATTCTGCTGAAGCATTTGAATAAAATAGCAGCTTTTGCATCTTCGAGTGTTTTAGTAATACCATTTTCAAGCGAATGAATTTGTTTCAATCAAAGAGACTTAATCATTCGATTTTGTTTACGAATTTTAATAAGATACTAATGCAGTATAAAGCTCAGCATAAAATTAAAATAGAATGTAAACAAATCTAACTGATTACAAAGAAATATAAATTGCAGTAACAAAAATTAAATAATATGTAATCTATGATTTCTTCTCAGTATGTTTTTTTTTCAATATTTGGTCTTTATTTTTTCTCAGTTTTAAACTCTTATTCCTTAATCTTTATTTTTATCTCAATTTATTACGAAAAGGTACCTCCAAAGTAATTAGGAGCGTAACGAAAATTTTAAAACTGTTTCAGGGTGACAAGCGCGTGCGCTTGTATTGTAGGGGGATTTATCCGGTAGTGGACTTCTGGCTGATGATGATGATGAGACAAATGCAGTGAGCTATTACTTAACACCATCAGATCCAGGATAAAGAAGATAATCGTTAACAATTATAGTATAATATTTATGAATGCGAGTAACTCTTTGTTACCACTGAGTCAATATCAGGATGAGATTATGTAATGGCGATGAAATCAATAGTTATTTCCCATAACTCATACAATATTCGCTAGTTGATTCGCTGAATGCAAATCAGCAAGTCATATAAGGCTAATCAGTTACGATATTGCCCGGAAGGAGGTGTCCCCTTGTTTGCTCCTTGAATACTAAAGTTCTAAAACGGAAGTTTGATAAAAATATTTAGCATAGAGTAATAATATTACTTTGTAGAGGATAGATTTATTGTCTCTTGTGAATATTAATTTTGGTCGATCTCTGTTCATCATTGAAAACCATAATACTTAGTGCGCTTACTGTGTTTCTGAATAAATTAGAGGCACGCTCTGCGGCCTTATTGCGTAAATCTGATAGGGAAATTGAACGCGTGCTAACCCGTTACCACAGATCATACTCTAGACTCTGCATTCAGGACGCTCGAAGCGCACCACGGATCAGTCTAAATACACTTATACGAAATTACTTGTTTTGGTTGATTGTTAGGCGCGAGTAGGCGTAACCTTGAGACAGCCAATGAGAACGCTCGGTCGCAATCCCCGCGACCCGCGCCTTTCTCAAACTTTGGTGACTTTTTGTAGGAACAACGAATCTCGTAATGCGGTATCTATGTGTGATCTGTGCTACCCACCGCTTTTCTAAGGCTTTGTTCAGCAGTAAACGTCTTGGCTGATGATGATAATGACCGTAGATCATAAATAATGTATTGAATTGTAGATCCCGATTTTTTTTTCTATGGCGGCAATTTTAAGGCAGTACCGACCTTCTTCGTCCTTCTCCTTCTTCGCATGGATGTAATTTAGAAAAATTGTATATCCGTGAACTTACGTGATTATTTATATCTGTTACCTTCCGTGAAAAAATATCTAACTGATGCTGAAAGCAGCATCAAAATCCGTTGCGTGGTTTAGGAGGAGTTAGCGGATATACACACAGAGAGAAGCGGAAAGCGACTTTATTTTATACTATGTAGAGATAAAGTTGACGGAGAACTTGGAGCGATCTGAAAACTCTGACTACGAGCTGACTAGCTACATATCCTACTAAATGATCCAATATTCGTTATGAACATATCGTCTGCTAGCAAACCATACCGATCGATACAAGGATTCTCTGCTATAGCGGATGGGCCACAAAGTATTGTTTGCTTACGTCACTTGAGACCGCCTTGCGGTACGTCGGCCATGTTTTGTATCCCAGCCAAGAAGTACGTTAGCTGTCAAAAACAGTCAAATGTTTTTGAAGTGTTAGGAAATCACTAGTGAAAGGGGTGGAATAGACGCCATATTATGTATCAAAGATGCCGCAAATGACGCGACTTGTTCACGTTTAGTTTTACTACTTGACAGGCTGGTGGGAATGTAATAAATTGTAATGTATGGAATGTGTTACATATTGCTAACTTCTCAGATTCTGTAACAAAATATTTCAGGAACTGCGTTGTGTTACGGCGTGTTAACTTCGGTAACACGCGCCACTTCATTGAAGTAATCGTTGCGTAGCTTCAGAAAGTATCTACTATGTTGACTACTACTTTTTCCAAGTTTAAAAATTATTGGTTTGTATGTTTTCAGCGTAGGTAACTGTGTGTTTTCATCGAAAAACTTTAAACAGGTACAAGTTTCGAAAGTTATATAAAATCGATCTCACAATCTGTTTGTTGATTTTTTGTTCGCGCCGCAGAAAACACGTGTGTGTAGGATTTTTTTTTAATATGGTTCAAGATTTGTTGTTAGCTGCGTTCGCACTGACTAAAAACTCATTCATTGTAAATGTTTTTCTAAAGATTTGTTACGTTTGACGTTCGCACTGTTGGGAACAACCATATTTTTTTTTGTTTTCGGCAGCCATCATACGTCGCAAGATTTGTATAAGTTTCGTTTAAAAATGTTGTGTGACAATGCACGGCTCGATACATTAAAAAAAAACAGAATTTTCAACACGTTATTTTATAGATGTTTCATCAGTGAAAACACACTGTAACCTAGACATAAATGGTTATATCATACCTTATAGAGGCACTGAATTTTTATGAACAAGCGTGAGGCTTACCGTCAAGCGAGTGACTTGCTTGTCTCGTTATTCGGTAGAATAAAAAAAGTTACATACATACCCAAAAACATTACCCTCCTTCTTGGGCAGTCGGGTAAAAATTAGGCTAAAACATTGCGCTACTTGTTCTTAGATTCCCTTACATGTTGAAGTGTGAGTGTTGAAGTAATTTATCCAATACGAACACAATACCACGTCGTTTCCGATATGGTCTGACTACCGCCGGACGTCAGTTGCGCCGGCGGTTAGTTACCGAGCCGGGTTCGAACCCCACACACGTTGAGCGGTCACGCTTCCCAACCCTAGCAAAGTTCGCTACGCGGTCGGAACTTTTGCTGAAGTAACTGTTATATTGTCTGTGCCCTTGGCTCGCATAACCAGTGTTTGTTCAATGAAAACTTTGTTCTTACAGTCCCAATTTTATTAGTAAATTGCGTGAAATCGTTCCGAATATTTATTTGGTAATTGCCTAGTAAAAGTATATTTTTTCACGTACTTTGAAAATGTCATAAAAGTTAACTCTTCACTTCTTGGAATTCGTTCGACTTGCGAAAACAGACTTTACAGTACGGATTTGTGTTTCGAGTCTTGGTGATGGTTTTAGTGAAGTGTTTTGTTTCATTTAACGAAGAAACTTTAGAACAAAAACTTTTAGTGACTTCAAGTGGTTCCAAGCATTAAAGAATAATATTTTGCGGTTATGAAGTAACTTCAAAGTATTTGATCGCACTTTGGACGGTTTGTCAACAAAGGATGTGGTGTTTATTGAAGCTGACCATCGTGTTGCAATGTAAGACTGTTTGTTAAATATTCTCATACAAATATGAGCTTTGGACTATTGAGCTAGGTAGTAAAATTGCTTGGCAAATGGCAACCCAGTTTCAACGATGAAATATGAATATTGCACTGCAATATTGTCGTAGTTCTAGAAAAACATCGAACAATGCAAACAACGGCAAACATCAACCAAGTAACAAACCTGCTAAAGTACTATCTTTCCCACTACACACTTAGACAAAAGAAAAAGGCTGTATCTAAAATTGTTTAATTGTTTTGTTTTACTTTATCTAAACACTTCAAATCTAAAGTTTTGATGACAAGGACGGTAGAGACTAAATATCTCCCAAGGAACACCCAGAGCCGTGTTTAGTAAGGTTGTCCGACGATACTCCATGACTTTACGAGTATGCTACAAATGTCATCGAGCATCGTCGGACGATCTTATTGAACACTGCCCTGGTGGAAAAATGTCAACCGTTGTAAAAAAACTTTCCACGGTTCATCCAGATGTTCTCAGGAGGTGGACGGTGGGTATTTGTACAGTAAAACAAACGCTAATACACGATAATTGGCAGTGCGAAATAAAGACGATGGCAATTATAGCTCATGAGAAAACCGGCTGTTAAAGACAGGCGAACAGACAGATAAACACCGGTGTCTCAATATAAGGGTAGTAATTATTTTTCAATTTTTGTTCGAACTCCTAAAAATGTTTAAAGGTGTCTCAAAAAGTTTTAAACATCGCCCACTCCATCTATCATTATTTACTCTATTTTTTTTTTTTTTTACTCAGTGAATAAATATTGTCTTTTTTTTAACCCAACTGCAAAATGTAGCATAAAAACCCATTCTTGGACACTACAGGATCTAAAGATGAATCCAACAATACCTTACTCGTTAAAAATTTGTCAAATCGTTTAGGCTGAAGGAGGTAATATAGGAACACTCAAACATACATACATACAACCTAAAATCATTACCTTAGTTCTTGAGCTGTCGGGTAAAAAGTATAGTAAACTTTTAACTAAATGATTCGGGTAATTGTTAAAACTAAGCGAGTGTTAATCTTTTTTACCCGCTCCGAGACTGCAAAGATTTATCATTTTACAGAGTACTTACTCGGTTGGCTGGCGAATTTTACTTGGGACTTGGATTTACTTGAAAAGGACACAGCAAAAACATCAATAAACTCTTAATTTGAAATGGTAGTCACATCTCATTGTACAATAATAATTAAGCTAGCCTTGAACTCGCAGTTTTCTCAGTAAATCATAGTTTTTCAATTTTTTTGGGAATAAGAACATCTTGTATTTATCCTCGATATTACACACAGATAACTAGTAGTTCTCGCCGAACTGAGACCTCGCGACCCATATATCTTCACAACCCCTGGACCGATTCAGCTCATATTCGAACTTAAAAATTTTATTGAAATGAACTACTTGCCTAGAAAATTTCATCAAGATTGGATCAACGGTTCGCAAATTATCATCGGACAAATATACATACAAACATACATACAAATGCCGATTTGTCCCAGTAAACTCTGAGACCTTCGCTTCGCTCGGTCAATTATATAGTGACAGAATGGTCTTCTCTCTGTTTTCATACGAAGATTGCCAGGAAGAGATCGCTTTGTCTGCCGCTAGGTCTTCTTAAGTAATTAAGTTAGTATGGATTTAAATGTTAAAGAGTAACGCATCTTCTGTTACTGATGTATCTAAGGGCTCAGGTATTCCAAACTCAATTATTTTGAGAATTCCGCATTTTACGCGGGGATTTCCCCGAAGCAAATTTTTCGGGGAATCAACAACTTAAACGTTATTTATAACGGTTGTCGTTCGTTCGATAATAAATTAACGCCGCGATTTAAGGTAGAATTAATTTGCTTTTGATATTAATTTAAGTAATTTATTGGGCTTTATTTATTCGGAACGTTTGAATTTGATATATTTGTGAGCAAGACTTTTGGACCTTAGCACCAATTAGTACTATTATAAATTAACCAAATAAAAATAAAATATCCCAAAATACCGCTTCCAAAGTTCTATTTTCTATTTCATTATACAATTTATGAAAGCTAAATATATAATTTCGCGATAATTTCATGTCATGATGTTTTCCTCTGACTAAAAACAATGTATTATTCATCATCTTCAGCCAGAATACGCCATAATGCTTATGCTTAGCAGGCGGCTTGGACATCGCACAATATTCACCGTTTACTAAGAGGACGTTGCTGCCTGTCCTTCGGTGTCGCAGTTTTAGAACATATTTATCCGAATACAGATAATTACTTCACAATTTTTTCAAATTGCGTATTTATGGTAGTCATTATAATGTATAGTCTTGCTAAAACTAACTCACTCGCACATTAGCAAGATTTTGTAGATTATAAAAATTGTACGCTGTATTTGTTCATAGCATCGAAATATTTTTAAGAATTTTTTGTTCTGAAACTGTTTAATTTTATTTATGATCGGAAAACTTTATGTTTTTATTTTTCCATTTAATAAACAGATATTATTATTATTATTTCTCTAAAATATTTTTGATCTTATCATAAACAGACATAATCATCATAGTTCAGCAGGGCTAGCATGAGCACCGCGACAAAATATTTTTGTTATGTAAGAACAGGACACAGCTACGATAATGTACACGACATGAAGAGTAGATAAGATTTTGTCGCGGTGCGCATGCTAGCCCTGCTGGACTCTATAAACTTCTCACTAAGCTCTCAACTCAACTCACGACAGCTTTTCCTCAAAACCCCATTTTTTTTAAATTAATTTCGTATTTATTCGCGACAACTACCATCAAACGGTTTATTAAATAACCATACTAACACTGCGTCATCGATTAAATATAATAATTTGCTTTCCTTCCGATGTTGACGACCCCCGCGCGTCGTGTCGTGAATTTTAAATTACTAATGCATTTGCCGCTGAACTCCTTTTAAATTTTATATCAGTATACTAGAAGCAATTACTGGATAAAACAATGAATAAAGAATAGAGAAAACAACAAAGGAATTTATCACGGAAAATATTGAATGTCAGAACTTCATTTCTTCGTTTCTTTGGAGTATTATCGTTATCAACTAACTCGACATTAAAACCACTATTACTATTATTAAAAGAAAGAAAATTAACCGACTGCAAAGTATATCTTCTTCTTGGTCAGTCGGTAAAAAGGGAAGTAATCATATTGGCATTTTGCAATGTTTTCGTTAATGGCATATTGAAATGAAAAAAAATAAGACAAATATTATTTTCAATGATAAGACACTTTATTTGGTCTCGTATATTTATTTAAAATCTACTATGATTTCACGAAGATAGATTCCACCTTGACGATATAGCTACTTGTACACGCTTACAATTATATATTAAGGTGATTGGATTTGGTTGCAAAATTTGGTATTAATAAATGCCTTTTTTATTTATGAAAAAAAAACTATAGTTAAATAAGCACTTATACTTAATTATAGATTACTCCTACAGAATCCGCAATCAAACAGGTCGAAGCACACAATGCATGGGTCAAAATACGCGCATAAAAATCAAACTCAGTTGATGACTATGCGGGGCTAGGCGTAACCATGAGACAGCCTATGTCTCAGTCCCCGAAACCCGTGTTTCGTCCAACTTTTGTGCGTTTTTATCGGACACATACCGGGTGTTTTTTTTGTAACCACAACGGAAAAATTTGAGTGAGACACCTTCATTTAGGTACATGGAGTAGACGATATCTATAAACTAAAAAATATGCAAAGTAGGTTTATATGAAAAAAAAACTGTCTATTTAACCAATCTGTAGTGTCTTTCCGCTGCAACGTCGCGTCCTGTACAATTGAAATAAGAATCAATTGTTTGTTTCTTACCTTGTATTTATTTAAATTAATATTTTAAATAGACATGTATAATATAGTATAAAAACAAAAAATAACACATATTACTCATATTCTCCACAACAGAGGATTTTGAATACTTAAATTACTTAAATTCCCCTCACTTCACGCTAAATTTCAGTTGCGGTATGAAAATAAAAACTCACCGATATACCGCATAAAATCTTTTTTCGTAGCTGGTTATGACAAATGGTTATGATAGGACGGTGGACCAAACCCTCGTAATGTGGTATCTATAAAAGGCAATCTGTACATCTGTACACTAAATATACACTATAGTATTCCACAAGTATTGTTCTAATAGAAGTGCAATTTTCCTTTGAACTCTCGAAGGGTAGGTAAAAATTCACTTTGTTCATAATACCCGCCCGTAATGTCTGGAGTTAAATGTTGACTTACAAAATTGTAGTTAGTGGAAGTTGATGATATTGGTTCAGAATACGTTGTTTGAACTGCAGTTTGTGGAATTTTTCTTTCGACTTAATAATTTTAAAATATACATATAATATATCCAAACTAATATTATAATTCAGAGGAATATAGCCGCAGTCGTATCAGGACCAATGAAGCTTCGAGGTATGAAAATGAATACCTTTGTCTCGAGCAAAAAACTATGCTTGCACGATTCGGAACTCCTTACAACACAACTGTCAGTCTATACAAAACAAAAAATGCACAAAAACGGATCAACGCCATCTAGCGAACTTTAGGAAGTAACTTTGACTCTCTTTCTGGATGTTTGTCGCGTTATCACGGCTAAACGGCTGAACGGATCTTGATAAAATTTGATAAGGAGTTACTTGTATATCACAAAGACAGACATTAGGATACTATTTTTAAGTCCACGCGAACAAAGTCGCGGGTAACAACTAGCTATATTATGTCTAGTTTTATATCGTATTTTCTCGATTTTTTGTGACTTTCCTTTGCTTGTTGGGAACAGATCTCTTACGTAAAATATTTTTAAAATTGGTAACTGTGTCGCGGATATGTCCTAAAACTGCGACCAGAATCACCGGAGGACGCGCAGCAGCGTCCTCTTAGTAAACCGTGATATCTGCATATCTGCATATCTGCATATCTGCTTTATATTTATGTTATTTATGGTCTCGTCACGGAGTAACATAAATATATATATATATATATTTACGAGTAGTTGAGCAGAACATACTAAAGTCGAACTTTTAATCAACAGAAGAGGAAAGATTTTTACTTCTCTCTTCTGTGTTTTAATCAGATGGAGTAAACTGACGGATTGAAATGTTACTCTTCAAAATAATGTTGCCAACTTTAAAATCCTAGTAATGATCTAGTTCAGGTTTTATCGTTCGAAAGAACGAAACAATAAATTAAATGAACATTAAATTAATTAATAGCTATAAACTGTAAATAGATTGTTTGGTTAATGTATTATAGTTTAAGCATTCACTGCCATCATTTATTTATTTTATAATACGCCCATATTGCAATGAATATTGTAGCTTTGATTGCCTCCACGCTAATTATTTGGAGTACGTATATAAGCATCCCTTTACCAACGTGGGTGTACATCTATAATCGTTTAACATCCAGTATATAATTAAATTAAGCAGCTCTTGGTCCCAACGTATTGTAGTCAGTGATCCAAGTTTAGAACGAACTAATGGAATGGTAACATTAACTCCATCGCGTGTGATACCTTGAGCTGAAGTGGAGTGAACGCTTCACTGCACTTTGTTCGAATTACTGAAACACTGTTCTGAACGTCTCACACGAATCAACGTTCGATTGTAAGCACTATTTTAATAGCAATAAGATCGATAATCAACTGTTGAGTCACGAACAACTCAATATGTTTGCGGAGAATTATCTGTATGAGTATCTTAATTATTTTGTCACGAATAATTCAATTGAAAACAGGACTGTTATCGGAGATTTTATTTATAAATGGTTTTCTTTTTTTCTTTATTTTAACATCTCACAGATTTTTTGAATAAAAGCTTTATAAAATTTTATGTTTGAGTAGGATATAATTTTTTATATTCGTTTACGACCGAGGTATGGACATCAAAAAAAAAATGACCAAAACAAAACTCATGGCACGAGAGTTTTGGCGAGAATTTGAAGAAATCATGTCGCGTCATTGTATTATTTTCCCAAACTTGTGTTATTTTGTGTAAAAACGGTGGACTTTTATTCGTTAGTTGTTCGTGAACATGCACGAGTGTTGGTGAGTAGTTGTTTTGAAACGTGACTCTTCATGTTGTTTTCAATACTCCATATAAACCTCCACCACTTTATTAGGCATGACTTCGACTTGATAACTAAGACTTATTTTTATTGTAAAATATTGTGGTTCACTTGAAATATTACGAAACTAGACACTGGCTAAATACACAACGTGTGGAGCCAAAATATAAGAACAGAAGATCCCAGACACTCCAGATATAAGAACGAGTCCCACGACACCTTGCAATCTAAAATCGGTCAAGCTGTTTCGGCGGGTAGGAGGTCACAAGTCATAGAAAACAAAACACAATACGCCCAAAAAACATTACGCCGTCTGGGCAATCAGGCTGGAAATAAGTGATTTTTTTAAACTGGAGCAAAGTTAACCTATAAAAAACCCAAGCAAAACCACAAACCAAGTAATTAAGCGTTCAAATAAAATTTAAGGACCAATTCGAAGACATAACTTTCAAGTAACGTAGTTTTATCTGTTTAAAGATAAGCTACTAGCACCGACAGCTTTCATAAACCAACTGAGTAAATAATCCACACAGATGAACAGCTCTGAGGGACGTTTAGGAAGAGTCTTTTTGACAATGCAATCATGGTAAGTCTTTGTTTGTCTTCAAAATACAACAAAATACAAAACAATGCTTATAAAAGTGTGACAGTATTTGGAAAATTTTACTATATACACCGCATATTTTTTTGCGTTTTTCATCGTGACCATGACTATCTTTTTAAGAAACATAACGCAAGTTGAACATTGTGGTTGAAAAAGAGAATACACAGGGTTATTTGCAACTAACGCAAAAGTAGGCAGGCCTCCCACTAGGTGGACCGACGATATTGTGAAAGTCGCGGGCAACCGGTGGATGCAAGTGGCACATTGTCGGTCGGTGTGGCGGTCTAAGGGGGAGGCCTATGTTCAGCAGTGGACGTCTTCTGGCTGATAATGTAATGTAACGCAAAATATCTAGTAGGCATCATACCTAACAACTTTTGTTCTATGACTTTTTACTAAACTGAATAAATATTGGTCTCCAAGAGCCGTTTCTTTATAAATCATTTATTCTGTTATAAAACTTAGTTTAGAAAGCTGAAGGACAAAAGTAACTTGCTTAATAGGGAGCACTCGCGAATGTCACTTTTGCCTCTGCATTTTTAAAGCAAGTGCTTCGCTGAGTTAAAACTTCCACGGTAAGATGACCATGAAGAGAGGGGAAACTTCACTGTCAATTGTTAACTTAGTTGTTTAAGAATTCACTCGGCTTGGAACTTTGAAAAGGTAGAGATGCTTTATTATAAATCTTGATAACAGCAAATTCTTGAAATAACGGTAAATTACTATTATTTAACCATGACCTTGTTACTTTATTTGACCGTGACTTTTTTTCTGTTCTTTTATAGGGCACGTTGTAGGTCGATGTGGCGCTATAACCGGGAGACCCATGTTCAGCAGTGGACGTCTTCTGGTCGATGATGATGATGATGACTACTGTTTATGCAAATACAGAGGAAATGTGTTTTTTTTCAGTGTCGAATATGAGCTGAATCGGTCCAGGGGTTGTGAAGATATAGGGGTCGCGAGGTCTCAATTCGGCGTGAACTACTAGTATTAAAATAGCCTCTAAATAAATACATAAATAAATAAATATCGATGGACGATTTTCATACACAGCGCCACCTAGCCCCAAACTAAACAAGGTCTACTCTTAATACACCATTTTTAAACACTCGAAATAGCACTGGTTTTGAAAATTAATACAATGACGCGACATGAATTCTTCACGTTCCCGCCAAAAAACATTTTAAAGATGTCTACCAAAGAAAGCATTGTTTTTTTATATATTTAATTTGACATGGGTTTTTGGTTTCAAACGATAAAAACGCTTGTTTCAATCTCCTACACCAAATTGAAATTAAACAATACAATATTTTTATAATTGTAATGTTATATAAACAGCTAAAATGTGGCATTTTCAGTTGTTTTGGGAATTCACACATAGAAATGTCGAAGGTGCGAGTGACGGAGAGCGCATAAAGGTGATTTCGGCCTCTTACACATCTTCATAAATACAAGTGAAACATATATACTACTATTATTTTATCTATGGCATAAACGACGCCAAAGTGTTGGTGCACGGTGGTGTAGTGCAGTTAACATGGGAACCTGTTGAAATTAACGTTTACACTTGCACTTACCAGGATGTGGTGACTTACGTAAACAGTACGTAAGGCTTCCGTTTATTTCGACCCCAGTAAATCTCACCCTTTGGGAGAATGACTATGTGTACATAGATAGTTTAGTGACTATTGGTATAGCAAAAAACATATTTACGTGTGTAGCTTTGTTGTTCTGCTATAAAAATAAAGGACCTGTGCCAACAACACGTGTTCAATACACGTGTTGTATTGTAGGACTCCTAGCTGAAGGACTCCTTGACCCAAATGTTACCTTTGATTCTCTGTATTTTACATTCAATTAAAATATAATTAAATTAAATTTGTTTATTGAGACAAAAACGACATAATCAATTACATTTATCTCACAAAGAAAAGAAAAATAATAATAATAAATTCATAATAAAAATAGCACAAAAAAAAACATGTCAGGTTTAAAAACTAAGTTTATACAATTTATCAAATTTCAAAATCATTATCGGCTTTATTGCCCCTGTCCCATTGGTCAATTAAATTCTCTGAAAATGACAAAAATGTCATGTGTGAGAAAGTAAACACAGTAAACTGCAGGCTTTCTTGGTGCTGCCAACACTTGTACATCAGGAATTCAAAAACCACGGTTTTAAAATATTACTTAGTACCAAACAAAATTGCCTTAGGCATGATTTGTAGTAAACGACGTGCACTATAGAATTAATAAATTCCTGTCATTAGAAAAAAAGTTACAAAAGACATATTTAAATATACGCATTATATGGCAATTATAGAAAGCGGTACATTACTCCATACAACTAACAATGCAGTTCATAACTTTGTTCTGCAATGCACTGCGCACGTCGCCTTGAGATGTTTTCTGATCTGAAACACAACCCAGTGGCAAATGCAGCTACAGGTATAATAAATCTTATAAAATTGATATTATATTGAAGTTAAATGCAAACCACTGAAAGTTTTCAATAGCATTGATGAACGATCGCAATCAAAAGCGCATACAGCCTGTTCATTCAAGGATCGAAATATTAATCGAGAGTACCGTGATGAATAACTCACATGATTAATACGGTATTGAGTTCGAGTGATGTGCACGTTTATTCATTTAAATAGCACCTTTATATAAACACAGGTTTTCAAGTAATAAGCAGAAGTCAGATGTCGGTTGCTCCTGCTAATAACTACCTAGCTATTGTGTATTTTAGATCTTATATTAGTCGCATCGCATGCATCCAACCACAGATTTAACTATCTATTCAACTCTCAAAACAAAGATTTACAGGCGTTGGCTTATTAATTAAAAGAATGTTGATCATTGGACTGTTTTTTTAAGTACCTACCAAGATTAACATGCAGTCGGAGTCTACAAATATTTCACGATCAGTTTTAGAAAAGCCTCCGACTGTGTGTTTTGATCTTAAAGCATGTAATTTTACGTGTTCTTTGATAAATTTTCTCTCGTGGCCTTTGAGAGTAAATTTCATTATTTCATTTTACTCGTAAATACGCCTTGTTTACATCTTTTCAATGTGTAAACAAGCAGTCTGGTTTTGTTTTCGTAAATATTTTTAAGACCTCTGATGTAGAAGCAACATGCTACCTAAATGAATTGACGGGCCCAAGTATGAGAATTTTGAAGACTTGAAAGTGGGCGCCGGCGCTCACCTTGCTTCGATCGCACTCAGTCTGTGATAAGTGAGAGACGTACGTTCGTCAATACATGCGATCCAAATATCCGCAAAAATATGCCTTGATATTATTATATGATAATGTTACACTCGCTATCTCTTTGTTGTAACAAAATTGTACTATACAATATACATACTTTTATTTACGTATTATAGCCTAAGTTCTATTGTTTTGACTTGTTATTTTTATGGAAGTTTTGTGGTTAGGTTAGTCCACTCATTTTACTCTGGTCGAAGGATGTTACATATAAGTTAGGTATATTCCTTTTGTGACGCCATTAGTTTTATTAAGTTAAGTTATATTTATTTATAAAAATTGTTAAATTTGACAAAAGGCACGGACCCCAGAGTCTGTGGAGCAAACCTTACAATAATAAAAAAAAAAAAACGACATTGGTTCATAAATTACGGAGTTCCGATGTAACAAACATTAAAAAAACCGGTCGACTTGTGAACCTCCTCCTCTTTTTTTTTTGTAAGTCGGTTTAAACCCTCCATAAAACCTATACGATGCTGTACTTAATCTTGAGATGCTAAAGGTCAGTAAGCCTTCACTAACGATGATTCTGGCCCTATTAAAATTACACTTTTTGCTTCCCTGAGCATCGAACCTGCACGTTCGAGATGCACAAAAAACCGCGCGTGCTCACAAAGCGGGGATCCTGTTTTTTATTATTTTTTTACTTAAGCACCTTTGTGCTCGTAATGCGCAGCGAACCGTTCACGTATGTCTCAGACGCGTGCCGAAGTGCTTTTAATTTATTAAGAAAAGGGGAATGTATGGTATAATTAGGTGGTACAAATGTATACTCTGGGTCTTCAAATTATCTAGACTAGTAGTTCGCGCTGAACTGACACCTCGCGACCCCTATATCATCACAACCCCAGCTCATATTCGAACTTAAAAATTGTATTGAAATGAACTACTTGCCTTCAAAATTTCATGAAGATCAGATCAACGATTCGCAAGTTATAATCGGACAAATATACCCACAAACACACAAACATACATACAAATGCCGATTTGTCCCAGTAAACTCCGAGACCTTCGCTTCGCTCGCTCGATATAAAAAGAGCCAGAAAGCTTACTTCTTTGCTGATCTTTTAATTAATTACGTATACCTAAACATGGTTTTATTTTGACTGTCCTTCTGTGTCCTAGTTTTTTTATGCCCGACAGAGTCCATATGAAACTTTGTATAACGACAATTTATTGTTTTACCCTTTTGAACTTTATGGAAGCAATAAATAAATATATAATATATTTTTAATCTTTCTTATATATTGTAATTGTCTAGTAAGTAAGTATCATAGTTTAAAAAACGTGTATTTTCTCTTTTAAGCGAATTTGAGCTTTTAAGAAAACCGTGTATCTGGTTTTTTTAATCGCTGCCACGTCGAGCTCTCTGACTACAAGCCATATTTTCGTCGCCCGCGTCCATAGACATAATAACCGGATGACTGTTTGTAGCTATTCCACTTTCACGAAAATATTACGCACAAATAAGGCATGAACTTGCCAATTGGATCGCTGTGCCCAGATTGTATAAATTAATTTTGACCATGGCACTAGCATATAACTACAAGCCACTACTACACTAGCCTTGTGTCTCAGTGGGAGGATTTCAACCTTCTGAGCTGTAGGTTGTAGGTTCGAATCCCACCCTGGAAAAACATTTTGTGTTATGAGCATGGATGTTTGTTCTTTGTCAGGGTGCTTGTATGTCTTTACAAATACTTATAATTCTTTGTATGTCTTTACAAAAAAAGAAAACACATATAAATATATATGTATTCTATCATTTATCTGGTTCCCATAGCACAAGCTTGCTTAGTTTGGGGCTAGTTGGCGCTGTGTGAAAAACGTCCACAAATATTTATTTATTAACCTTTCTACTATTATCTATTCTGTGTCCGAACGTCAGACAATGAGTGTCCATGCGTTGTAAGATGAAGATGAATTCTTTACGATATAGGATAGGTACAAAGTTATAGGCACATAGTTTAAATAACTATTCGTACTCTGGTATCGTACTTTTGACAGCTAATACACAATTTAATTATATCCGTAACAGGCACGACTTCTTTCGTTTATAAGACGGTGGTCCGGTCAAACAAAATTCGCGTGTCGGTTAGAGGAATGAATCCTAAAATTTTAATACACAAATCTTAGAATAACTAATAGTAGTTATTTTATGACAAATGCAAGAAGTATTTAGTACGTAAAAAAATGTTTGATTCTAGTAATACTTATCTTTTAGCTACTTAATTTAGTTAGAATCATTGAGCGTAAAAAGAACAATATGGTACCAAACGGGTGATAAACGGGTAAGAAGTGATAGTGATATCACTTCTTACTATCGCGGAAACGGGGCGTATGAGTTCGTCACGCTCAATGATTTTACCGTATTATTATACATCTTTTTGTCTTGCTTTGTCTTCAGCACTATGTATAACCTTGTCTTCTTCTATCATTGTAATAATATGTAAAATGGTGTGGACTCGTGCTTGGAAGATGGCACATGCCAACGGATGTAAAATCGGCAGGTGTTTTTTTGAATCATGAGGGGGGTCATGGTTCATAGACGGTAGTGCATTTTGACGGAAATTCACATAATAATTGGCTATGTTCGTTTTTGTTTGGATAAAGCAAGCTAATCAGACCTGGTATTTGCTCTCAACTTGTCTCGTTGCTGAGGACAAAAAGGTTGAAAATTAGAAGCAAATGAAACGGTCTGCCCCCTTTCTCAGTCTTTTGCCGGATAGCATTGGTACTCAAACTAGCGAAACGAAGTAAGAAAATATATAGAACTCAAGAGTAATCATAGATACCTCGTTTATAGAAACTTCTTTTAGTGGCGTTTGCTGAACGTAAAGCATTTGCAAGACCGTCACGTTACAAGTATACCACGGGCAATGCTCCTGCGCCGGTCGGCTGCCCACCCCAGTCACGGTGTTCCATATACGTTTATTATTCTTTGTCCATATGGTTTCTACTCTAGTTTTTTGTGGTGGTTATGAATATGAGAACCAAAGGTTATACAGTTTTTTAATTTGTATAGTTTTGTTTATTGTGTTGTGTTTTAGTAACTCTGTTAAGTTGCCAAGTGCTTTGACTTTATTAACTCTACAAAATAAAATCTTAAATAAATAACTTGACAAATTAGCTCTCTACTAAAAATCTAGAGTTCAATTACCCAGAGACCATTGAAGGTCTAAAATCTAAAGATAATCCAAATATTCAAACCCACTATACCAGTTTGCAAAGAACTCAGCATGCTGGAGACATTACCACGTTGTGGCAGATACATGCCAGCATTTTAGCCAATGGTCACGCGTCACTTCAAGCAGGTGATACGATAGAAATAAAAAAACTGTTCCAAGAACTGTACGTTGTATCTGTCATCAGAAATATCCTTATGAAATGTTCTACGTATGTTTTGATGTTCCTAAGTTTGGCGAAGGAAAACAAAAAACATACGTTTCTCTGCTCTCCTTTGTTAAATTTTAAAATATAAAAACAAGTTTCTATTAAAAAATTTATAAAGTTATAATAAACAGACACGACATATCTACACATTTATAAATTCACTCTTGGTGACCTAATATCACCAATAGTGTGAATATGCGCGGGCAATATAACTGTGCTACTTAGGGCCTTAAATCTAGACTATTCGACAATTTAACGACTAGTTCCTGCTTTAGTCTCCGAGTCTACAAATAACTGCTATCTGGTCGCAGTCAACAAAGGCTGCCGCTACGGTCCGCAACTTCGATAATAAAGACGGCTTGCAATATTGTGGCGCAACTTCCATACATGCTCTCGAGCGATGCAACACGCGACTGTCGGCCAACTTAGCTCTTGTTTTTAAATTTAATACTGTCCGTATTACCACTATGGACGTGATCGTTCGGCGTGTACTTAAAACATAATATATACGGTATTGTTGTTTTTGCATCATGAAGCAGCCTCACATATAAACTTACCATAGATTGGTAAATTTTTGCTAAAAAAAATCGATGGGAGAATTATAGTTCTGAGTTTCAGTAACGTACTCACTAAAATCTATTGTTGTTGTAATATCATAAGTTAACTCATGGATTAATTGAATGTTAAAAAAATAATTAAATGATTATTTTAATTGAGATGATGATTCATTCGTTTTAATTATGGAATGTAACTTTTCTATATGAATCTCTGATCTCTATGAATTCTGATCTTCTATATGAAGGACGATTCAATATTTGAAGTAATCACAACACCAAAATTCCTTCAAATTACAATTAAAATAATGTACAGCAGCTAGGGTTTGTAAACGTCTGAGAACAAAGCACTCACAAAATTATTGATGAAAGTAAGTTTCCAGAACAAACATATCGCATCTTTCTAATCAAACCGGCGCAAACTCTTTGAAACGTTAACAATCATCAAATATTTACCGTGAAAACGGAGGGTAAGGAATTCCGAGAACCGATGGAAAACCGCGAAACAATATTCCTTCGGATCCCTCCGAACGATAATATGATGTTTCCGCTAGAATGGAGCCATAATGCCTCCTAGAGGAATCTGCTCAATTTCGTGCCAGATTATTTTAGGTAAAAATAAATGAAAATATCGGAGGGTACAGATTTGCCGTAATTGGAAATGATCAGTGGTCGTAAACGAAGTAAATGAAATAAAATTCAATTTGTATACAGTAAGCTATCGGAATCATTTTTGATGTTACAATGTGAATTTCATTGTTGCCTCGTTTATTGTAAATTGATTCGATTTCATTGAACTGTACCATGTCGTTTCTCGAGTTAACTTTGCCGTTCACATAAATTTATTTATTAACGTGACAATAGTTCTAAAATTACACTCATATTTTTTTTTAATTCTGTCTGTTGATACGAGCAAGAAGATCGCCTGATGGTTAGCGTCTCGCTTGTCCATTATGGTTAAGAGCCATCCAGAATTTCAAATTTCAAGAGTTGAAAAATATGCGCGGACATGTTCTAAGGTTTTAGATGTTTGATCTCTTTATATATATAATATATACTTTTTCGTTTTATCCCATCCTGCTTGATATTAAACAATAATGTGGTCTAGAAGAATCTGTAACCTAAAATAAATTGTCTATCGTCCAAAACCATTGCACAAAACTTTTCTTCTTAACTTCTTTTATAACATCTGAACCGTTCCAGGATTTTTTTTCACTGATATAAAGTTAGAAGCCGAAGCCGCAAGAAAAAGCTAACATTTTCTAAATAAATAAAATTTCACCTAAAATCGCGGCAGTCACCTACTATTCCGAATAATAAACGTCAAAAATCAATTTGGTCTGACGTTGAGTGAAGCGGTTCGTGTCCAGTGGTGCGCGAAGGTGGCTCAAGGGACAAATGCGGTGTTACCGGGCCGCTGTTATTGAATCACCCGATGCATGGTTCTCGACCTCTGAAAAATAGCTATATTATCTAAGTTCTCGAAGAATAGATTTAATAGGTGAAAGTGAAAGTATTTTTACTGACAGGCCAGAACAAAGACGATAGCTTATTTGCAACAAAACAAATACCTAGCATTTAATTTCAACGTTATTCAAAGAGGTCTATATTTCGGTCCGATTCCACTTCTATAACAAACAAGTAAAATCATTAAAAAAAATACGCGATTGCAAAATGCCGGACGTAAAGACGAATCCAACGACAGCTCGCTTGTCAAAATCGGTCAAGCCGTTCAAGCTGCAGGGCGTCTTATAGAAACACACAAACATACTTACATACTTACATATTGACATACACCCCAAGAGTATTACCTTAATTTGCTCCTTCTTGGGCAGTCGGGTAAAAATAGGATCCAAATAAAAAAATTAAATGTTCAGACTGATCCCGATCCCACTGCTTTTATAACACATTTTGGGAACTTTTTTAAAATAAACAAAATGACTTCTAACGCAACCTTAATAAAGAACGGGAAAAGTGTGGTAAAGGTATATTCTCTTAGTTTTCACGCTTTAAGGCTTCAGGCTGCGACTGTGATGTCTAATTTTTTCACTTTATATTTTTATCTCAATAAACCCGGTACACTCCTTGAATTTTGTTTATTGTGACGTTATTTTCGTGCCAACGTTTCTAATTATTTTTAATTTCGAGCATGTCCTCGTTACGGAATTGGGGAGTTTGATGTCGGTTCAGCTTTACCAATTCATCAAACGAGGCATGTCACACAAAATTCCAATGCGGAAGGGACGAAAAATTAAAACTGCCCCGCGGATATAGGATATTGGGGATATATAAAAAAGTGTCAGAACAATCCGACTCGAGCAACGAGGGTTCCGTTCCCCCACAATTTGTGTTTTATATTCCCCAAAAATAGATGTATTTTTTTTTTCTTATTTTTAGTTTGGGACCCTTAGAAAGTGTATTTTAATCACACTAAGCTTACATTCCTACGACATTTTTTTATGCAACTCTGTTACAAGACGAGCATGTCGTTCGCCTGATGTTAAGCGTAGCGCTTGCCCCCATAACAGTTCAATGCCATATAGAATTAGTAGTAATATTTTTTTTAAATTATAAGTTTTCAAACTGTTATTTATGATCTGCTTTTTCAGTGCTTATTTGTTGTTTGGGAACAATGTTATGTGTCATATATTCTAAAATTAAAAATTCTTAACTATTTTACTTTGTGAGAAATAATACGCTTGTCCAATTTTTCCCAGGCGTCCACTCTGTTCGAATAGTAAACATGCGAGTGCCTGAAGTCATACAGTATGGGACCAGAGATAAGGTGACCCTGGACTGCGACTACATAACTAGCAATGTCACAGGACTGGTTGTCAAGTGGTTCTACATGGACAAGTCACAGCCCGTGTACCAGTGGATACCTCCACAGAAGCCTCAAGCTTTGGGAAAGCTGAAAAATAAGGTAAATATTGAAATTTGTTTTTGCAGCAATGTCATGCTGCTTAGAAAAACTAAACTAAAACATAACTACGTAGAGCTATATGACCCCAGTTGGCTCCCACCAGCTAATACGTGATTAACGGTGATTACCTATGGTTATGATCAATTTTTCCAAAAGCAGTTTTTTACGGGCATAACAGATTTAATATCTGATATAATATATGTATAAGGGTGGCTAGGACCTGGGTTTTTTTTTACACTTATATGTCTGCGTTTGATCACAAACTTGCCTGTTGGTAAGCGATGATGTGGCCGAAGATGAAGCACGCAGACTTAGAAGATACCTATTCACTCTGACCTTGAAAAGCTCTAGAATGTAACTCCCTATCACTGTGCCCTAAAACTGCGACCAGTACTATCATAGGACGGGTAGCAGCGTCCTCTTAGTAAACAGTGAACGTTCTGCGTTCTCCAAGCCGCCTGCCACGCGTTGGTACTATGGCAACCAACTCACAAAATATTGGGGAGGCTTCGTCTAATAGTGGGCATCTAAAAGCTAATGTCATGTAATGTAGTATCTAAGGGTGACGAGCGTAGTGCATTGCCGCGCACGGTTTCTTCACTGTTGAAGTTCTGATATAGGCAAGCGAGAAGCTCACTATCAGATCAGGCGAACAAATTGCTCGTCTCGTAGCCTCATAGAATTAAAAAAAAAACATATAATTTGACCAAAACAGCATTACGTTATTATTTAAGCATCACTAAATTAACTCTGCTTAATTTTTTCCGAGTTCAACTAACTGAACTATTTAGTTCATTTTCAACATTTTGCTGTCTTACCTCAATAAACTCGGAACGTTTTTACCGATCTGGGCTTGGATAATTCAGAAAAAAAGATTCTTAAAAAGTGTTTGTTACTTGAACTACAAATATAAATAAAAATAAACTATTTTTTTCCAGTTGGACTTAAGTTACAAAGTATCCCGCAATCCGTACACCCAGCACCGAGCGCTGAGGATATCGTCTCCGGACCCTGAACTGACGGGGAACTACACTTGCGTGGTGTCCACCTTTCTTGCTGAAGACCAGAGGACGAAACCTATGACGATATTTGGTAAACACTGTTTTAGACTTTCGTGATGGTTTACTACATTACTATTACTACTCACGGGATATTTACCACGATTATTATTTTTGTTGAATTCCCGATATTAAATAATAATAATTATTATTATGTTATTACTTTAATCGTGGTAAATATCCCGTGAGTACTAATAGTAATGATATTTGGTAAGTTCCGAAATGGTTCTGTTATTATAGATACATATATAATAATATAAAAGAACAAGCCCGTTTCTTCGAACAGGAATCAACGCACAGACCAAACCGCTTATGTTAGAGACACGAAATTTGAACCCAATACTTCTCAAAAAGTGTAGGTAAACAATAAGAACGAATTTTGCGAAATTCTACTGCTAAAGGGGTAAAATGTACCCCCAAAGTTTGTATCGAAATAAAACCTTGTTTCATGCTAAGCAAATTAAGCTCAGTTTATGTAATACTAATCATAAAAATAAAGAAAGGATATCACAGTATTTTTCAAAATACAACCCATAAAGAGGTGAATTGGGGTGTTTAATTTACTTTATATAGCCTATGCGAGCGAAGCCATGCGGGTGAGCTAGTATAAATATACGTATTTCCTAAACATGCGACCAAAACAATCAGAGGACGGACAGCAGCTGTAATAAACGGTGAGCGTACTGCGATCCCTAAGCCAAGCGTGGAGATTATGGCAACCATAACCAAAGTGCTTTATTCAGCAGTGGACGTCTTAGCCGATGATGATGATAATACAAATATACAGGTATTCACGCCACTAAACAATCCACGAGACACTAAATAATTCACTAAGATCGGTTCGCAAGTTAGCGTCGAACAAATATACACACAAACATACAAATAAAAACGCCGACTTGTTCCTGTAGAAGTCAAGCAGAAATTGTGATGATAATGTGGCAGTTAAAACACTATAGCGACATCTTACGTCCTTATCAGTACGACAATCGAATTACGAATCTTTCCACGGCCATTGGCACTCTTTTTTATATAATATTTATATGGTTCGGTCAATGAAATTCGAGTCAATGGTAACAATCAATGTTTTTTTTCTTTTGTATTGTTATTGACCGAGCGAAGCGAAGGTCCCAGAGTTTATTGGGACAAATCGGCATTTGTATGTATGTTTGTATGTTTGTGTGTATATTTGTCCGATGATAACTTGCGAACCATTGATCCTATCTTCATCAAATTTTGTAGGAAAGCAGTTCATTTCAATACAATTTTTAAGTTTGAATATGAGCTGAATCTGTCTAGGGGTTGTGAAGATATAGGGATCGCGAGATCTCAGTTCGCCGCAAACTACTAGTTTATCTCTAAACAAGTCTCTAGTATCACCTATTTTCTCATATCTCTGCCTAGCAGGCCCTGCTACGGTCTATTTTATATCCTCCGACCCATACATCTTCATGAAGCTAATGAATATTATTCCTCTGAACCCGGAACATTGCAAGCCTGCGCCATAGGCGTTGTAACTATTACTTAATCTGTAGCCGTAGGTAAAGTTGCTCGAAGTAATTTCCGTTTCATCTCGGCTCAAGGTATTGTTGTTGGAATACGGAATACGGATAGTAGCTGGTATGGAGTTACCTGGTGTAATATTGTATGTTGTACTGATGTTTATTTTTATGTTTTGTTTTTTCATAGTACTTACTCGTATCCTGGGTCTTAAAGACACAATAAATCTAATGTTTGTATATGTCGTGGGCTAATCGTTGAACTGGGCCTGTCGAGGTCTGCCTGGGCAGATTACGATACGACGGCATTTCTTGATTTGTCTGTCTAATAACCGCCATATCGTTCAAAACATAATGTTTGCCGATTTGCCTGGCTATTCTTGGCCAAATCGATTCGTAGGGTGACCAACGTACAATCAAATAAAATGAAGCTTAGATAGGTAATAATTTTATTATTTTACTAGATAAAAAGTTTAAATAATAAAGATTTACCCAGGCATGCTTGGATATAGTATATAGGGTGACCAAATTATTAGCAAATATAAATAATTGGATTTGTTGTGACGGCGCCATCTTTTTTTTTTCGTACGTAAACACAGAGCTGACAGAGCGCAAACAGCGCCACAAGCGTCGCGAAACGGAACTGCATTACGATGCGCCCAGCCATATCTCGATGTGGCCAAGTAAATAGAAAGGCAAATCGACAAATAGGTTGCTTTCATCAATATGCCCAACTTTATACTGGATATATCAAGTCATGACTTGGCCGATTATTCATGAAATAATCGGCCAAGTCATGACATGCCTTCGTATCGTGATCTGCCCAGGCAGATCTCGATCGGCCCAGTTCAACGATTAGCCCACGACATATATAAAAGAACAAGCATTTTAGGAATCAACGCACCGACCATTTTTTTATGCCATATGTGTTATAGGGTTGGGTATCAAATGAAAGGGCATAATTGGCACATTTCAAAAATAAATATATATTGTTAGGTATTGCTTGCATGCGGCTTTGCTTGCATGCACCCGATAAAAAAACTAAAGCTCAAGTAAGGACGTAGTCGGGTTTTAATTTTTCGACCTATATCTTGTTAGTTTTGTAGCTTTGTTTTATAATAGTAGTCGTAGTCTTTGTATAGACGTCCTGTTTGGCTCAATAGTTGCACGTCAGCTTTTGGAGCAGGAGGTCCCTTGTTTGTTACCCGGCAGGGCAAATGTTTAAATTATGAATTTTAATATCTGCTCTGGGTTCGGGTATTACTAAATTTTGTCCGTATCTTTGTGATCTATGGCTTTTCCGACACAGGGAATTCTAGCGAACATCAAATATATTAGGTACCGACTTACATATTTTGAATGGTATATTTTGTAAGAGTTCGTTCAATTAATACTCAGATTAGGTTTGAAATACAAAGGTTATGATAAAAGAAGCACGTAGATTCGTATTTTTTCGAGTTATTTTGTAAATCTTTCAAGCCTCTTTGATTGAAAATCTAAATTAATTTAAATTGAATTATTAATTTGACGTTAAAAGCATTAACAAAACAGCCTTCTTACATTAAAAGCCTCGGGGAGTTCATCTATTTCATTTTGTTGAACTATTAATAAAATCCATTAATGGAATATAAATTTACAAATATAAGTGGAAAATAAAGTTAGCCATTATCAAAATGTAATAGATCTTAAGTGATAAAGATATTGAAACTTTTAGCTGTAGGTTAAAACTCGTAATAGCAAAATTCCTAAATTTTAATAATTGAATCTAATACACAGAATTAAGACACAGGTTACCATCTAGATTTCGCACTCAGGACAATCAAAGCGCACCACGCATCGGTCAAGATTCACATAACAAGTAATATGATTAAAAGAAAAACAAAATAACCGACTACAAATTGTAGCTTATTATGTCACTCCGGACGTAAAGAGGAATTCAGTTACAGAGATTTCGCTGAATTCCTGATCAAAATCAAAATCTCTCATCAAAACTCTCATGACTCATAAAATCAGTCATGCCGTTGGCTACAGGGCCCTATTCGGAGATATGACAAATCGATGTCGATGTCGAGATTCCAATCTCGATTGTTTCTCGTCTCGGTTGACTCCAACCATTCGATGTATCTCGCACACTAGCCTTCGTGAATATCTCGTCTCGGTTGCCTCTGACCATTCGATGTATCTCGCATACTAGCCATCGTAAAACATACACGCCAAATACATTACCCTCCTTTTGGGTAGTCGGGTAAAAATTGACTCTCATTGGTTCATTGTTAGGTGCGAGTAGGTGTACCTACTCTCGGTCTTAGTCTTTGCAGCCCTCGTTTTCCTCCAAAACTATCGAGTTTTAGAAAAACCTACCGCGGTATCTATATGGGATAAGCTATGAGCTAATACAATGATTAATATGACAGATTGTATTTTTATTACGCTACCACTTATTTAATGGAATTACAAAAAAAAATACGTTTAGATTTATACGTCTAGTCCTACATAATATTTATGGATGCTGCCGTACAATGCTATTATGCTTTTAACGTAAAATTTAATATGCATTCTGTAACTCAACTACATTTATTCTGTCAACATTACTAAAAGTTTTTACGATAATGTTACACTTGAAAAGATAAAATAAATTCGGTCCAATCAAAAACGCGACCTAAATGCGGTTTCTCATAGATATTTTAGATTTAATTAATTTATTTAAGTATTTATTTTAATTTTGTATCTAGTTTTAGTTTTTGTTTGTATTTTTAAGTTTAAATAATAATTAACTTTCTATAATATAATATAGCTATATAATCATAAAAATATAAAAATAAAATATCAAAAATCATGAATTCTTGGTTGAGGGAATATGCTTTAGTCAAACCATGTGATAGCTATATATAATTTAAGATATATTTAATTAAATAATAGATACTTAACTTTTCTGATTCCCGTATACAAAAATATTATTAATTTAAACAGTCGTTGTCATGAATGTTTGAGGAGAGTTCATTTTTACGGATGTGGCAATACTGATTATTATTGATATTATGGCGGGTAGAAAAACTGAAGTACAGATCTGGGACCCTATTCCAGTGCGCTCGAGATTATCTCGGTCACTCTCACTCCCATTAAATTCTAAATTAGAGAGACAGTGATCGAGATAATCTCAAGCGCACAGGAATAGTTGGACTGGACTTACTAATAAAATAAAATGGTTGATCGGGCACAAAACATTACAATTACATCGAGGAATATAGTGATCAAGTGGAGTTTGGAGTTTTATTAGTACACTATTGATGGAAGTTTGATGATTATATATGATGTATTGATTGATTGAAGAAAAGAAAATAAAAAAATTATACGCAAAAAAACCAGTACACAGCAAAAAGCACATATTTAACTGCCAAATAACATATTTGCCACTTTCAACAAAATAACCTTAGAATTTAATTATTATTTCTTTCATTTAATTTTTTCAGTCCCCGAGACGAAGTTTGATATGGTAGCAGACAGACTGAACGACGAATTCCTGGACATCATCTGCATCGTTGAAGGAGTCTTCCCGAAGCCTGAACTTGTCATATTAGCTGGAAATAGGTAAGTCATAAAAAATGAATGAATATAACATAAAAACATAGAGAAACTATAACCACATAACTACACTATGTCCTTAGAAAGGTGCGTAACTCAATTGTAGTACTGATAGGGACGTAAGATTTCGCTAGTGCTTTAATCTGCGTCATGATCGTCCCAAATTCTGCTCGACTTTAAATAGAAACCCAAGGTAACTCATTCGTAATTTTACGGAGAAATAACGCGACTTGGTATTAATATTTTTTCATTAATAATGTCGGTAAAAATATTTATTTAAATTTTATTTGCAAAACTCACTATAGGTTCTCAAGAGATGGCGTGAAAACTTTTCAGAAATATATTTCTTACGTCGTATATTGCAACCTGAAATATATACTATATTAATCATATTTTGATCGGCTTTTATAGCGGTTTGGCCACTAGCTGACTAAATACGTAAGCGCCATCTAGCTTAAAGCATACTTTTCTGGGCTACACTTTTTTGAGTAAAAAATAATGTAGGCCATATACGAAAAGCGTGGTTCATTTTTAACGACTTTTTCCATATTTATTTTCTTGGTAAAACCGGTAAAACTTACGTCGTCATACTTAGTGTGATTATAGTGCAAATTTCTTAAGTATAATAATAAATAATAAATATCGTCCAAGTCTGAGTTGGGCTTGCACTAAGGTCTCCGAACTGAAATAGAGAAAACACGTTTTTTGGTTACTTTGTTACGGAACCCCCGGTGCGTGTATTAAATACGCGCTTAGGCGGTTCTCTTTTCCTTCTCTTTACAATAATCTGTAATTATAAGCTATTTCTCAATTGCAATTTTGTTCAGGTTAGGCAGTAATTCACTCATGCTTTGCCCGTTCTAGACGTACAGATATGCAAAGCTCGTCGCCAAAGCATTTCTAGATAGTGCACACGTCGCCTGGCACGCACGAACTAAGTTGAATGTTAAGCGAAATTGCACTTCTAGTGTTGTACTGATGTCGGTATTCACATCAATAGGTAATTAAATAATTTTTTTCTTCATAAAAAAATAAAATTTGTTGACCTAGGTAATATATGAATATAGCAAAACTAGTTTTAAGCATAGAAAAATAATAAAATTAAATAGATAATTTTTAATAACCAACACCATTTTTTCCATTTCTACGTCGCCTGACAAGCTCTAACTGTGTTACGATGAAGTGAAATTGCACTTCTTGTTTTTATAAATAAATCTACTTTTTTAAATGACCCGTTGCAAAATCAGTTTCTTGTTTATTTTCCTAGCAGTAAAGAATAATTATAGTAGGAAAGAGTTATGAAAAATAATGAATAGAACTTTTCATTGCTTTCACTTCACTTATGTATCTTTAGTTTACATTTGATTATTATTTTATTTAAATAATTATGTCTCCAACAACAACAATGTTGTATTTTATGCAATAACATCATCATCTCGTCCACTGCTGAACATAGGCCTCCCCCATAGACCGCCACACCTACCGACAACGTGCAACTTGGATCCACCGGTTGCCCGTGACTTTCACAATGTCGTCGGTCCACCTAGTGGGAGGCCTAGTGGGAGGTTTGTATGCAATAGCATACAACCTAAATGAAACTAAACTATCAGTTAAACAATCTAAGCAGCCGGATCACGAGACGTTCGAGTTAAAGCCCTATTAATATAATTATAGCTATAGTAATTAATTGAAACTTTACATTTATGTACACATGTTATCTTACGTTTACAATAATGTATTGTTTCATACAAACTTTAAGTTAGTGTCACATAACCAATTCAAACAGTCCGTTACACTAGGAAATTCTAGGATTTACTCGACTTCGTGAATAATGTCGAGTAATATGACATTCCTTAAGATCTGCACTCTCTGCATCAGATTCTTAACTTTCGGAAACAGTAAAGAACATTTACTAAAATAAATTATGTCAGTATTACTCAAGCAAGCCAAAGAATTTTATGGCTTGTTGTGACCTAAAGTCTTCACTAAAATCCCTCATAACTATCTCGAATATTAAGCAAACACATAATATAATTGTATCTTTACTATGACGAGTATATATTAAAAGAATTTTAGTTACAAAAGTTTCGCAAATTTGTATGTATGCGATTGTACAACAATAAACAACAATCATTCATTCAATCTATTTCATACAAAAGTTTCGTAAATTTGTATGTATATGATTTACAACAATAAACAACATTCATTCATTCAATCTATTTCACAAAGTTTCGTAAATTTGTATGTAAACGATTGTACAACAATACACAACACTCATTCATTCAATCTATTTCACTAGACGAGTCTATATTACAAGAATTTTAATTACAAAAGTTTCGTAAATTTGTATGTATACGATTGTACAACAATACACAACACTCATTCATTCAATCTATTTCACTAGTAACAGTTTGAGAAAATGCTTGACATTCTACCTACTGCTGTTTGTACTTTTTACGTAGCATATAGGTACGTATTTATATGCTTTTACCGTAGCATCGAATCGTACGCAGTGAGGACTTTAATCGGGATATACACGGGATTATTCTGCGGACGAGCCCGCACTTGCTTCCAACATATAAATCGCACAATTCTGATTTACAATAGCAATTTATTGGGATGAAAGTTGCAATTTATAAAATTGCCAATTTTAATATCTTGGTGGTTATAGGAAAGTTGTGAAAATTCATGGATATTGTTAGGGCTTCATTTTTCATAACGACTCTTATGTGGATAAAAGATCGTGAGCTGAATCTTGAATAATGTAAAGAAAACAGTTTTTAATATCTGCCGACTTGAACTCGCAAGTTCGATGACTTAAGAAGCTTCGAAAACGTTTTCAATTTACATACAATAACATCGTTTTATGATTGCTCTAAAAATAAGATTGAAAGACTGAAAAAGTTCAATAGAAGGAAGATAACAGATACAATTAAGTAAATGATTTAATAAACCAGGCGTAATGCTTACGTAAGTAATCATCAAATCCTTGTATTCCGTAATATATTGTTTACTTTAAAAAAAAGATACAAATGACTTCAATCGCCTTAAAGGGCCTTGAAAATTTTTGTTTGATGCCTGGCATACCTACTGTCCGTCATCTTGTTTTTCCTTAAATACATAAAACATATATGAATCGACGTGACAATAATATAAACAACATTTGGCATGCTAGAATCTACAAAGCTTTTTGGAATCTTAGATTAACACTAACACACAATCATGTACCTAATATGAAGCATATAGAGACATGCATACGAGTATACATTGAGAACTTCCTACTTATGTATTATTATTATGAGCCTGTTATGAAGCCTACTATGAGCCAGTGCTGGGAAAAGGTGGTGCTATTTGCTATTTCCATTTATCTCTGTCCTAATCGTATACAGGCCAGTTCTGCCATCTCTTTCTGGGTCTGCCGCAAGATCGTTTACGATCTTGGATCCCTTGGGTAGTAATTTTAAGATCATCCAATCTTAGGGCTAAAATTACCACATATAAATATCATCTGGAGTAGAGATTCATGTCTGCCGATGAATCTCTAGCCCAATACCACTCCACTACTACAACTTCTTTAAGGTATTGGAAAAAAAAATAGTAACTCATGGTATTATCCTGTGTGTACTCACACTTATCTAGGTACAAGTTTTAGAGCAAATAATTCGGATGCCCGCGAAAGTTGGATCCAGCTTGTCGCATCGGCATTCGATATATTCCGGGTAATCCCTGCCTTACACATGGGTATTTGGAATATGAAGGCGCGGCCTTTGATTTCGAGAAGATTTTTTTGCGGTAAATATCCATGGTTGGATATTTTCAAGCGATACATCTGATAAAAAAAAAAGGTGTAGGAAATTCAAATTCAAATTCAAATTTATTAAGCCAGTGGGCCTGGGTTATAAAGTTAGTATGGTAAAACAGTTTACATTCTCCAGACCCCGCTTTATCAGCGTACAAGCGAATCCTTAAAATTATAGGTATTAATTAAAACATTAGTGACAGTTAATTACATGGAAATGATGTCAAACTATCTTATAATTATTATGTCAAATTTTTTGTATGAATCGTAAGTAAAATTAAATACTACACAATCATCATGTCACATATTTTTGTCATTTAAGAACTCCTCCAGGGAATAGTATGTTTTTGAATGAAGAAAGTCGTTCAGCCGAATTTTGAAACTATTTATATTGCTCAAGTCACGAATAGACAGCGGTAGATTATTATAAATAATTGGTGCCCTACAAAGCACACTTTTTGACATTATAGATGTTTTGGTACAATTAGGATAACGTAAGTTTTTTTCTCGTCTACTACCTGGTTTGAAAATTTGAAAAAGTGTCGGATTCTTTTTTACGAATAACGCGACTTCACTAATATATAAGCATGGGAATGTTAGTATATTCAATTTTTGAAAAAACCTTAACTTTATTTTAAAAGTTTATTCGATGATACCTCACATGTGGGGGATAGGCGAAAAAGACAGACAGACAGACGGACATGACGAACTTATAAGGGTTCCTTTTAGTACTACGGAACCCTAAAAGCTTGCGTTGATTTACAACAAGTGACACAAAGACAAAATAAAAAGGGAATAATATAAATAATAATATAAATAGGGTAATATATATATAATTAGGTACTAAGCGCGATATTACAGCGGAAACACTATTATAGATACGATTTCTAAAAACACTTAACAAACAAAGTACGTACATAATTATTGTTAAATACCCGTGCGAAGCCGGGGCGGGCTGCTAGTATATTATAATTTCATATTAGATGCCAGCTGGGTTTTCTGTGTTTAAGTGAATTATACTTGTTGTAATTATTATCCTGTTTTATGAGTAAGATTTTGAATTAAGTTATACCATGACTACAGAACTAAACCTGCTTCTTTTCTAGAATTAATTCCTCACCCTACGATATTTAGATTCGACCAAGGTGGACCAGGACCATCGTGATTGGATTATTTCGATTCCTATCGAATATTGAATAATATCGAAAATTGAATTTGATATCGAATATCGAATTACTTTGCTGAGCTTCTCTACCTACTGTGTATTGAATATCAATTTGTATTTATGATTAAGGTAGTGTTCGAGATTTCAGTGGCTTCTGTGTGGAATTTCTCGTACCCGTAACTTAATATAGTTCGCCTCTTAAAAGCCGGTAAAATATCTTCAAAACGTCATCTGGCCAACGTGACACGTGGGCTTTAATTCAATTGCGGTCACTCCACACCACAAGTATGTGGTGAAGTATGTGAATATTTTGTATATATACAGGGCTATAAGGAATTGGTATGCTAAGCCAAAAAGAGCTCATAGTAGTCATCAATATGACCAACTTTTACTATGGGACCAACCCTGCAATCGAGAAAAAAATTTAGCTGTTCCATAGAACAATGTCAATGACACTCGACAAAATGTATGAACAGCTGAATTGTTTTTCTCGATTTCAGTGTTTGTCCCATAAAAAAAGTTGTTCACAATCATGAGTACTATAAGCCCCTTCTGGCTTAGCATACCCTTTCCTTATAACCCTGTTTAATAAATTTTTCTAGTTAGCTACAAAATATTCACACACTTCATTGTGCTGTTGGCTGGCCGAAATTCAGTTGAAACCCATGAGTTCCCGCGCCATGCTTTGTGTAAACTGCGTGTTAACTATATAAAAACTGTTGCGCACATGACGTCATTTTTCAAGATATTTGCTGGCCATTGTATAATGTTTAATATTTTGTGGTATGCGAAATGGAGTATGGTGTCATAAATTTTAAGCGAAGGTGTTCACCGAAAAAATATATTTCTAGACAAACTGTCAAAAATAACCAATATACCGCAAAGTTACGCCTGAATCAATCAACTAATATTTCTAGACGTATATCATAAAACAATTTTAAAAATCTTAAAACAGTTTCTTTACAACGTGTTCACTAATTATTTCGAAGTAAATTAGTAGGTATCTTCTTTCCCTTTCTTGATTGCAAACTTACGTTTTAATTTATCAATTACTTAGTTTTTTTTTATTATCTCAAGAATAAAATAAATAAATCGTACGTTAATTAAACTAATGGTTAATTCCCCGTTCGGAATTACGTGTACGTGTTGATAATCCCTAATACAGCGTTCGGCTAATCCTTTGGCTTAACTATTGTTTAGCCGACGTTTTGGCCGACGTAATGTTGGTAATATGGCAGATAGAGGCCACATTTACCGACTAGTGTAGATTAAATGCTATCACGATTGCAACTTAATCAGTTTTTGATGTGTTTGGATTGTGTAGTGAAATCTTGATGGGATTGTTGTTATTTAAGGGCACTTTGTTCAATACTTGTATTGTTCTACAAGCGTAAAATCTATTTATGATAAGATAAAAAAAATATTAACTTAAAAATTACAATACATACAAACTAATACAACGAACAGTTGAATTACCCAGAGACCATTCAGGGTCTAAAGATAATGCAAATGTTCAAGCCCACTACCAGTTGGCAGCCTACCAAGCATGCTGGCAGTATTACCACGCTGAATGGCGTAAAATTGATTTTTGACATAAAACAGTTTTTAATAGTCCAAACTAGTTGTAATAGTGGTACGTATTGATGAAAACAGAAAAATTATATATATATAATAAATCCTAATCCTAACTAATATTATAATTTATCCTAACTAATATAATTATAATTCAGTAATATAGCCGCAGTTGTAACATGACCATTAAAGCTTCGAGCTACTTTCACTTTCACGATTTAGAACTCCCAACATAACAACTATACTGTCAGTCCATACAAAACGTCTTGATCAACAATTTTCAACAAATCAACAAAAATTGATCAACGCCATCTAGCGAACTATAAGTAGTAACTTTGTCATTCTGTCTGGATGTTGGTCGCGTTATAACGGCTAACGGCTGAACGAATCTTGATAAAATTTGATATGAAGTCAGTGTATATCTCAAAGACGGACATAGGATACTTTTTTATGTCCACGCGAACGAAGTCACGTGTAACAACTACTTTTACTTATAAGACCCTTGTTATAAGAATATTTTAAGCCAGTTCTCAAGGTCAGTTCAATATCAAACTCCGCTAGATGGCTTTGTGAATTCAGGTTTTACATTATTTTTTTAAATATTCTGGAGGTATTTAACCATGTTTATCAACAATGGCGTTGGACCTTAAAAACTATTATTAATAGGGCGACTATCGCAAGGGCACCGCTGTGGTACAAACTTCGATGAAATTTGGTATTGAGGTAGATAGTTTTTTTTTTTTTTGTTACTCGTTGACGAATCGAGCAAGTCGTTCACCTTATGTTAAGCGTCACGCTGGCCCATAACAGTTCAGTGCCACCCAGAATTTTGAACTTCAACAGTTCAAAACTAAGCGCGGCAATGCACTGCGCTCGTCACTCTGACATGTTAGATGTTAAATCTCTGTATGCCCAGTAATTACGCTGGAAACATTGCCCGGAACACAGTAATGCTTGCACACTACTGCTTGGCGGTTACATCCTGGATTACGAGGACTTTTGTAGCACAGAGATGATACACAAACACATACATTATCACACCCATTCATAAATCACTACACACCCACACAAAAAGCTTTCAAAATTTTATTTTAATTTATTTATATTCATTGTCACATTTATTTCTGGTCATCATAACACGAATCTCTGAAATACAAGCTTAAGCTTAGTTCAGAGACCCGAAAAAAAAAAGACACGGGCTACCTTTTATTCCAGAAATGTAAACACAGTTCTGTATTTACTGTGGTGTAGCAGGTGAAAGTCATGGGCATGCGGTGGATGCAAGTGGCACGTTGTCGGTTTGTGTGGCGCTCTAAGGGAGAGGTCTATGTTCAGCAGTGGTCTTATGGCTGATGATGATGATGATGATGATGATGATGATAGTAGGTAATAAAGAGGGATGCTGCTAGTCATGAAATAATTTAATCTCTATTGCAGGCTTCTGAACGCAAAAACGTCGGTTCATCTCGTAGATGGGCGCTACAAAGCCTCTACGAGCGCCGTCGTAAGGGTCGATGCTCTGCCGCCGACGGTAGAGATCCTATGCGACATGCAAGTACCACTTGCAAACTATTATAGTAGGAAGAGAGATATATTTTATAAAGGTAACTACTCCCCACTTACTTGCTTTACTTACTTTACTAGAGATCTATAAAACATTCATCACGATAATCATGTTTAGCGGCTTAGTCGTGAAAAGATAACAAACGCAGGACAGTAAAGTTAGGGAGTGTTTTTCGTAAGTCATCTCAGTTTATGTATATCGATATTCTTGTCCTGTGTTGTTTTTAGGGAAGCATACCGAAATGGTAATTATTATATGTATTAAAGAAAAAATAAACCGACTGCAAAATGTATCCACTTTCACTCCAGTTATAAAGAGAAATCCAATGACGCCTCACTCGTCGAAATCGGTCAAGCCTTTTAGAAGAAGGTAATATAGGAACACAAAGGCATAGAAACTTACATACATCATAAAGACATTACTTTCCCTCTTGGGCAGTCGGGTAAAAATAAACACTTATGGTGAGATTCTGGTGTCTGTCTGTGTGTATGTCATAGCCGAAAAGCATACCTATGAATTTGATACAGGTCTAGATGACGTTTGCTCATTTTAATAATACAAAAAAGTAGTGTTTTACTACGAGTAGCACCTGAAGAAGAAGGCAATTTATTTAAAGCATATAATGGTCACTTTGGGTATGAAATGAAAGGTTTAATTTAAATAATTCAATACTTTTTTTGTCATGGATAGTTTTTTTGTAATTTCTATTTTCAGACAAAAGATAAAACTCTTTAACAATTGAGGAGGTGAGGATCAAACCTCACATATCCATTTGTGACACTATCGTTTTTTTTTTTTTTGTTCTTATTCGACTCTTTTTATCATTTGGATATGTGAGGTTTTGATCCTCACCTCCTCAATTATCCTCAAGGACCAAGTTTTAATCGCATTTTGGCGAATTTATTTCTTTGCGTCAAATCATTTTAAATTTACATACTACTTGTCACATTTTTTTAATAATAATAATAATAATAATTATTTATTGACACTTAAACATAAGCCACTTATACATAATTATATAACTTTACTTAGAATAAAAACTACAAGAATATTCGGCTTGCGGTAGCAAATAGTTGGTCACAAAACCTACGCTAAGCAAAGCTTGTGTTGTAGGTTACTGTATACCTTCAGTAACCTACCTTTAAGTGTTTCACACTCGTAACTTCCCACTAGGATTCCCTGTGCCGGAGATGCCACGGAACACACACAGAGACACGGATAACTAACATTCAGCCAGACCAGAAGAATCGACCAGAATACACATCTGGTCGGTCGGGAATCAAACTCGGGACCCTATGCTCATATGACAGACATTCTACCATTGAACCAAACAGGTCATCAAATTATAATCTGTAATTACGTTCTATTTATTTCAGACCCACCACCGTCTACGCCGAAAACGCCAAACTCGGCTCATTCCCAAACACACAGAGGTAAATTTTTTTTTTTTTACCACCGAATAGGAAAACGCAATTGAAAAAACTCGCACTAGGCACACTGACAAATTTTCGACACACCGCGTAATAAGTGGCAGGTTACACTTGAGGAAAAATAATTGTCAGAAATACCGCATTAGTTAACGACAGAACCGAATCTAATTAGTCAAGTTGTTTAACTGTAGTTTTTTTTTAAATGTCAGATAAATAAGCCTTGATTGTTACTAAAATCTATTACTATTTGAATGCTTGTACCTATCCCGCAAAATATATTCGTGAACTAAAATATTATGCGTAAAATTCGGCAATTTTCTCGCCAACAGCATTGCCTACAATAGTAAGTGCGATTATTTATCTTGTCTTGCGCTCGGCGCAGTGACTTGTATTTTAGGGATTTTTCCTGCGATCAATAGGGTTTATTATTTTTTACTATATTAATTCCTTGCCAACTAAACATCCGATACCGAAACTTGTTGTGATTAGAAACTCAGTACCAAGAACAGAAAATAAAATCCCGATCTATAAAGTAGTACTGAAGCCCACCTGGAGTTATGGCATTCAACTTTGGGGATCCGCCTGTAATTCAAACACATCTGTCATACAAAGAGCACAGAATAACATCTTAAGAAACATATCGAATGCTCCATGGTTCCTGAATATTACAGAGATGCATGAAGAACTTAAAATGAACACAGTCTACGATGAAATAAAACTGTTTTCAGCTAAATACAAAAAGTGACTGACTATGCATCCGAGCCCTCTAGCGACACAGCATAAGACATAAGCTATCCAAAGCGGCTACGCAGACAAAACATATCATAGAATTGGATGGAAATGACGCATAAAGAAAAAGAGATATGATCATTGGATCACTTCTCCTACACGACTAAAAGCATACAACAAAACTGCTCATAGTCTGAAGACAGATCGCAGCCGATTACTCAAAATATGTGCCAAACATTTTAAACCAACAGTAAAATTACTCGTAGGAACCAAAAATTAAGCTAATTATACTAAGATACGCTTGGGATGCGGCTTTGGGTTCGCAGAATGCTCACCGTTTATTAAGAGGACGCTGCTGCCCGTCCTGCGGTGGTTCTGGTCCCAGTTTTAACCAGGACATACCCGAGTACAAAATATGCTATATCCCAAGAAATGAATAACTGATTAAGTTATTTGCTGTTTTAAATCTTGTCTCCGTTTTTCAGGTCTTCGCTGTCTATCTACCGCAATGCTGATCGTCCTGTCCACAGTGTTACAATTTATTAGATTAAAACTAACGTGATTTAAGTGATCATATAAACTAAGTTTATGTCTTATCACAAATAGTACTCGAGGCAGAATGTTTGCTCTTCTAAATCTCAGAGAAAATCTTCTCGAGCGTGATCGAAAAATTGGAAATCTTTTCATACATTGAAAATGTATTTAGATTTAATTATTAATTCTTTCTGTATACTATAACTAGCATAGTAGAAGTGAGATTTTTTAGAAAATAAAGCCGATGGTTATGTGTAAGTCCAATTCGCTTCTACAAAACTTGGGTTTACGCATACATACTCATTACTGATCCTTCATTGGGCAATCGTTCGCATATTAACATTTTTTTTTAATCACGATGCATTTGACGAAAGGAAAAATATTGTTTTCGATTTTAATTCTATTTTGCTTTAATAAACATTTTTAACGTGAAAATTAGTTTAAACCATTTGGCATTGAAAATGCCGGCTCATTACTTATTTATAGAAAAAAAAAAAGTTTATTCACTGACTTTCTAAGTTATAAAATTTTGAAACTATGCGAAAGATATAACTTTGGGTGGGGGCGTGACCTCAACGTATTAGTTAAATTTAAGCTCTAATGTTAATTAAATAATATATTTTTAATACACTTTTCATGTTCACAGCATGTCCAAAACTAGCAAATTGAATCAGACGTAAATAATATTTTTTTGTATACATTCCAAAGACACATTACATCTAGTCGTTAAGTTTAAATAAATATTTTTAAAACGAATGGTTCTTTTTTTAACCCTGGAAGGTCTTTCAAACAGGGTCATGATAATTAGGGATATCTAAATAACAAAGCCAAAAATATCACTTTTAATACAAATTTTGATCATAACTCTCTTGAACTCCGAAGCCACACTTAACTTTACTCAATTTTTCACTAAGAACTGGAACGTGCTTGGAACAGGGGAAAATTCTACTTGCCCTTAAGTTTATTGTACTAAGCCACAGAATAAATAACGGCACTATTAAAGAAGAGTCACTCTGAGATAACAATTAAAAAACAGATACCTCGAAATAAAGTCTATTAGTTTCACACACAGTAAAGCACGTACTGTAGAAAAGTATGGCAACAACTTGTATTCATCAGAGTTCTCTCTCCTACTCCTTAATCTAGGATCTTTTCAACAACAAAGTAATTTGTCGTGTGTCCATAAGCATGATTGCTATGTAAACGTACGAGAGCGTCGGCTTGGCCATTTCCCACGCTGGCACAATGGCGGCTATTTGTACTTTTTCAACTAGCGGTGAACAATCCTCTCTGACGATACTGTTCCTCGTGTATAGCTTAGCGTAGTAGATCAGCCACTTCTAGCAGGCCTCTTCTTAACATCTTACTCAACAACTTTATGAATAACAATAACGACACAAAAAATAACACATTTATGACCGAGTGAGCGAAGCGAACGAAAGGTAGTTTCAACTGGCAAAATTTGCTTTCATCCGTCGTGTACGTTGGTACTCGCGTACAGGTCGTTTTTTTCAACCAATCTTGACGAAACTTGGTATACAGGTACTACGATTTTTTAAGAATTTTCCTCCAAAAATGAGGAACGTTTGCTGCGGCGCCATATACCGGCCAAGTTTGATAATATTTGGAAACATTCGGAACTCGATAATAAACAAGAATTTTGAATAGGTATGAGTAAAATCGGTATAGAGATTGTCCAATTATAAAATCGTGAGTCGATGTTAAGCACAATAAAAATAACACATCTCACTATAATATTATAATTGCGAAAGTTTGTGTGTAAGTATGTAAGTGTGTTTGTTCCCGTTTAACTCTGTAACGGCTGAACGGATTTGGATGAAATTTGGTATGGAGGTAGCTTATTCCCTGGATTAACACACCGAAAAAATTAACCTTTCCTATGTAGAATAGCGGGTGAAACCGCGGGACGCAGCTAGTTTCTAATAAAACAAGTAATATTTTTAAAAGAAAAACGACATACCCCACCGCAAAATGCAGCCTTTGTCACTCAGACCGTAAATAGGAATCCTCACTCGTCAAAATCGGTCAAGCCTGGAGGTAATATAGAAACATGCTACATACACCCCAAAAACATCTTTCTTGGGCAGTCTGGTAAAAACTTAATACATGCCCCAAACAAATATTTGTGAGGATTGTTTTGTCCTTGTATTTTTTTTTTGGGTGCAAATGTCAACTTTTAAGCTTTACCCGGGACCACGTGATCCTTCTCATTTGAAATCGCGTAATTTAATTGTCAAGGGTTGATTAAATTAGGCGTTACTTTGCGAAGTCCGTGACGAACGCGTGGACTCTGTGAGCGAACGGCCGAGAATGAAACTAGAGATTTGTACAGCTTAAAAATAACCCTTTAGTTAAAAATAAATTGTAGGTAACATTTAAATATGTTGATTAAATGAAATTCTGAAGGACCTTATTCATAAGAATTTTGGTACTTATGCTGGCTCGTTCAATATCGTCAGACGCTCAAAGACATTTTGAATCCAACATTAATGTTAATGACATCGGGAGTCGTTGAACGATGTTGATTGAACATTGCCCTGGATGTAACAGTCGCTCACAACTAAGTCCGATAAATTAAATTTGACATTTTTCACCAACATCATGCCTATTGCTGGAGTAACACTCCCGTGCGAATTGAAGCCTAAACTGCAGCTTCAGTCGATACTTCGATCTATTCGGGAACCACACAAAATTACGCTAATCAATTTGATTGGACGGTTCCTGTACGTAAGATTAAAGAGTAACGTTGATTACACTTTGTTGTACCGCAGCATGCAGCATGCTCTGTTTGTTGCATGAACATTACTTTTTTTTAAAGTATTTAAAATTTGAAAAAAGTAAATGTTCTAAACAAAATAAAAACCAGGACATAAATAGGAATCCAACGACACGTTACTCGTCAAATACAGCATGGCATACACCCCAAAGAAAAGGAGCTAAACAGTCACATATGTCTGCTTCACGTAAAACACCAACGGGGTCTTAATGTTGTTTACAATTACACAACTTTTCAAAATTATACCAAGCCTAACCATGTAAAGCACTCTTGCAGAGTCCTCCTGGGGATGTACCGTCACATTTGCCAGTTATTCCACTCATGCTAGACTGCGAGATCTACTGTTCACAGAACTACTAGTATAATCTAACTTATGAGCCCATTTCGAAAAAAAGACTGGAACCTTCTAGGGAGTTTTAGAAACAACACGAAAGCCGATTCAAGAAGATAAGACCTTCTTGAATCGGCTTTCGTGTTGCAGAGCTAGAATTTGTTATCGGCCTAAATTGAAAAAAAAAACAATCAATTTAGTGCACCACACTATCAAAAATCTTATTTTAAGGTTTATATTTTTTGGTTCTATTGTCTATAGTATAGGCTTAGAGGGTAAACATAATTTTATGCCATTTTCTCGATAAAAAATATTGGAAAGATCTCGATTTTCGACACACAACTATCGTTGGCGCTCCGATCACCAGGTGTATATTCAAGTGATTATTACATTAATAGTGAGGAAATAATAATATCAACTTGACACTGGCTATAAACAATACTAGCACGGCTTCGCTCGCATTACCTACAGTAATTTCAAACCCGATTTCACCTCTTCAGGGATTAATTTTAGAAAAATCCTGAGACATGCCTTTCTTTATTTTTTAAGTTTAGTTCACAAACCAAGTTTAATTGGCGTAGTATGAAAAATGAATTCCATACAAACTTTGGGGTTTAATTTTACCCCTTTAGAGGTGGAATTTCACGTCTCTACGTTTATCATAAGCTGCTTGGTCTATGTATTGATTCTTAGAAAAAGGCTCGTCCTTCATATAGATGTGTCGAGCCAAAATTTAAGAAAAAAAAAAGCATGCACTAAGCCCGACATGGTTCAAACCGTCCCACGCTGGCAACTCAACGAACTTTCTCATCTAGCGAGGGACACCGAGGCATTACGGCTGCGATCACCACCGCAAATAAATTTCCCCCGAGGCACGTATTTCACAACGACGCAAGATGATCCGAAATATTTTAAAAAGATCGCCCTCAGTTATAATATGAATTAGTTTTTGCCGCCGAGCGGAAAATATAAAATGGAAGGAGATCGGTACGGGATGCAGAATTTCTGTAATAGGAATGGCTTTTTTTCAGTGCTCGCTTTTAGAAGAATATAGTTTTTATACTCTTAGTAACTCCTTATCTGTATGACGTAACAGTTTAATTTTCTAATGCTTATCTAAAAGACACTTGATATCATTTTGAAAATTTTAAAAGATTCCTAGTGATATTTTGGGAATAATCCGAGAAATATATACTGGTGTGTTCGGCTAGGCGATGGATGTATTCCAGGACATCTATCATTGTACTCGTCATTATGAAAAACTTTTAATATGGGACCAATACTGAAACCGCGAAAAAAATGTTGCTCTTTCACTCGGTTCTCTTTTTACTCGGGCAGCCATAGGAATGAGGTTCATTTAAAAAAAATGGCGCTATACCGTCTCGTTTTTCCGAAATCAATCAGTGTCGATGGTTCGTGAGGGATGAGCTGATTTTAGGGTTATAGTAAAATTGGTTCAAAATTACGAGTACAGTGATATCCTACATTCCAGGCTATCATTTAGGATCTAGAATATGTCCGTCGTCTAAACGAACATTTAGTTTAAGAACATTATAAAAATCTGTTGCCAAGCACCTAGCGGTGAGTTCTGCCAGCTTCACTTTCTAGCCAATTCCCATTCCAGACAGTTGTGTTTACCATCTTCGGGTAAGTTGCAGTCAAATGTCTAGTTCAGTGCCTGAAAAACGTAAAAAATAAAAACAGTTTAATTTTCTTCTACTTTTAGTTCTTATTCACTATTTTAAAGTGTTGATTTGTTGATTTACTTTCTGATTAGTGGTCATGTGCGAGTCTCGGGTAACTTTTGTTTTAGTTTAGTGTATGTGACGGCTAGCGCTACTCCGACATCTCGAAACTAGTACAATAGTAATTTGCTACTTTAACCGGCGAGTAGCTTACTTGCGAATTTACTTCGAGATGATAAAAAAGGCTCTTACGAAAATAGTTGAAATTTTGTTGCGAACATTCAGAGAAATTATGGAGTAGAAAATAAATACCACCTACATCTCTTACCATACATTTAAATAGAATCGTCTAGACGACTATACCAAAATACGAAACAAGTTACCAAATATATTTTTGACCGAGTGAAGCGAAGGTCTCAGAGTTTACTGCGACAAATCGGCATTTGTATGTATGTATATTTGTCCGATGATAACTTGCGAACCATTGATCCGATCTTAATGAATTTTGTATGCAAGTAGTTCATTTCAATACAATATTTGAATTCGAATATGAGCTGAATCGGTCTAGGGGTTGTGAAGATATAGGGCTCGCAAGGTCTCAGTTCGCCGCGAACTACTAGTATAATCAAATACCGAAACTTAATTCAATTTAGATTTTGTAGCTAATATTGGATTAAGTCCAAGTATCGGATGCGCTGAACGGAGGATATTTCGAATGGGAATATACCATCAAGAATGTTTTATTTACATTTGCTCGCGCCGTTTTATGGCCAGCCAATTTTCTCGCCGAGCTATCTTATGTTTTAAATTATATTTGGAAACATAAATAAAAGATTTGTGGCCTACTTAAGTATAATAAACAATTCGGTTCTTCTTACAAGTCTGTCCTGTCGCGAGGTTTTGGCGAAGTACTCGTATGTACTTGAAAATTGTACTACTGTTGCTCTACTCCCCGTGCGTGCGATAGAGAGAGTTAGTGAATTTACTTATATTATTTTGATGAAATTAGCGTTTCGGGGATAAAACTCTTTTCACCCCTAAATCTTATTAAAATCTTTTGTTTTTTGTGGCTCGGATAAATAATAATAATCTACGATGATAAATTTCGTTCTAAAAAAAATGTTTTGTTACTTATCATCATTTTATCATTATCATCTTTATAAACAATTATCATTATTATCTTTGAAAACAAGATATTGTTAACGACCAACTAACACAAAAATATTTTAATCGAGGTGTCTAATTAATTAATTTTAATTAATCTGCCAACCGAGATCTTTACAATTCCTTGTTTAGAAACTTTTCTTATAAATAACACTTTATTGTTCTAAGGAATTAACTTTTTCAATTAATGAGGAATTTCGCAGGCATCTTAAAGTTGTGTTAACCTTTTACTTTGTTAAAACTGTATGCTGAAACTCGATTAACACTACAGTTGTCTGAGCCAAACTACAATCTCAGAGTCGGGAACAAGTCTGTGTTTCTCACACTAATATTATTATTATTATTATTGAATAAATAAATGTAAATTGTAATTTGAGGAAAAAATTATGTTAACTTTTTTTTTGTTGACATTTCATGTTCTGACGTAATAATTATTATAATTGAATGTTATTAATATTGTATAACGCATTTAAATGATCATTGTATTCAATGAATAGCCTCTGCTTAATTTGCATACTATTGTATACAAAAGGTTATTATTTTTGACTTGTAGATGAATATTTACCAATAAATAACTTTGACTTTGACTTTATTATAAATGCGAAAGTTTGTGTGTAAGTAAGTTAGTATGTAAGTGTGTTTGATCCCGTTCAACTCTGTAATGCCTGAGCGGATTTGGATGAAATATTTTTCTTCGCTAGGTAACACAAAACTTGACACAGGCTAAAGGCAAAGGCTTATGTGTCGAGCCAAAAATAAGAAAAAAAGATTTAAACCAGTCTGGTGCAAGTGCCTCGTAAAAAAAAGAGACGAACATTGTATGAAACGTGTACTAAAAAAAAATGGCGGCTATCGCTGCCATGCTCTATCGATGGCTTGACTCTATCGCACTATCTCTATCGGTAATCAGTTCTAGTACATATTTCATAGAAACGCCTTTTTTCATTTTTTCTATGGAACTCCCGTCTCTTAAAAGTAGTAAATGTAGTGATGATATTCACTTCGGTTTGAACTTAATTTAAATATAATTATAGACTCGATTGATTGACACAAATAAACGCTTATACACTTTCCAAATTCAATTACTCGTAAAATCACAAAGCGCTTCGCTAGTGAATCTACTAAACGAGTTATAGTTCACTAAACAGATATCCCGTATGGTTCGAAATATCGCAGGACGATCAAACAAACATTAATTCGATTCGGAGCAACGATCCGATCCGTGCCGTGTACCGTGAGTATCAAAACTTAGGTACGAGTACGAGATGCTGCCAGATTGGAATCTCAATTTCCTTTCAAACAGTACAGAATGAAGGTTGTCTCATGAAAAATACAGAGTTCTTTCTACCCGACTACGTAAAGCAAATCATCCATGTTGATCACACAAATGTTTGCCCTGGGTGGGAATCGAACACACAACCTACAGCTCAGAAGGCGGAAATCCTCCCACTGAGCCACAAGGCAAAGCATGAAAAACAACAAAATATGAAATGAAAGGCTTTTTAACGCATAATATTTTTTTCCGGTAAAGTTGTTCTCTATTAACGGGGGATTAAACTCATTTAAAATTCGAAAACAAACTCGATTTCATAACTTTTGAAACTCGTTTATAAGCCATCCATTATTTTCTATCATAGTTTTTATCCGAGAGGACTCACTCTTTTTGCCCGAGGCAAATGAAGCGTAAATAAATATAGTACGTTATTTCGAGTTACGTTTTGGAAACGTTACAAACACTATTACTACGACATTGTCTTTGGGAGTTTTTACATGTAATTTTTTTTTTAAACCTGCAAAATGTAGCCTATATCACTCCTGATGAAAAGAGAATCCAATGACACCTCACTCGTTAAAATCGATTAAGCCGTTTAGGTAACAGAATATAATATAGGAACAAACAAACATACATACTCAAATACTGACATACTTACATACACCCGAAAAACATTCTTGGGCAGTCGGGGAAAAAATGTGTTTTGGAATGTACGAAAAGTTGTATTTTCAATTGTTATCTTCAGTCCGAATAACCGCGCAGTTATAACAAGAATAGTTTCAAACAACGTATATTTGGCGAAGTTAAATTAATTATTTTGGTACAAGGTTGCCTAATGGTCGGTCCGAATTGTTGATAGAGTAATAATTAGACGCTTTATACCTGTTTAATGCCTGTTTTTGTTTTGTTATTATTGTCTTGGTTAATTTATTGAGCGGTTCAGAGCCAGATTAGTTTGCGGATGAATTGAAAGCTTTTTATGGGCGTCTGTTTTAGCTTAGTGGAAAACTTTTGTGGATCAGAACCATATGTGGCAGGCTCTCAACTTTACGCTAAAAGGTTTCAGTACATGTTTGAAGCCAGATTCATTTTTTAAATGTTGTTATTATTCCTAAAAAGAACTAACTGTAACGAATGAAAATAAGCGAAGTTTTTCGATGTTTTAGCCTTATACGCATTTGGAATTGAAGCTTAACATTATCTTTTTTTATTCTGATGAGGTTTGCACTTGATGGACTTAAACCTGCCTGATGGTAAGCAATGATATGGCCTACGATAGAGCACGCTTACAGAAGGTAGGTCAAGGTTTATTCAAGGTTTGAAGATCTCCATATCATTGTACTTTTTGGGACACACAGACACTCAGTTCACCATCTTACTTCACATATAAAAAATTGGATTCGAAGCGCTTGGAGCGAACGTGGGGAATGACCACCATAAAGGAGTGGCGCTTAGGTAGGTAGCCAGCAATATACTAATTAAGACGTAATGACAGTAGAAAACCCAGCTGTACCTTGTGTATATTTGAACAGTAGTATTCTCCATTATCATTTGGAATATACTGAAGTCAACACATCGAATGATTTCATTCGGTTAGACGATTGATCTTTTCGCCATTCCCGAAATCAGAAATCCCAATTACTTTCGCTCGATAGTATATTGCAGGGGCCGTCAGAGCTCGCCAAAGCCTCTACCTAGTACCAGTTGTTTGCAACTCAAAGTGGTCGCAAAGGGCGCAGCGCTGCAGCGATGGATATTGGAATAAAGCAAATAAAGCTTGAGCCCACTCTATATGCATGTAAATCGGCCTGGGGCCACGATACCGAATACAGATTGAAACGAACGGTGGGCTTAACATTTTTGTTGGATACATGTTATGAGTGCTGGTAACGCTCGTGTTTTGTGCTAAGCCTTCAACGCTTGACGCGTCTATTAAACGCAAATTTTTATTGAACGCGCGTATAAACTATAACTACGCGTATAGAGTACCACTGGGGGATGGGCAGTCTTCGGTTAGTAAGCGGTCTCGTTCAGCCGCCTGCTAAGCGTGGGGACTATGATATACCCTAGTTTTTCTGATTCTGATTCCCCCTTTATTTAAATTTTTTCTGAAATTTGGCTGGCCTTTTTTAAGTTGTGGATGTTCTGGCAGGACCCATCACGACAGTTAATTTTACAAAAATTTGAGGTTGGAAATGAAAAGATTGATGTCCGCTTTTATTTGTCATTCCGATTCCCATCCCACATTTTCACCACCAACACTACAATACTACGATGCAATATTACTGGCAAACGTACAGAATATGCAAGAGAACGTATTTAACATACAAGACTAGATTTGTTAACCCGCACGGAATGATCCAATATGCAAATGGTCGGTGCACGCGTGCACTACACTGGATGTACGTTTGTGGAGACTTTATAAATGATAAGAGCTGCTTGTTTAGCACATGGTGTAATTATCAAAGACAAGCAGTTTTTTTTTTTTTTTTGACTATTCGTGAATGCTACCTTCACTAACAGTGTGAAAAAGTAAAAAAGTATTTTTTTTGTATTTCGCATTTTTATTTCGCCATTAAAAATCGCAATTATTTTACGACACTACGGATATATATGCGTTATTTTAATAAAAATAAAATAAAAAATAAATTTTATTTATTCATGCAATTATTTAACACATTAATAAAATTAATAAATCATAATAATATAAAACTATAGCAATTATTTATTGCGTGTATTGTGTTTTAATGAACATTTATATTATTGGCGTGTAAATTGACATTTTATTAAGTTCAAATCGAAAGACAAATCGCAATCCAAAATCGGTCAAGCTATTTAGGAAATAAAACATATTATTCCATTTGCATCCAAATTATATTAAAGTGTTTTTTTATTTATTTGTGGCGAATAATAGTTTATTATAAAAAATTTGCTGACCTTTTAAATTATCCTTTTACTTTTTTAATTTTAATTTTGCATCTATATTACACAAATAAATTAAAATTAAATAAAAAACTATTGCGACGACAGGTCACATAGGTAAAAACAACAGTATATCATAAAGATGAGCATAGGATACTTTCTTTATGTCAAAGCGAACGAAGTCGCGGGTAACAACTAGTAATGTCATAAAATACCCGCTATTCAGTGAAACCTACGTCGTATACTTAGACTAAGCAGTGTAAACGCAACACCTGCATTAATACACAGTCGTATCTGTTTCATGAGAAACAACAAAACAAGTACCCTAAGTACACAGCCCGCATGCGCTCTCATTATAATTCCCGAAAATTCTGCGATTGTGAAGATTTCCTTTGTAGCTTGGAGTGCGACAAATACAGAACTTTTATACAAGAAACTTGGTCGAATTACGAAGAAGTTTATTCTGAATTTAAAAAGAAAACTTGGAAGCTATGAAGCAGAGAAATTCGTGATAATATCAAGTTAAGTCAAGTTTACTTAATTTAAAAAGTATTTGTCAGCCTTTTGCAAGACTACCTAAAAAGATGGTAAATAAAAAAAAATATCATCTCTCCCCTCCCCTTCGCAAAAAATGATGAAAAGTATGTTTTAATTAAGGAAATATACAGATACTTGCTTACTCATTAACAATACATTTTTTTAAAGTAATAATAGTTTAGTAAAAATATTATTAATTATAATTAAATGATACAAATATTAAAAAAACTTGAATCTGAAATCTGAATTCGTAGGGCGAGTACTTTCCGGAACTTCATTTCCAAACAGAGTATAAACCAATCTATCATGTTACTATGAAAAATGACGGGGACTCATTTTGTTTTAATACCTTACATTGAGCCCTTGCTTACAATTGAGTTTCTGCCAAATATTATCAAAATTGGCGCGTAAATGGCGACGCAGCAAACTACTCCTCTTTTTGAGTGAAATTTCCATCAAATCAAAAAACACCGACGACAAAAAAATACTATAAAGTTGTACTGTAAGTTGTAAATTGTTGTTGAACTGTATACCAAGTTTCGTCAAGATTGTTTGAAAAATACGATCTGTACGCGAGTACGTAAGGACAGAAAGCAAATTTTGCAGATTGAAACAGAGACTTTTATTTCCTTCGCTCAATCGATCAGTAATAAATACTTTCAGGTTCATAATACTTTTTTTTCCACCGATTTTAAGTGATGTTACTCGTATCTCTATCTATTACAACACATACTTAACCTTAATGGTAATTTTTGACAATACTTATTTGTGAGTAAATACTATACCTATTTATAAAGAGAATTCTGTGACTATACCATAGTCATAATAAGCTATTAAAACTGAGTACAATCCCGAAATCTATTATATTTTATGTAGGTCATTGCACAGCGCCGTTGAATCAGGTCGATATTAAAGATTCCACGGCCATTCGGAGCACGCGCCGCCGCCTTTGTTGTCGACAAAGAGTTAATTATTCAAATAACCTCCCTTGACTTAAGCAAAGCCACCGTTAGATACTGTAAGAGACTCTAGGCTGGAAGTGTTTGGACGGTTTAAAATAACCGTGATACAAGACTTCTATCTAAAAGTTTTTACTTTGCAAGCTCAGAAAATTCTGAACTGGAAATAGAACTATTACTATAGCCACAGCCAAGCCACGATACAATGCTGTGGTGTGCGTGAATCTGAGCGGTCGGTTCCAACAAATCTACGAAAATGAACATAGTATGGCGGCTTTTGTTGCTGATCTATTTGTGTGCAGCTGTTATTTAAGTATGAGGTTAAAGAAACGTCTTGATATCTAACTTGTTTACGTCACACCACACATAATAAAAATAAATAAAAAAAAACTATAAAATGCCTATAACATAATAAAATTAGTAGTATATATGTAATGTAATGTAATGTTTATGTATGTATGTAATGTAATGTATGTATGTAGTAAGTAGTAGTATATAATTATGTATTAAAATGCCTATAAAATGGATTAATGTTTTTACTCCATATCTTTGATACTCCCTTTTTTACAAAACTCGATTTTAAGTTTACCAGTTTTTCGATTATACATATTATAGGATATATTATAGGATATGATTTTACTCATTAGTAAAACAATTTTTACAATGACAGCAACCCAGAAATTGACAAAAAAATCGGCTCTTCCATACTTGTCGTCGCCCCATTTCTATGGAATGCAGATTTATTTCTCATCGCGATTTTAGGGTAGTTTCCATTGTAAAAATTGTTCATAATGATGAGTACAGTGATATCTTAGAATATGTCTGTCATACGCCCGAACATCGAGTATAATCAAAGCTTGCAATAGAAAGCAACATGACGAATGGAAGTTAATTTACTTTAAGAATATTTGAAATTGGTTTTTCATGTTCTTTACCGTCGGATTTTTTATACGTAGGTACTAAAATATGACAAGCTATACTACTAATCACTAAGGATTAAACTATACAAAACTTTATTTTTAAATCTTTATTTTATCGAGTGATTAGATTTTCCATTGTCTTTCAAACTATAGTTAAAGTCTTCCAGTAATTAGATAAAAGCAAAAATAACACAATTCTGAGAGTATAGCAAATTAGATTAGGATACTTTGCGCACTGGCAGCAGTGCGCAAGGTATCCTAGGTACCCTGGAACTTGATTTCAATGTTTTTACTACGTTTCAGATATTCAATTAAAGTACCAGGATATTAATAATTCTGCGAATAGTGCCAATCACTTAAAACTTTTATTTACATAATTTTAATTGGGGGATACTTTTAACTTTTACCCAGTATAGTTTGGAAAAAATATAAAAATAGTAGAATTTGAACAAAATATAGGATGCATTTCCAGGGGCTTTTATCAAGGATGTAATATTGAATGATCTCAGTATTTCTTTCTAAATAGTAAATACTATTAATACTATTAATACTATTTAAAAAGCATTTTTAATGTTCTAGCATATCATTGTGTACGTCATTAAAACAACTTGTACTGTGGAACCAATCTTGAAATCGCGAAACAAAGCAGTTGTTCCTTGTTTCTGTACAAGACACGTTGTCCAGGGTATTTTATTTTATTATAATATGAGCAATTGTTTTTTAGTTAATTCAGGGTTGGTCACAAAGTAAAAATTATTTATCGTGACGAGTACTATGCTATTGTAGAATATGCCCGTGTTTTAACTGAATACCCACTTTATATCGCTTTGCCTTTTACATTTCAGTATCGCTACCAAATTTTGTTGAACCTCAAAGCCATTTGAAACAGTATTTAATAAACCACCACCACGAAATTCTAGAAGCACACTCAACAATACAAGAGACACTCAAAGGAAATAAGCATTAAAATGAGCGGAATCTTCCACTAAACTTGCTACGAATGCTCAGTAAGAATCTCGTAGCTTCGTAGCTTTTCTACGGTGCTACGACGATATAAATGGAGCCACGTCGTAGCAGAAAAACCACTTTAGAGCTGAAATTAAACTTAGACAATGCATTTAAAAACTTCAAGTGAAAAAACCTTCAAAATACTAGTACTTCTCTCTTATAAGAAGGAGACAAAGAAATATGAGAAGACGTTGTACTGAGAAACCATGTTTCGTCCAAGGAGAAACCCTATTCGCATAAATATGCTCGTGTTATGTTATGTGTGTATTAGAACAACCTAGCATATGTATGAGAATAATATACAACACATGTAATTACACAGCAAGTTCAAGCGAGTGACTGATTAAGTTTGGTCAAATGACCACAATTTAATAGGATATCGTAATGTACTGCGGTGTCTCATTTCATCATCAGCCAAATGACGTCTACTGCTGATAAAAAAAGGTACTTTTACCGAAATCCCCAAATGGTTGGTGGCCTGACGATCGCAGAAAGCTCACCGTTTACTAAGAGGACGCTGCTTTTCGTCCTGCGATGGTTTTGGTCGCAGTTGAATACATACCCGGGTTCTAAGTTTCCTTTAATACGTAGTTCATAATAACTCAATGAGACGTTGATTATTTTAGTAAGTAGGATATATACGATTTTATAAATATTTTTATGTACATAACTATCTATGGATTAATTATGTACTCTAAAGGTCACCTATCAAACATTATAGGTGCCTATAAACTTATTTATCGTCCTTCCAACTCAAGTGTCAATGGGTTAACTGTCCATAAAAGTTATCACACCTCGGTACTAAATTAAATTCGTGTCTCGTAATAAATTCGAGATACCCAAATAAACTGGTGCCAAAAACCAAATTTGTGGTTATAAGCACAGAATACTACAGAAACACAAGTCCATAGAGTTCCTTGATATACGACTGTTCACAGCTCAGATATAGAAAATATATTTGCGTACTTATTGCTTTTTTAGTTATAATGTAACTGAAAAAAATAACAAGTACGCAAATATGCATCTATATTATAATGGGAAGTCTACCGAAGTTTAGTTGCAGAGAAGAAATCAAATTATCTATAAAACTGTTATCGCACAGAGTCAAAATAGTAACTTAGCACTATTGTATCTTAGAACGAACACTTCAAAATTCATTTTACTTCGACCAAAGCAAAATTAATGTTAGGGCCCTAACCACAAACTTCCTTATAAATATCAAAGTCAAAAAAATGTAACTTAGGCTTCAATGCGTAATTAAAAGTATGCATTTCGTCACAAAAAAGATATAGCGAATATAATATCATAGTATCAAGGCATATTTTTGCGGATATTGGGATCGCATGCATTGACGAACTGTCTTGCACTTTTCACAGACTGAGTGCGACTGAAGAAAGGTGAGCGCCAGCGCTCAATTTAAGGTCTTCAAAATTCCCTAACTTTGACCTGGTGGAGACATCGAACGTCATCATTAGCTAGAAGACGTCCACTGTTGAACATAAGCCTCCCTCTTAGAGCGCCACACTGACCGACAACGTGCCACTTGCATCCACCGGTAGCCCGCGCCTTTCACAATGTCGTCAGTACACCTAGTGGGAGGCCTGCCTACGCTGCGTCTTCCGGTGCTTGGTCGCCACTCAAAATCCTTTCTTACCCATTGGTTTTCGGTTCCTCGAGTGATGTGACCTGCCCATTGCCACTTCAGCTTACAAACTCTGAAAGCTATATCGGTAACTTTAGTTCTTCGACGAATATATAAAAAATATGGGTTTCACAAAAAATTATGTTTCCTTTCATTAATTTATTTTATTTTACATATTTTATGTTACTGGATTAACGTGGTAATATTGGAGCCTGTTTTTGCATTTTTTTAACGAGCCGCAGAATAATAATTGTAACTCATATTTTTATGGTTTCATTTACCATAGGAAAGCACACTTCATCTCTTTCCCCTCGTAATTTTAGAAATCACTAAAAGTACTTATTAATGAACTTATACCGAACACCTGCAAATGCACTAAGTATTGGAGATATCCATTTACGCAGCAGTGTCAAGGAAGCCGTGTTTTATTTAAAAAAGAACCTTAAAATAAGTTTTGTGATATTTGCCTTTTCCTCAAAGTTGTATTTCTGTAATTTCTATAGTCAGATTATAAATAAAGGTTACCTCAAACCGTACTAAATAGAGAGCGTTATCGCAGGTGCCTGCTCTTTGCTTTGGCTCACTTTAATTAACGATGGTACTCACGCTGTTTTACTGGATGCGGCTTTTAATTACTAAATTTGAAACTAGCTGTTACCTACGACTTCGTTCGCGTAGACCAAAAAAAAAAACCCTATGTCCGTCTCCGACCCTTAAGATAAATCTATGCAAAAATTCAGGTCGATCCGTTCAGTGGTTTAGCCGTGATAACGCGACCAACACCCAGACAGAGACACAGATAGACAAAGAGACGAGACGAGACGAGACGAGTTACATTCTAATTTATTATATTAGTTTGGATTGAAATCTTTATTGTAAACTACGAACTAAGCACGTTTAGTAAAGCAAGTTATTCTTAAAGTTGCTACCGATCTTAGTTAATCTTTTGTTTCGTATTCTATTCGCCATAAGACGTCTACTGCTGAACATAGGCCTCCCCCTTAGAAGGCAACACCGACCTACAACATGCCACTTGCATCCACCGGTTGCCCGCGACTTTCACAATGTCGTAGGCAGGCTGCGCCACTCAAGAACCTTTCTTCCCCACCGGGTATTGGGTAAAAATAGTGTAGTCATAAGAAGTCATATCCAGTGCGCTATCTTTATTCCGCGTCAACGAGTTACGGAGGCACTCGCACAATCTTGGGCCCGCTCCCATAATTGTATTAGTCAATTAGCATACAGAATTTCATTTACGGCCCTCAGCAATTACTTACTTAATAGTACAGTTATTAGAGTCTATTCGTATTGCGACTCAGTCGGGACTGTGATTTAATAATATTGTTCTTTGCTGGTGCCGCAGTAGGTTACTCGGCTTCACTCGGTATACTTGAATTAATATATACCTAGGTATAAAGTAAATAATGGTAACCTTACGGATTATTATTTTAGCATTTCTCACAAGACCTCTTGAAGTAGGCCTGTTCTATGTTCCAAGCTTTTGTCCCTAGGGATAAAAATAAACCCATCTTGAATATCTGCGATGATTTCAAATGATTTATGATAAAAATTCACCCACGACCACTATTAGGTAAGTTTTATTTGGTACCCAATTAGTAAACGATATTTTAAGTAACCCAAATAACAGAGTTTGCAACTGTCATCAAGTAAAGTTAAGTGATAATTGCTTTTTAACCGGGTTTTTTAAACCCAAGTACACAACGGACAGGTGAATTACCCAGAGACCAATGAAGGTATAAAGATAATTCAAATGTTCAAGCCCACTACCAGTTGGCAGCGTACCCAGCATGCTGGCGGCACTACCACGCTGAATCGTAATACCTTTTCGTTGTGCCAGATAAACGAAATAGGTATTCGTACGAAACTGGTTACGTAGAAATAAAAAATTGTCTTTGTACGGTACTGGTTACGTAGCACATGTTTCGTAAAAACTACGGCAAGACGATGCTTACTATCGAAGGAGCGCGACTTTATAAGCAACTACCCTAAAATGTAATATGTAAACTATATATATATATAAAATATGTAAACTCATTTGACGCATTTTAAAAAAAACTCGCTCAACATATTATATCAGATAACTAAGACTGTCCTAAGACAAAAAATTCGTGAAGTGGGTAATTTGCAAATAAATTATAATAATGTAATAATTAAGATACCTACCTACCTACTTTCAGCATTTATTTATTAGTAAATTTTATTAAAATTAGTTAATACGACAACGAACACCTAAGTTAAATTATTTTATCAAATAAGTGACAATGTGTTCTTTGTTGATAATAATTAAAAATTAAACCTAAACCTATGTTTCGTACGCGGCCGAAGGAACTTCAGCATTTGGTCACACGTGGCATCAACAAGGCGCCCCATAGATTTTTTAAGACTGGATGAGGTCCCGTCCCTCTTGGACCCAGTCTCAACCCCAGTTCAAATATGTATTCAGGGATAAGCATATTTGTCGAAGTTATTTGCCGCGCCATACTCCGTGTTTTGGGAAGATGTGACCATAATAATTGCATACCATCATCATCAGGCAGGCTTTTTGCTTTACACCTATGGCATAGCAAATATTTGACCGAGTGAGCGAAGCGAACGAAGTCTCAGCAACAAATGGTAAAATTTGCTTTCATATGTCCGTATGTTGGTACTAATATGCAGGTCGTATTTTTCAATTAATCTTGACGAATATGGTATACAGCTTCTCCACTTTCTTTGATTTTTGATTGAAGTGTTATTTCCTCCACAAAGGGAAAGTTTACTGCAACGCCATTTACCAGCCGTTTTATTTGGCAGAAGCATTTGGTACCTACTCAATTCTATACAAGAATTTCGAATTAGCAAGAGGTTATCAAGACATGGTCGTGAGGAGAAATTAAGATTGTGCAAAGAAGTTTGTGACCGCGAGGTCTAATATTCGCAGAACTAGGAAATTAGATGCTACAAATAAAAAAATATAAATATTGGTGGACGTTTCTCACACACAGCGCCATCTAGCCCCAAACTAAGCTTGTAGCTGCGTAATTGTATTATTTTCATAACTTTTGTTATTTCGAGTGTTAAAGTGTAAAAATTATGGTTTTTTATCCATTAAGTGTTTGTGAACGTGCACAAGTGTTGGTGAATAGTAGAATCTTGTGAAACGTGACTCTTCTTTTTATTTTCAGTACTCCAAAGAAACCTCTAGTCAAGTCTCCACCACTTTAATGGGGCATGACGTGGACTTAGCCGTGACTTACTTTGCTTGCCT